>OZ025289.1:1993208-2165530 GCA_964019185.1 Maratus speculifer | reverse complement strand
TCAATTAACTGAATTAATAGTTTATTTAGAATATATGTACACACTAAATACGCTATTTACAATTATATACAATTACAACTCGGATATAGGTGATCCGGTTCAACATTAAATTAAATACAGTAAAGGTTGGCTGTGTACTATTCAAATTACACCTTCCACCTCACACTTAATGCACGTTAGATTCACTTTATCGGAGATCAAACTCGAATCTCCCAACACAGGTATTCTCGGCCCAGAGCACTAAACACCAGGACGTCTGTGTCCTTTGCTCTCCAGATACGCACTGCTTCCACTCTACAACACAGAGCATACTCTATCAGGACCTCGGTCCTACACACCTTCTTGGTACGAAACCCAGGAACGAACTAATCTGAGACAAGCTTTGCTCTTCTCAAATCACTGTGTTTTCCCAATGTCAACCCCTTTGGAGCTCATTCATTGGACACATTCCACATTCCTTTCTTGATTAGTGACATGCTGCTTGTTGCTCATCATTCACCTACATCACTGACAGATGAACACGCCTCTCAGCAATCTCCTCTTTCTCCCAACACCACCTGTACAGGATTACCTGTCGATTCTCCCTTCAACAAAGAAAGAATGTCACCTTGAAAATTCTAGTACACAGAAGATTAAGATAGAGAAATATCGGAAATTCCAATCTTCAGCAGAGGTGGTCTCAGAACCTGAAAACTGTGACATTTATTGCTTTTTTCAAAAGTATGACATTATCAGAAAAATTGTAAACAATTGTGTACAATGTGCTCTCCCTAATACTATTGTAATTGTCTACAGAATATGATTTAATAACCTCTGTCTGGTTACTTAGAAATATATATTTATCCAGTTTTTCACTTCAAAAATGGATTGGTGTTCTAGGATGGGTAATATTTTAAGCTTTCGATGTTGTTAACGTCCTATTTAAGATAAGCTCTTATTAATTTCAAATTTCTCAATTTAATACACACAATTGTAATAAGTTTTGCATTAATTCTTTTTTGCGTAAGAGTATAAAAATTATTGCATCAAGATCTAAAATTCATAAAATGAGTTATAGTACGAATTGTCCTCATTTGACACTCTTGATGTACAGTTTCAGACTTATTTTAATTAGCTTTGGAATAAAATATATTATTATAGTCCAAATAAATGTATCTGAAATAAATGGGAAATATTAACTTGCAAAATATATAAATTCATTGAGAACTTTCTCTACCATAATAACATTAGTAGTAAAAGAGGAAAACGAAATTCTGAAATTTAGGCCTCTTTTAAAACTTTCGATGCTATAGAGTTCTCTTCTTTTCATTTACGAACTATTTTACTGTTATATATATATTTTTTTATATCCTTTAAAATTTCTAAGAAATTTTATGTTTATATAGAAAAACTAGTCCGAAGTAGCAATCCGAAAACTTTCTTCTTTCACATGCATATTAATACTTCAAGAGTCGCTACCAAAGTGCCAAAATTAAATAACAATCTACGCTCATCGTGAATATTCTATAGGCTTAAAATCCCGTGCATTAGCTTTCGAAACACAACTATTACGGATATTGGGAAAAATGCAATATCAAAGAGCCATTTGTAGTTTGATATATGCCAAAAGAAAAACAGCAATACTATTTATCAAGTAATATTTATCAAGTTATCAGAAGTTCGATGAAAAAAAAACATGCATTAGTTCTTGAGATAGTGCTATTGCGGGAATTGGGAAATTTCACCATTGCAGCACCACCTGTTGTATGATTGTCGCCAACACATATGACATACAGAACAAGTTCATATACAGAACTAGTTCATATCCCCAATTTACTAAATCTGAAATTTGATGAAAATCCGTGTATCATTTCTTAAGGGTAATTCTATTATGGTAATCGTGAAAAATGCTACATAGAAGTTCCACCTGTTGCGTCATTTACTTCAAAATATAAACACAATCATTTCATGTAAAGGACTAATTGAATCTGATCTTTAATGAAAATCCGTGCATTAGTTTTTGAAATTGAGCTATTGCATAAATCGTACAAAATAAAGCATAGCGATGCCACCAATTAAGCGATTTACACCAAAATGTAAACTAATAATAAACTAAATGTAAAACTATTTATGTCAAAAACTAACTGAATCGGAAGTTTCATGGAAATTCGTGCATTAGTTCTTGAGATTTAGCTATTGCATAAATCGTGTAAAATATAGCATAGCAATCCCACCAATTGAGCGATTCACACTAAAATATAAACAGCATCAATTTATGTCAAGAACTAACTGAATCGGAAGTTTCATGGAAATCCGTGTATGAGTTCTAGAGATTGAGCTATTGCATAAATTGTGCAAAATGCAGCATAGCAACGCCATCAATTGAGCGATTTACACCAAAAGCTAATCAATGTAAATTTATATCAGGAACTATATTAATGTAAATTTTTATTGAATTCCATGCATTATTTCATCAGATAGAGATTTCATTATTTCCATACATTATTTCTTCACATACCAACAGACTGTCAGAATCATAGACTCACAGACAGGCATTTTGTAAAAACATACATTTTGGAAATTCTGACCTCTAAAACGAGTAAAAAACAAGTAACGAGTATATCATTGTTAACGAGTATAACATGGTAAATGAGTTAAAAAAAATCGCGTTTGAATTAGAAATAATCTCTAGTTTGAGATCACAAAATATATTATTTTTGTCTAAATAAAATTAATTAAATTAAACTGAAAAAATCGACAACAGAATAAAAAAAGAAGAATTCATTTTTTTCTTGAAAAATCTCTTTTATACAGATATTCAAATTACATATTTTTTCTACTTTTGTTTAAACTATTATGGGGTTAGGAAGAATAAAACATGAACTCGAAACTGCGGTATTTATGACTCACTTAAAACTTTGCATGGAGTAGAAATCCCCTCTTTTCATTTATGTATTATATTGGTTTAAAAATGTTATATCTTTTAAAAAGGATAAAATCTTTTTTTCAAACAGGTTTGAAAAGGTTTTTATTTGCAAAAAAACCGTTTGTTTTAAGTACCGTGATTTCGTCATGCTTAATTTGTAGTTTAAGATTTTGAAATATAATATTCTGTGTAAAATGTTTATCTTAAATAAACAGAAGAGGTCAACTACACTATAAAATAATATTCTACTCATTTTCCTTCAAAGATCTATTTTATACAGACATGTAAAGTGCAAGTTTCTCCCTTTTATAGTTCGAACTACTATGGGAATTTTAAGGATAAAAGATGAACGCGGGAGGCTGGAATTTACGACACACTTAAAACTTCGGATGCAGCAGAAATCGCTCTTTTTCATTTACGTATTACATTGCTTTTAAAAACTCTACATCCTTACAAAAGCTTCAAGGAAAATTTGGCCATGTTTGCATTGTATAAAGTATTTTTTTTATACCTTTCATGACTTCATGACGCATGATCATCGGACCACGAAAAGAAGCCCTCTTTTACATATAAATGACAGCACAGAATTTAAGATTTTGCCTTCATTTCTACTTTCTGAACAGAGATTAATTGACTATATTGTCAAACTTGCTTTTATATTTAGTCTTTTGTGCGTTTTGATTAAAAATCGTTAAATTTATTGTGTTTTGAAAAATAGATATTTCGATTAATTGTTGGACAATTTATCATAGTTAAAGGAAACATAGCGTCATTTATTACACTTGAGCGCATTTGATAGTAATTGTATGTTAGATCTTATTTATTTAAAGCTATTATATTGATGTTGTACTATTAAACCGAAATACATGATCAGCATAAATAATATAGAAATTTAACATTAAATTCATAACTATTTTAATTTTTACGATCTCGTGATAACTTATTCCTATATTTTTTGTATTGGTTTTTCCATAGTGTTTTAACGAATAGAAAGGAGCGAAGAGGAAATTTTATGTTTAATTTATAGCAATGGTTTTTGCATATAAGCATATGTCATAAGCAAATTTTAGTCTTAAAAAAAAAAAAAAAAGAAAGAAAGCAACATGCTAAAAACTAATACATAAACTTTAAATTTTATTCGAGTCATATGTACTTACGTATTAACGCCACCGCAGCAGAATTGCGCCAATAATGAGCAATCTTGTTATTAGCATGCCGACACAGTTATCGTTTGGAATCCTTGTTCCTTGTTGTTTGCTGATTTTTGAAGCCATTTTTAGTGCTACGAATATTTCGTATTTAGGATTTTCAAAAACAGAACAGATTTTATTTTTTCAGAAGCAATGATACAGGAGTTTACCTTACGATACCATTTTCTACCGAAATTCAATTGACAACTTTGTTTTTTAAATAAAATGCTTTGATTTTCGAAAGGGTTTTTATTTTAAATAAAGTGTTTTATTTTATGATTTGTCACAAAAATTTTAGGTGTAGATTGACGGTACTTAAAAATCACCAAATCTATAGTTGCGGTGGCGTTAATTCGTAAGTACCGAATCATTATTCAAGAGAAAATTATGGTAAAAGTATATTAAACGGAAAATTTATGTAAAAAAAGTCATGCAACACATAAAATATGGAGGCATTATTATTAAATTTTTTTAACTGGAAATGCTGTTTTTTATTAGGTGCGTTCGTATTTATATAAATACTTAGCACCTATAGTTGTCGTTCAGTCCGTCCATACGTCCGTCTGTCTGTCTGTCCGCATATAACAACGCAAAAACTACCCAACCAAATCTTTTGAAATTTAAAATACCTAATTATTACATAATTTTGTCGAGCCATTTCAAATTTTATGAGAATCGGATGGATAGATCAATTACAGGGACGATCAAAAGTATTCTGTTACATTACGGTCAATAGGGAAAAATGTTGCAATTGCATTTTAATCGTTTGAAATTTAAATTACATACTTATTACATAATTTTGTCTAGTCATTTCAATTTTTTTGAAAATAGGATGCATAGATCAAATACAGGAACAATCAAAAGTACTCCGTTACATTACAGTCAATGGAAAAAAAAGTTTCAAATGCATTATAATAATATTACACTACTTCGAACATAATAATATTGATATGCATCATGAAGTACATATTATAATATAGATTTTGCATAATCGGTTGTGCAAAGAACTTTTGTTATTGATTTACAAGGCCACACAAAAGTATTCCATTACATAATGAGTATAGAGAGAACATTGTTTGTTGCGCATTTTAATTGTAATTAACTATTTACAATTTTATGAGATTGATATATGAGAGTGATATTTTAAAAACTTCATTGTCGTACGAACGCACCTCATTTGCTACGCTTCACGTGCAACTTCCAACTTGTTTTCTGAAAAACGCATTATATCTAGAATTATAATTATCTCTCTTTCTCATGACGTTAGACACAAAATCTAAACGATAATTTTGAAATTCCGTTATAGCAGATCTCTTGCTTTTAAAGGAAGGAGAAACTTTAGCAATAGTTTTTGCATTTAACCCATGTCATAAAAATCTTTCATTAAAAAAAAAAAAAAAACATGCTAAATATTTGTGCACATACGTTTAAATTTTATTCGAATCAGTATTGTGGAAGACTGTACGATAAAAAGACGTTAAAATGAAAGTGTTTATGTAAATGAGTTATGTACAGTGTTAAATTTGAAGGTATGCTTATTCAAATGCTTTGACTTCAGATACTGTTTTTCTTTTTTTTTTTTAATTCATTACATCTTGAGTTATAATTAACTCACTTTCTCATGAGGAATTTGGTTTCTCCAAAATAAATTCAGAATCAAAACGGTAATTTTAAAATTGCGCTATAGAAGATCGGTGTACATTGATAAAAATAACTCGGAGAGATTATCAGATTTTATACCTGGTGAAGGGTCACCGTCTGATGACCCTTGCTGTGACTTATAATATTAGATTAAGTGATTCTGTTAGTAACATTAACCTCTTTCAGAAAACATTTATCATAAATCAACTTGATCTATTTCAGAAAATAATCATCGTAAATCAACTTGATCTATTTCAGAAAATAATCATCGTAAATCAACTTAACTGTTTGTCATGATGACTTTCAACCATTCAATTATAAGTAATTTTACATCATTTAATTTACTCATCATAAATCTATTTGGTGAACTGTTTTATAATTAAATGTTGAAATCTGCAATATATATTAATCTAATTCATCCAAAAACGAAAAAGCAATAAACATTTGCATTATGAAGCTTAAAAACTAATCAAATAAGGATGTTTAGAAACTATTGATTTGAACAAGAAAATAAGAACTTTAACTTATGATCATGTTTGAATTTATTTCATTTCTTTCATTCTTTATATAATCATTTCTTTTGTTATTAAGTAATTTTTCTCTCTGTTTTTAAACTATTAAAGAGCTAAAATATATGTATGTGTAGTATTGTATTTTTTATAATTAAAATATATATAAAATTAATTACTTTTAAAACGTTCTATCATTTCACAGTGAATACTTAAACAAATAAAGATTAACAAAGTTATTTTAAGACATTCTTAAGGATACAGCTCATGGATAATGCAATGTAATATGAGAGGAACTAGTCATGACGGTCCTGAAAAAACTGGTAAGCTACATTCTCTTACCTTTTTATTATATGACATACATGTGATATTTATTATTTTTACACATTTTCTAAAAATTTCTAATAAATCCTACAACCCAATATTATATTTTTAGAACGTACACCAATCGTGCGCAAAGAAACTCAGACGTTAATATTAAACGTATAAGACCATTCGTTTCAAAATGTTTCATTTTTTAAAATTATTTTTAAATGATTTTCTTTTTTGCATAGAATAGCTCATGTAGATCTGTAACCGGACTAGTGTTTATCTTTTTGATTGAACTTTTTTTACGAGGACTCACTTTCACTTTCAGAACCGATTTCGAAAGGGAAAACAATTTTATATATTCGTAAAAAATCTGAAAAGCTTGAGAAAAAACTTCATACAAATCGAGAACTAATCTGGTTAGAGATTTTTCTCAGCTATCCTATCCTTCCTTCCAAATAGAAATCCCCCCAAATAAATATGATTTACAAAATTCTTAAATCCAAGTGACGAATTTTAAAAGAATGTTTACTTTCTTATCAGAAATTTTCAGCAATTTTTATTTTATATTTTGATCCTTAGAATAATTTTCTTTATCTTTGTCATTTTGTCAAGACAAGTATAACAGATAAAGATCGATAATAACAATGATAATAATCTAACAGACAAAGAACAATCTGAAATTGATGATTTACGGATAAGAGTAATCTACTATTTGCAAAATTTGGCATATTCTCCGTTCGCCAATTATGCAATGTACTTGGCAATCTTTGACTCTGGATCTCCTGGTCAAAATCTATTCTTCCAAGGCCACCAGGCAAGATACCAGAGTTTAGCAATATGTATATGCTATACACGAGAATCTTGGCAAATAAAGTGCACATAACACTTATGTATCTATATACGTAAAGTTTTTAACATTATTTCAAAAGTTTAAGTGTCATGTATATTTTCCAGTATGCACTGATATGTGATATATATTACACATATTTCTGAACTCTTTTATTTATTCTCTGTGTGTTACCGTTTTTTCAAATTTTTAAATGCCAAAAAGCAATAATTACGCTTAAGTATAAAATATACAATGTTTATGTTAAATAATAATAATAAAAAATGTGTGAATTTTATAACGGCGTCAAAATTTTTGTTTCGTAAAAATAACATGATCTAGGGAAAGCAAACAAAATATTATTTAAATGCAGGTTTTCAGTCATCACAATTTTAATTTTAAAGGAAATATGTTACGGCAGAAACTTATTTAAAGTGGCAAAGGAAAAAGATTTATTTTGTAAAAAACCACATGTGTGATAAGAATAACGATTGCAATTTATAAATCAATATTTTTACGGCGTGGTTGTTTTTACGTACATTATATAACACAAATCTTAACAAAAGAAAAAATTTAACTAATTTGGTAAAAGTTTTTTTTCTTGTAATTTGTATTGTAAAACACTTTGTAAAATATAAACAATGTTTATAGGGAAAAACCTGTTTTGCATTTTTATATGAATCCGTTACATCCTGACGGGGACCTGGTCAAAATAACACGAAATAGGAAAACAAAAGCTATTTGTATGTAGATTTTTAACCTTCACAAGTTGAATTCTGAGGAAAATATTTTGCGGCAGAAACTTATTTAAAGTGGAATGGGAAGAAAAGATAAATTAAATTTTGCGAAATAGAAAGTGTGTGATAAGTCATCGTGAATGTAATTTATAAAGCGGAATTGTATTACATAGCTGCTGTTACCGCCATGCATAAATCGATCCTTACATAAAGAAATGTTGCAAGTATAAATTTAACAATCTCCGACGTAGAAATTGTCAGATTTTAGTTAACGTTACTCGTTTCTGATTTTTAACGGGTTTAGTAAGAGAAAGAACATTTTTGCAATTTGCATTGTAAAATACCTCCTCAAACTATAGACAGAATAAAAATAATAAAAAAAAATATTTTGCATTTGTATCTGAACATCTGACATCTGACGGTGACGCAATTAGTTTTTGCCGGAAAAAACAAGAAAAAAAAAAGGGAAAACAATTATTTTTTACATGTATATTTTTCAGTCTTCACAAGTTTAATTTTGAGAAAAATATTTAAATTAGAAAGTTAATTAAAGTGGCGGCTAAGAACTAGTGACTAGTGATTCGCCTTAAATACGTTTTGCGTTGTTAAATGCGGACAGACGGACTGACCAAACGACCATTGTAGGTGCTAAAAATTTATACGAATACAATTGCGAATGCACATAAAAAGATGCAGTTACTTTTATTGGTCAATATATATTAAAAATCTTAAAATAGGGAAAATTATTCATTTATGTGATTTATGCTAATAATTTGCAGAAGAAATAATAAGCGAAGCTATTATTAAAAGGTGATTTGATAAAAGTAAAATAATATTGCATAAAACAACAAAGATAAAACCTTCAGGTATTTGGAGAACGACAAAAACTTATCTTTTAAAACAGAGCGACAAATTGCTGACAAGCAGATATTTCCTAAAACTTCCGGGGTGGTTAAAGGATATTCATTTTACATCGTATATATTAAAAATCTTAAAATAGGGAAAATTATTCATTTATGTGATTTATGCTAATAATTTGCAGAAGAAATAATAAGCGAAGCTATTATTAAAAGGTGATTTGATAAAAGTAAAATAATATTGCATAAAACAACAAAGATAAAACCTTCAGGTATTTGGAGAACGACAAAAACTTATCTTTTAAAACAGAGCGACAAATTGCTGACAAGCAGATATTTCCTAAAACTTCCGGGGTGGTTAAAGGATATTCATTTTACATCGAAAGCTCTTCAGAATGTTCAACGTATTTATTTTTGCTTGGCTAAACATCTAAAATTGAAGATTTAGAACTCTCCAACAGTCTGGTATTATGGGAATTCATATTACTTAGGAAACACTAGAAGCTGTTGAATTTATTTTTCTTTGTCTATCTAAATAAAGTAACTGAAAAAGAAGAAAAGAATTTTTCTAATAATGCCAAATTCTTTCACCTGCCTGCAAAAATTTATGAATTTTCACAGAACTCCGCTTAAGAATATGCCTTCAAGGGATGAATGTATGAAAATTTAATCGAACCGAAAGTGTGGGAAGTAGCAAAGCTAATTTATGATTTATGATGTCTTACATTCCAAGGTTGTTATTGCCAGAAAGCAAATAAAGTTATTATTTTGTTTTTGTTATAATCTTTTTAAATACTAATTTCTGAAATGCATTTTTGGAATAATTTGTGTTAAAAGGAATCCTTTTCAGCTTAATGCAATAATTTTAATAAGAAATAAGTCGTGTAAAAATTTATGGCTTTCATATACAATAAAGAAGCAATGGAAAAGAAATGCTAATGTTATCAATTATGCAATATGATTCAGAACTATATGTCAAAAATGTAAGGGCAGGTATAGGGGGCCAAAAGAAGCAGATTTCGTACAGGAATGCGAAAGTGAAAATTCAGCGTTGCGGCAGTAGAGGGCGCTGTTGATATCAATCAATAAAAGCACTTTTCTGGCTTGAATAGTCATTCTCCACACGGATTTTGAGCAACATGCGTCGTTACATAAATTCCGAGCTTGTTCACATATATTTCATGTATGAGGCTGAGAAAAGAAATGCAGTGGCTGTTTAGAGGATGCACATGGGACGATTCCCGGGTACGAATCTGCTGGACCGCTGAACATTTAAGCGTTTACATGAAGGGGGAGGCTGTCTCGCAAGTAGGTCATTTTATGCTTCGAATCGTGATAGGGACACTGGAAAATACGACAGAATTCTTTTGGGGAAATAAGTAGTATTACACACAGTTCTATATGGAGAACAGTCCTTTAACAGGCTTGAAAATAGCGAAACGTGCAGTGTGTGTAAGCCCTTTCCTTGTACAATCCCATGCATCAAGTCATGTTGGCAAATTCCGTAACTGTGTAATAATGCATGTTGTTTCAAATCGCTAAGTAAATGAATATACATTCACATGTACTCCTAAAATTCAACATATAATGTGTGAAATAATAATTATGATCATTTTTAAAATGTTTAAGATTATTAAAAAATACTGTAATTCGTATTCAAATGTAAAGAAATTCTAATTTAACCATTTGAACAAAATTGCACCATTTTCTATAAATAAAAACTAGATGTTTCAGTCGTTAAAAAGTCTTATAAGTATTTTTAATAAAATTTATTAAAGTTTGCAAAACTTATCTAATATAAAATTATAATTGTGCTGGAATATTAATGTTTAATCGATGGCGTACGTAGTATATAACTCTCTTACAAATTAAGCCACGTCTTGATCATCATAAAAGTGATGTTTATTTTTTTTATTATTACTTTAAATGTAGAATTTATTTACAAATATAAAATTTCAGTCCTTGAAAATACCTTTTTTCAAATCGGTGTTGTTATTTGTCAAATTAGATTTCTTTATTTAAATTTAGAAAATGTGTGGGTTTATAAGATTTCTATAGAGAAAGAATGTTTTTCGAAATCCCTTAAAAGATGGGATTATTGTACGTTTATATTATATAGTTATACTTTATTTCCGTGACCGTGATTATATTATATTTTCGTAAAGTTAAGAAACATTCGTCTTTTTTTTACAATGTAACGAAATATATAAAAGATTGTTTTCTTTTTCTAAAATCATTAAATTGAGATATGAGTTTATTTTGTTCCACGGAAAAAATATCTATATATTATTAAAAAGGCTTACTCAAACAAGGAGAAACGCTTGAGATTTATCTTTGTTTTTATCATACTTTGGGAAGAAATATGAAAAAAATTCCTATAAATTCCTCATAGTAATTTTAACTACTTTCTGGTTATACCATTCAAGCATGCGATATGAATGCATAACAAAGTAAAATGTGGATATTACTTTAAAATGCAATACAATAGCGAAGCTAAATAGCTTGGTAGATGTTTATTTTATTCATATTGTTTTTCATAATAGGCATCGGTACACAGAAGTAATCGGTACACCGTAATAAGATTCACAGTTTTTCAAAAATTTCCTGAGTCGACATTATTTTATTTAAAACTAGTGACGCTGGATAAAAAAACGTATTCTCATTACACAAAAATAGCTTATATAATACTTCATTTAACATAAGATTGATTTGCAAGGACTTAACGAAATGCTTTAAAAGATTGTGAATCATTAATCCTGATAAAATATTTTTATGTTAGATTTTATGTGTAGTTTTACAAATGAATGTTTACAGAGGACAAAAGTAATCGAAAATTACGAGAAAAGGATTTCTCATACTTTTTTTAAAAATTATAATGATTGAACTACAAGAGTGCCCATATAGATATAAAATAGAAAATTTTCTAAAATTACAGACACACATACCGTAAAATAGGTTATATTTAAATAAATGAATTTTCGCAAGAAATATGAATTGTAGTTAATAATTTTTAGAAAACTATTTCTGAAAATTTCAAATACACAAATATAAAATGACAATTCATTCTGCTGAGTTGTTTTAAATTATTTTTAAAACTTTCCACATTGCAATTTTTAGGGTTTAACGTTTAGAGTTATATAATTGAAAACGTTATATCTGAACTACTAGGTTGAATGACTTCAAATTTAGAATGTGTACTATATTAAATTAAAATTTACCACCAAATTCAAATATGGATGTCAAATTTAGGTTTTAGCATAGAAAATATCAGAGTTCGGTTCAATTTCATTATGAAGACACTCACTTAAGTTTATAGACTGGGAGGTGACTGAATAAAGTATCATGTTATAAAGTTGGTGGCTGAAATTCCTGGATTAGTTAAAACTCGATTCTCATATTAAAAGGAAATTTGTCTACCAAGTCATATCTTGGTGCAAAACATCTGTAAATCCGATTTTAGTGGCTGACTGGTACGTTTACACTTCTATTTTCCAGCTACCAGCCCTCCATCTGTTTATGCCTTTTGGTTTAGAAAAAAAACAATGGTATACCTATTTATATTATTGCAAGTTAACTACAAAATAAAATGGAACTATCTCTTTTTCTTTTTTATTATATTTGGATATATGTAAATAGAGATCCTAGTTAAAAAAAAAAAAAAAAAAAATACAGCTCATGTTGAATTACTGGCAAATGTTTTCCATAAATCTTTACTTTTTTTATTAATTTTCTTTATTATTTTGAATAAAATGAATAAAGGGAAAGGTAACCATAGTGTGATGAGAGAGAGGGTATAGAATAGAAATTTGAATAATTCAAGGAATAATAAATTCATTTTTTTTAATTAGTAAATATTATAGTATCATTGAAAATTGATGTACATTGTGTGAATAGTAAAGATGTGTAATGAAAACTAAATATTGATAAATTTTTAGTTATTACAGATTAAAATAAATCTGAAAAATTATTTAAATACATTGACACAAAATCTAAATTATAAATAAATAGCAAATTTGAAATTATTCTTGATTAGGATTTATTAACTTAGTATGTTGAGTTTTTTCAGCACATTTAAAGTAAAGTTTCTTTACAAATAGAAAATAATTTTCGCATTTATTTTGCATGCTACACATATTAAATCAGATTATGTAAGATTTCAGTATTCCAGTAACACAGAAAGCTCCGTATAAATTCCCAAAAGTTATTCTACGACATTTTCCAACCAAATTCCCAAAAGACTTCGTCAACTGGAATACTTACGACGATGTTTTAGCGTCCAGGAAAATTGAAAGCTAGTCTTAGACAAGTATAATTTCCTATTCACTATTTATTGCGTCGCCAGGGAAGATCTAATCCAATCATCTCAGTGGATTTCATTACATGAGATGTGGGGAAGTGACATAATGACGTGGATAGATATTTCATATTCCGATATGCAAATGCCAGTTTATTTGGACTGGACCAAAGGATTTGTCTAGAGAAAGATGATTCACTAATGAACGAGAATTTTAGGTTAGGGAAATAAGTTTGCAATTCATAGAATGTTAAAATACGACGTTAAGAATATTTTTGAATCAAACTTTAAAAGGATAATCTTAAACTTCTAAGATGTTTCCTCGGTGATTCGTTTCTACAGAAAGTTTCAAGTGTAGAAAAGTACGAAAAGTTCTTCAAATTCGTTCTTTTTTCAGTCGAAAATTTTATCTTTAAAGTTTTATCATTTAATGTTTTTAGAAGATCTGTGAGTCTCAAACTTAGAAATGTAAAAACTGTTGAATATTTTTGTCATTTTATATCTGAAAAAGTATACGTTACAAAAACACAAGATCTTCATCGTAAATTGTTGATTTTATACTTGGCCTTAGTGGCCAGAGAGCCATAACTGTAGAGTTATAAAACATTCTAACTTAAGTGCTTGTATTAATTCTACGCTTATCTGTGTTTACCAGGGCTTAACTTGGCTGCAGGTGGGTATTCAACCCGTCGCTGTCCGTGAGAATAAACAACTAGCAACATACCCCATGTATTTATACCATATGTGATAATACCATATACTAATAAAGTAAATACAAAAATTAGTAGAAAAATGTAACGAATAATAATTAATTAACATATACCATTTTATAATGGACTGTATCAATTAATTATTATCATTTAGTTCATGAAAATGTGTTCCATGGTGCTGTATATCCATTGGAATATATTGTTAGCAAAATACCTCAAGTATTTATACCATATGTGATATTAGTACATAATAATAATGAAATGAATACAAAAGGTATTAGAAAAATATAAAGAATAATAATTAATTAATATATAAAATCTTAGAATGGAATGTATAAATTAATTAATATCATATAGTTCATGATACTATGTTCTGGGCTAATTTTACTTCAATGTGAATTTATTTATTAATGTTTTGTGTTAAAAATTCATTAGAGGTGATAAACATCTGACCTCGTATTTCAAGAAAGAAAGTTACGGAGCAACTTAAACAAAAATTCAAGGCATTTTCCAGATGAGTTCATGTTATTTTCTTCAAGTATAAGTAAATACTAGAATTATATTATTTATATGAGAATTGCTATATAATATTCTTGATAAGAAGTCTTATAATTCTAAATGGATTTAAATGAAAGTGTTTTGAAAAAATAATAGTATCGTTAATGCGTTTTGTCAAAGAGATTTTCAATTTCCAAAAAGTTTAAACTATTGATCGCATTTATTTATTAGTTTTTATTTCCTAAGCAATCAAAACAGCTCATTATTTCAATTACATTACTCGTTATTGCTTTTCGCAAAAAAGATTTCATTATCGGAAAAATGGGAGATAAAAATACGCCTTTCACAATGCCCTGAAGACTTCGTGCCATTATCTTTTTATATGGTTAAAAAAAAGTTATTTATATTCCTAATTTTCAACTTGTAAATGTGATAAAAGTTGTTAGTTGAGATAAAAATTGTTAATTAAGTCAACATAAATATTTTATTAAATTAATTAACTAATTAAGAAATGATACAATCGATGGTTTTGATAACAAATATGAATAATTAGATGATAGTCGGATAGCCCCATCCGACTTTTTTTCTTCATTTAAAAATACACACTATTTTAAAGAAATATATGCACCCAGACAAAATTGAGCCACGGCCATGAAAATTGATATTTAAATAGGATTTGCTTAGACGGAAAAACGGTTATAAATTATATTAACATACATAATAGCCTCTTTCGAATTACGAATGTGATACTCCATTTGACTGAGCTTAAATCTTTTTTCATGTAACGAAAATTATGTTCCAAGCAACAAATTTCTATGTCTAACTCTTTCAGGATCATTTAAACAAGCAAAGCTAAAATTTGTGAAAAGAAAATTATTATCTGTCAGTATATTTTTACCTTTTTCCAATATTCCAGAACACGCGAGGAAAATGAACAAATTATGTAGTTTGAAAATCTATAACTTTATTGAAATTTAATAATCAAATGTTAATTGGTTTCTTGTTTTCCAATTTCTTTATGTGAATGCGCTGTATTAAAAAAAACTGTAGGCGAACAATAGAGTTCTAAAAATAAGATAAAACTACCCTGTGGTGAATTTAATTTCTAACATTTATTAAAATTTTTCCTAGAAACATACGATGCAGATAACGAGATACTTATGATCCTGAAATAGAGAAAGTTGTGCTTTTTTCTAATTTAGTATTTAATAAAAAATAATAAAGGATACGATTAATTAACATATGAGTTGATATGAGTAAAATAATTCTGCATAAAACAGCAAATACGAAACCTTCAGGTATTTGTAGAACAAAAAATCTTGACTTATCTTTTAAAATGAAGAGACATGTTGCTGACAAAAAGATATTTGCTAAAACTTTCGGGTATGCTAAGGGACATTTATTTTACTTTGAAAGTATTTGAAGAAGTTAGACATATTTATTTTTGCTTTGCTAAATCTGAAAAATTGAAGATTCAGAAGTCTCCAATAATACGGTATCAATTATGGGAAATTATTTTCTATGGAAAATATTAGAAGCTATTGATTACACTTTTATTTGTCGATTAAAATAAATTAAATAAAAAAGATGAAATGAATTTATCCAATTTGATCAAATTATTTTAGATACCTGTTAAGGTATGAGATTTTGCGTAATTTTTCATAAGAACGTGACTGCAGGGTTATAATTGAAACTTTTAATATAATCAGAAACTTGCGAAGTAGGAAAAAGAATTTATGCCCATACTTTCAAAGGTTGTCATTAAATGAAAGCAAAATGAAATTTTTATATTGTTATGAGGTTTTTAAATACTAATTGCTGAAATCTTCCATAAATCTTCAGAATCCTTTTATGCGTACGAACTGTATATGTGACGATTTAAAAGTTAGGAGCCAGAGACATCAACGCCGGGTTTCCCTTTGACCTCAGAGAAGTCATGGCCGCCGAGGAAAATAAATAACTAGATGTAGAGAATCCAAATAATTACACATTGGCTGCTGTAAGTTCATTTATTTAATCCGTAATCATGAGAAAGGGAAAAGCTCCTTTTGCAAACTGTCTTTTACCGAAACATTCCATCATTATTTCAGCGAGCCGTACTCATCGAAGAAAAACCCAAGAATCCTCCTTCTCAGCTCGAGACTTTTCATCTTAAATCTAAAAAGAAAATTCCAGAACATTCTGTAACCTCAAACCATCATTCTTTTATGTAAACAGAATTCTTGTCCAGCTACGAGACTATTTTCCACAGACGATAAATTTATTTTTTTTTAAATATTATTTAACCAATTTATAATCGACTCAGGATTTTAAATATCTTAGGCAGACGATTTTTATAGACTATTAATTTTAAGAGAAAAAGAAAAGAAAAGAATTTATTGCTATGCACAGTATCAAAGGTTGACTGAGGAAAAATAAATAAATAGATAAAATAAAATAATGATATTTTTTTAAAGGTATGGGTTTGAAATAAATTTAATAAGACTGTCTTAAAATGGGTTGATAAAAACATAGAAGAAATTAGTTTTATTTGGAATATTAAGAAATAAATTTTAATTAAGAATATTTTTAATTTAGAGCCATCTTTTTAAGTTTACGCATACTGGAATAATGTTTTTTAAGGCAAATTAAGAATTTATATCATCTGCATAAAGATTAACAGATTATATTTAGAAACAAGATTTTAATTTAATAATTTGAAGTAAGTACGGAACATTATTATAAGAAAATTAAGATAGTATAAAGGTTAGTTTTGGAGAAAAATTTCTAAATTTGTAATATTATCCCCCCTCCCCAAAACTTTGTATGAAATTGATAGTTATATAAAACTACAAGTTCAGACAACAGAAATTTAATAATTTAGAAAAGTTAAATTTTGGAATAAAACTGTCAAACTCCTGAAGCCAAGAGCTGGAAGAAAAGAAAATTAACGCAATATAAAATATATTAGCAATTAAAAAAATAGATAAGAGAAAACTAATCTGAATTAAATTTAGGTAGGAGCATTTCCCTGAAAGAAATACAATAATGTTACAACATCACTTACCATTTGTAAGTGCTTAGGAGATAATACATACAATAACAGTGAATAAGTTATGAATATTAATAAGCAAGAGACATTAAAGAAATATAATAAAAACAATAAGAAATCTCTTTCATGGGAGTTTATAGAATTTCAGTGCCTTATTTAGTAGTAATTTCAGTTCAGAAATTAAATTTGTTAGTATAGTCCTTGTAGTAAAAATAGTATTTAAAGACTACAATAAACGTTCTTCTCAAACTTAGTTGACTACATACAGTCATTCAAATCAAAAGTCTCTAATAGTTTTTTTTAATACAATTCTTCAATGTAGTTCACTAGTAAATTGTATATTTTTTGTAAATCTAGTTTTAATCATTGGTTTTGATCTTAAGTTGGAATCAACATCTTTCAATAATATATCAATTTTTCAATAGTAAATAGCATCACTCTCAATATCAATAATAAATAATATAGAAAAATTTAAATAATAACAATAACAACAATAATAAGTAATAGTATAATAAGACTCCATATCCTAATATTTCTCAATAAGAGTATAATTAATACTAAACTTCATTATAGAAATCATAATAATAATAATAATAGTAAAACAAGAGTATAATCAAAAGAAAATATCACTATTTGTTTATTATTGATAGGGAAAATATTGGTTGAGGATAAAAATAATTACATAGCAACTAAATAATTTTCTTATCTTCGAATAGCATAAGAAAGTATTTTTTGCTAGCCGAAAGTATAAATAAAAAAAAATCATAATAATTCCAAAATCCAAATAAAATTAAATCTAACTATTTAGAAAATGGACTCTCAACCAGTATTTCCTTACAATAATTCCTCTCTGATATTCTTTAAAAAATTGTCAAATTCGGTTATAAGTTTTCAAATGCCAAATGTAGAACAATGATTTATCTACTTATGGTTTATAAACTTTAATAATAAAATACAAATAGGAATAAAAGGTGTCATTCTTAATTGAGAAATGGAAATAAAAATAGTGTGCTTTTTTGAAAAACTCTTAATATCTGTAGTTTTCACAATCACTGAAAATCACATATTAAGTTATAGGTTTGAGTAAAGTCATCAAATTTTATAACTATTTCTCACCTAATATCTGTTGAATAAGTAGAATAATACTAATGTCAAATAATAAGTAAATATAGTTAGACTTAAATACACTTAAAATTAATTTATTAACATCAATTTGAAAGCTTTTATAATCAAAGTGTACACCTTATGCCTGCATAAGGAGCCCAATTAATCCCAAAAACTCCCCAAAAATAAGTAATATTCTTGTAGCGCTCCAAGAACATACCTGCTAATGTAGAAAATTATGTATGGTGATAACATTTTTAAAGAATAAGAATTAAAATTTAATCTACTGCCTTGACTTTAGTTTGATCTAGTGATTGTGATTGTATCTGAGGTTTTGTTGGTTTTTTGGGTAGCTCATGAAACAGTTTAAAATCTTCAGGTGATAAATAGGGTCTTAATTTAGAAACATGCACAATAACGGAATTCTGTCCTGTCTCACAATTAAATTTATCTATTTCATAAGTTACATCGGAAAGTTTATTTATAATTTTATATGGTCCAGAGAAAGTAGGTTCTAATTTTCGAGTGTTAGGGTATTTAAATTCTTCATAAATTACAGAGTCTTGTATTTTTAACGGGCATTCGACAAAATTTCGATCATAGAGTCTTTTACATTTAAGGTGAAATTCACGAGTTCGCGCTTTCGCAATCTTGAGGGCTTTGTCCACTGGTGGGTAATAGTTCTGTTTTAAAGGAGATTCATAAGGCAATTGACCATAAAATAAATAGGCAGGTGGGAACTTGGTGATAGAATGAGGCGTATTGTTGTATTCTTCGATGACATGGTTTAATAATCTAGTCCAAGGTATTTTAGAAGAAGTGGAATTAACTTTACATTTAAGCGTGGTAACTATAGTCTGATTAACGCGCTCTACTTTTCCATTGGTCTGAGGATGATGTGCGGATGTAAAACGCTGTTGAACATGATGATTTCTAAGAAATTTCTGAAATCTTGGAGATCTGAAAGATTTATGCCTGTCACTAAGTATTTTTTGAGGTGCTCTGATATTGAAAATTTGTTTTAAACAGTTAGTGTATGTTTCAGTGGTAACATTTTTGGAGGGAAAAGCCCAAACAAACCTAGTTGCATGATGTATTATTATGTGTAAGAATTTTTTTGTTGAGTTGTAATAGTTAAATCCACCAACAGTATAAATAGAAAGACATTCAAAAGGTTGATCTGTGGCTGGCATAGCTTGTAATAAGCCGAATCTTTTCTGTTTTGTTTTTTTATTTTTCTGACAGGTATCACAATGTTTAACAAATTCTGTAATGTCTATTTTCATATTAGGCCAATAATAGTTGGGAGATATTAAATTAAGCATTTTTTGAATTCCTAAATGTCCAAAATTATCATGAGCAATATGGAGTAATTTTTTTCTTAATGACATTGGTACAACAATTTTTTTAATCCCTTTTTCTGAACTATAGTAATTCCATTCTCTTTTTTATATTTTTTGTCACAAACATTGTCTTTATCTTGCATCTCTATAATTTCGTTCCTATCTAGCAATAAACTAATATGTTGATTAAAATGACAAACAGGATTTCGTGACAACATGTCTGCTTCGACATTTGTTGAACCCTTTTCATATTTTATCTCATAATCAAACATACTAAGTTTGAGTGACCATCTAAAAAGCCTACCTCTTAAGTTTTTAACACTCTTTAACCAGCCTTATATTTTCAAGGGTTAATTCCGTTTGAAAAAAAAGGAGGAGAAACAGCTCCCCTTTCCCTTTTTATATTTAAATATTGTACTCCCTAAACAAATCACAGACATACTTTATCATATAAAAAATATATATCGAAAATTCAGAGCAAATTGAAAATCTCTTAATAAAAACCCATTTATATAATTTAAGAGGGGTTATCCCCTTCTTTTATACTTAACCATTAAACTTCCAAAACTATTCAGAGATTTGAACGAAATCTGATAATTCTGCATGAAAAACCCATTTATATAAATTAAAGGGAGGAGCATTAGAACCCCCGTTCCCCCTGCATGTACTTATCCAATAAACACCTAATTCCAATCACGGAGGCGCCCAATCAGAATGATCCTATATCTAAAACTGTCAATTCTGCATGAAAACTGATACTTCTGCATGAAAAACCCATTTATATCACTTAAAGAAACGGGCATGACCCCCCCGTTCTCCCTGTTATACATATCGAATAAACTCCAAAAACTAATCAGGGAAGCGCTTTATCAGGATATACCCATAAACAAAATTTCATGTGGATCAGATAGTTTTATCATGATTATCGCGTTACGCACGAACGTACGAACGTACATACAGAACGGACGAGCACATAAGCTCTCAGGCTATGATAGCCTGTGAGCTAAAAAGGAAATTCGGAATTTGACGTTTATTGTTTTTATACTGCTACTGAGCATTATACTAATATATCATTAAAAATTGTTATTCAGGCATTAAAAGCTTATAAACATAGCGGAGAAACCTGTCATTATGCACATAATTACCATAAATATTTTTTAATGAAAATCACTGTCGTCATTGCTTTTTAGCTCACAGGCTATCATAGCCTGAGAGCTTATGTGCCCGTCCGTTCTGTATGTACGTTCGTTCGTGCGTAACGCGATAACTCATGATAAAAATATCGGATCCACTTGAAATTTTGTATATTGGTATATCCTGATAAGGCGCTTCCCTGATTAGTTTTTGGAGTTCATTGGATATGTATAAACAGGGGGAACGGAGGGCTCATGCCCCTCCCCTTAATTTATATAAACGGGATTTTCATGCAGAATTAAGAGTTTTCGTTCAAAATTTAGATATAGGATCATTCTGATGAGGCGATTCCGTGACTGTTATTAGGTGTTCATTGAATAAGTATAAACATGGGGAACAGGGGGCTCATGCCCCTCCCCTTAATTGATATAAAATGAATTTTCATGCAGAACTAACATTTTTCGTTCAAAATTTAGATATAGGATCTTTCTAATGAGGCGAGTCGTGGCTGTTATTAGGTGTTCATTGAATAAGTATAAACAGGGGTAACGGGGGTTCTAATGCCCCCCCCCCTTAACTTGTAGAAATGGATTTTTCAAGCAGAATTGTCAGATTTCGTTCAAATCTCTGAGTAGTTTTGGAAGTTTAAAGGTTAAGTATAAAAAAGGGGAATAACTCCTCTTAAATTATATAAATGATAAATGGGTTTTTATTAAGAATTATCCGATTTGCTCTGAATTTTGGATATAGATTTTATATGAAAGTATGTCCTTGATAGTTTAGGAGGTTCAATGATTAAGTATAAAAAAGGAAAAAGGGGAGAGCTGTCCCCCCTTCTTAACGTTTTTTCGAACGGAATTAACGAAAATACAAGCCTGTAATGTACAATTAGTATGCGTAGCCTGTGAGCTCAATGCCATCAGTTTAACTGGACAATATTCTTTTTATTATACTTCAGCTACGATTAGTACCTCCAGCTCTCCTTAACACTTTTTCTTTTTTTATATTCATATTCATATTTACATTTTCATATTCGCATTCATACTTTCATATTTTATTCACTTTATGTTACTTTCAATTGAAAATCACTGAAAATGTGTTTGTTTGGTGTTTACTTTTAATTATTCAAATGAGAACGAACTACAGTGACTTAACAATTTAATATTATATCAAAAGGTATGTACAAAAACGTAGTTACCACCTCATTTTTGCAGCTCTACATGTACAGTACTTCTTTCAATAAAGATGCTTATTTTTAATGATTTAGAAAAAAATCTTTTAAAAAGTGAAGAATACTTTTTAAAATAAATCCAGATACTTTCATCGATATTTCTAAGGCCAATTTTAATGTTAATAAATACTCAATGTTTTATCTATAAGCTTATGCATATACGGAAACAGTTTTAAAAAATACTTCAAAAGTTGCCTAATGATTTTAACTAGTTTTTTCTTGTTTTATAAAGAATATAGAAAATTATTTATTAATTAGAAACTAATTTAGAAAGTCAGCATATTTTTCAAGTACTAAAATACAATGGCAAAGATAATTAGTTTGGCAAGAAGATTGTTTTACGCATATTGTTTGCTTTGATAGGATATCTTGCTCTTATCATTATTAATCGAGGTCGTTTTTGCCTCACAGTTTATCTTCCGTAGTTATAAATCTATTAATTTTGCATTAGAAAAATGAATTGTTCTTAAACGAAAGGTCCTATTAACTAGTTTTGTTTATTGAAAGGTGGATTTGCGGTGATCGCAAGAGAAGTTGAAAGTGTTTTAAAATAAAAATCATAGATAAGACTATTTTTCTGAACAATTAAAATTTTACTTTTCTATATTTTTTCATTATCATTATTTTTTTGTTCTTTTTTGTAGCGTTTTAGAAAGTTATCAATGAAAACATAACTCATTGATATTTATTAAATAAGCTTTTCAGATACTTTATCTCAATGTGAAAGGCTTATTCGAACTCAGAAAAAAGATCTAAAAGCTTTATCTTTGTTTATGAAAACACAAAGAGGAAGTTTCAGAACAATTTAAAGCTTTATAATAATTTTAATCACTTTCTGATTGCATTTAAAAAATAAGATGTTACTTTAATAATAGAATAAAACAGTAATTTATTTTTAAATTAAAATACAAGCACAATGTACATAGTAAGCTGATTACTTTTATAGAAGATTATTTTGTAAATAACGTTCGCTTTAGAAAATACCAAATAAGACATGTTAGGCTTCCGAATGTTGATTCCTTCAACATTTTTGAACGTGAATAAAACGAAACTTCCCCGCATGAAAACTTCACAGTATCGCTATCCACACACATAAAAAGTATTAATTTAAGATTCATAAATCAACAACAATCAAATTTATTCATATGCGTATTTATTTATTAATATTAATACAACTCCTACTATAATAAGGTAAAAATTACCTTGAATTCAAATATGATGTAAAAATAAAATTTTCGTAATGAAAAGTTGAATATGAAAGAAGAATTTGAGTTTGGTGCAATTTGAATTGAAAGATGTCCACCTGAGCTTATGTCTTGTTAATATGCGTAAAAAGAATATAAATTTTCAGTGAAATGCTTACTTTGATTTATTAAATTACTATTTTTATTTTAATTTAAGGTTTTTTAAAAAAAGGTAATACGATTGTGTGGTGAGGGGTATGGAGAACATTAATTTAAAAACTGCTGAAATAATAAATTGTATTTCAAGATCGATAATAGTATAATGCAATTTTCATGAATAAATAAAAATATGTACTCTAAACTAAATATTAATAAATTTTGAATTATTACATGCTGAAATAATTGAAAAAATTGCATAAACATATTTAAAAAGTACGGTAAATTAGGGCACAAAATTAAAATGAGGAATAAACCATAAATTTGAAATTATTCTCGGTTAGGATTTATTATCACAGTAACTTGAGAAAGTTCTTTTGATGAAATTATTTCTGTTTACAAACTAAAAATAATTTTTGCGGTTCGCGTGATGCACATATTAAACCACAAAAAATAACAAATATTCCAGTGGCGTATAAATTCTCCAAAGTTATTCCACGCCACTTTCCGGCTAAATCTAAAAATGTTCACGGTAACTGTATACAAACGACGACATTTTTGTATCAAAGGAGATTAAAAGTTTGTCTTAGGCAAGTATAACTTTCTATTCAAAATCTATTGCGTCACCAGAGGCGATCTTATCCAATCATCTCATTGGATTTCATTACATGAGAAGCGAAGAGGGTATTTTGTAAGGTGGAGAACTCCAATTTCATAACCCGATAGGCAAATGGCAGTTGATTTGGTCTGAACTAAGAGATTTGTCAAGATTTAACAATGAATGACGATTTTAGTTGAATTAAATAAGTATATTGTTTGTAATATGTTAAAATAGGAAGACATTAGGAATACTTAAAGAGATTGGAGGTGTTTCTTAGTGATTAGTTTCTATAGAAGATTGCAAACATAAAAATATAGAAAAAAACTTTTAAAACCCTTCTTTCTTAAATATCGATTTCATTAAAGATATGCATGTTAAGATAGGCTTAAACACATTTAATACAATAACTTATCAGATGTAAAAAGGCCATGCTATATCAACCCTAGTCCACAGTATACAGTGCTGTTGCTTTAACAATGTTAAAGCTACAGCCCCACCTAAATTTTCCCCCTTGTTGTTTTATTTTATTTATTGTAATCAAATATCTCTTAATATATATTTTTAATAAAAATGAATTAAGACTTTAATTCAAATATATGAAATAGCATTTTTTACACTTTAATTTTCCTCGCTTATTTTTCTTAAAGAGACTTAGGGGTCTTAACATTTTTAAAATGTACACGTTTGACTATTTTTGGCGTTTAATATCTCAAAAGGTATTACAAAAACATAATTTCTATAGGAAGTAATAGTTAAACATTTTTTATTTCTTTTTTTAGAGTTTAAACTGCGATAGTTAAATTACTTATGTTTCTTTTTTATTTGCTAAGCAGAAAATTTTAATCAATTTTTGTACGCATAATTACAAATGAATATCTACATATAAAACAAATTTTTATTTAATTACATTTGAGTACCTGATATTTCATGAAACCTAAGAAATTGTTGATTTACACCAATATGAAAATTGCTGAAATACACTTCATGTATGAGGGTGCATTCGGAAATGGAACAGTTGCTGAAAGAATGTACATGGAACGATTCTCGGCTTAGAATCTGCCATATCTTCGAACATTTAAGCGTCTCATTGGATGTTGTAAGTGAGTGTAAAGTTTTTTTTTTCGAAGCGTAATACGGGCATTGAAATACATCTCTTAAAAGTTGCAAAAGGTGAAGCAGCTTTATGAACCACACGGAGTACAGTCCTTCGAAAAACATTAAAGGTGTTGGACATATGTTGGGTGGGAGCCCCTTACTTCCACAATCAAATATATAAAATTGATGTCTGCAAGCTTCTCATTGGTGTAAATATCCATGTTGCTCAAAATCCGTGACTAGAATGATGATTCAATTCAGCAAAGTGTTTTCATTCGCTGATCTCAACAACTCCCTCTCCTCCCTCAACGCTCCATTTTCATACCGATATTCCTATAAGAAATCTACTTATTTAGGTCCTGTCTACCTGCCTTTATAATGCTGACATATAATTTTGATACACCCTCTATATTCAGAAATTGCATGAAAAAAAAACTGTTTAAAAGTTTTCTAAGGTTTATGTACAATGTCCTAAAATCCCTCTTTGAGAAAAAGATCTTTAAAACGATTTCATTGAAAATATTCGTTATTTTGGAACTTTTAAGAATGTTATTCATTTTTTATAAAATGTTGAGAAATGACTATTCTTTAATGTATGTTTCATTTTAATAATAGAATATTTTGAAGCTTTAAAAATTCTTACTCCCCTTAAGTAACGAATAAGTAACGTTGTTGTACTCAATATTTTTTTAATTGATAAATTTCGTATATACCCAAATATATTTTTTTAGAATTGTTCTATGCACAGACAACACTACCGTATAAGAATAATTATTCTATTAAAATAACTGTTATAATTTCAAACATAATAACATAATTAATAATATAGCATAGTCCATAATAGCATAGTTAATAATCCATAGTATATAATTGGTAAATATAACATAATTTTATAAATCATACATGGTTTAAAAGAGTTCGAGGAAGAAAATCATAACAAAATTTTCTACAATAAATACATGATTAAAATTCTGATTTAAAAATAAATATTTTGTTATCCTATTTTTTATATTATATTTATATTTTTGCTTTAGACACGCTTGGAACGAGATCATAGTAAAAAAGAAAAAAAAACTCCAGAATTTATTATAAACATCACCTCTATTATAATTTCTTACAATTATTTTAATAATTTTTTTAATAATTATTTTAATAGTTATTCTATATTTTGCTAATAAGCAGCTTATAATATCTATATGTCTAATAATGGCATATGGTGAGCTACGGAATATCAGAATTATGTTTTCCATTTAGAAGTAACTCTTATTGCGTATAAATTTCCCAATCTAATCTACATCACTTTTCAAAAATTCCTAAAGGACCCCAGAAATAGAAATAGTTAATTTCCCAATCGAATCTACACCATTGTCTAAAATTCCGAAAGGATCTCAGCAATAGAAATATTTATGAAGATGTTTTTCCGTCCAGGAGAATTGAAAGTTCATGTTAGTGCAGCATAACTTTATATTCACAATTTATTTCACTGCCTGAGATGTTCTTATTCATTTATCTCCATACATACGCAGAAATGAGTTACAAGTTGTTTTAGCATTCTGACGTAGATTACTATAATTTCATCGACAAGCACGAAAATATCAGGATTGGTTCAAAGGATATGTTTTGGCTCCGACGACCCATTAATTAATGTTAAGTTTACTACAGTGAAATTGTTTACAGAAGTTACATAAAATAAACTGAGGGACATTATTTCAATTGTGTGTATTTTCTTTATGATTATTTTCACCGAAAAATGTAAAAACTATGCTATATGAAAAATCCTTAGTTCTTAAGACGTACTTTAACTATTGCACTGAAAAAGTGAGAAATGTCACATGAATGAGATTTCATAAAATTATATAATTAGAATAAAATTACATGAAATTAATATAAGCAAAAATTATAAACGGTATTAGAATAAACAAAACCATTATAGGTGGTACCAAGTACACATAAAATATCTCTAAATTTTATTTGTATATTTTATGTAAAAATGCTTTGCTTAAAATATAAACTAAGTGCAATAAAGTATATAAAAATTGCATGAAACTTTATAGATTTCTTTTACTGTTTTTTGAAAAAAATTATATTTGTGTGTCATATTACAACGAGACATTATTAAATGGTATCTCATGAAGGACATGTTTTCAATTTGAAGTTGTTTAGTTTATTTTTGTTATTACCTACTGATGAATGTAAACTTGGAAGTACTCAATAAGTTATAAAACAATTCCTTATTTCTAAAAGAACTATTTTACTTATCACATTATAAAAATGAGGTATATAACTAAATCTAGAAAGAAGTATTATCAAATTATAATATTAGAATGAAATGACATGGAATTATAATAAATAAATTTATAAACAACATCCCACAACATAATGTTTAGTAGAAACTATAACATTAAATAAAACATCTCACTATTTCATAAATGATGTGATATAATACCACTTTTTTACGAACCGATTCCTCTTAATAAAAGACAATTTCCGTCAAGATATTATGGAGAGAAACATATTGAATTTTTCTAATAAAAATATTTTCAAATGAAGGCACTCGACAACCCATACAAATATTACTGTGAAATTACTTTTCAAGATTTTTTTTTAATTTAAGTTCGATATTTTATTATTTTTCCACTTTCTTTTTGAAAGATTTCAATAGTTTGATTTAAGATATAATTTAACTCCTTTCTTTTTTTCAATTAGACAATTTGAATTATGGAAATTATCATAATGCGTATTGTTTTCTTCAGCCTTAAAATATCAATTTCTAAATGCCAGAAGATAAATTGTCAACATCTAAGGGGTCCTGAGGTAATAATGCAAGTTAAACACCTACCAATTTTCATGACTTGGGTTTAATTTTTTCCACAAACAAATATAGGATTTGATACAGCAACTTATTGACTATGTATACAAGAAAGGATAGCTTTAGGAGATATGTATTCGTAAAATGTAGTTGCGTGACTTTTTGACCAATGATATTTGGCATTATTAACCACCTATGCGGGTAAAAATAAAATAATTTTCCGATAAGGAGAAAACCGTCTCCAAAAGATCGCGAAGTGATATTCCGTCTCATAAGACACTATGTGACACCCAGTCTCTATGACAAGAAACTGCTAGGCGAAACATCTTAGCGAAGGAGACACAAGGATAAATTACAACAAAGAGCATCATAAAGTCCATGCTGCGGCCTGATTCTGTGCACCCTGTGGAATGTCATGACGAGTTCTGGATTCCAGGAAATATCTGACCCGGGCGGGATAGCCGCAACAACCAGGAAAGCAAAGGGTATTCTACTGCAGATCAGCAACTAATACCATACGGCCGACAAAGTCTCCGTATATTAAAAGGCACTACCATTAGTCGCTGGCCACCTCGAGGGATCCGACTATTCACTCAATTACCAAAAGTGGCTCGCCCCAAAGTACCTTACCTAGATGACAGAGGATAATTTTCGAACAAGGCGATTAAAATCATGCCAACCACGAAAAGCATAACGTCTCGATGGAGTCACCTAGAGGCCCTCAGGCACCAAACAAACTCGGCACCCAGCCTAAAGGCCCACAAGAGCGTAACGGCGGAACACCTCTCTTAAAGACCACTAGCTAAGATCAAGCAATGAAAGATCGCAACTCTCGACCCCAATCAGCTATACAAAGTCGATATGAAACTTGTCCCCACCAAAACACTAAGTTCTGTGAGATTTTATCCCATCAAAAAATTAAGATCTACAAGCAAGAGAAAAGAAACAAGATGCTGCTTTGACGGCGGACGCAGTATTCTCCGCCTACATTAAACGCGTAAGATTGGCTTTTTGTTTGGAGACATAGTTCGGGCCACCCGAATCCCAAGTAACACAGCACATACACCATACAAAAAAAAGCAGAAGAACCCGGAAAAAGGGTTTGGTACCGACGACACACACCTTCTGTCAGTTGACGGCACATTAGTTTTCTATATTCCACAGTCGGTATTGGGCACCCGCATCTCAGCGTAGTTAATAGAGCACACTCCCAGATAAGATGCTCTAGAAAGAGAGTGGTTGATATCATCCACGATACATCGTCTGCATGTCAGAGGGTCCTCAAATTAAGCACCCATTGTGACTATAGTCAATACTGGCCAGATTTGCCTTCCATTGACTGAATAAAAGGCTCCATCGAAAAAAAAATACGAAACACCCACGTTATTCATTTTAGAGATTTTATCAAGTTTTCTAGTTTTTCTTTCACATTTTCTATTTTTAAACATTTAGGGCACTAAGACATAGGAGGGTATTACCGTCCCCACATCTGTAGAGAAATTTGGTACTGCCTCGACCATCCCACCATCCTATCCTCCAATGAAGGACATTATGTAATAACTATTATTATACAAAAAATGTTTTAATGTTTTCGAAAGATCATGCGCAATATCTTAAAATCTCTTTCTTATTTGGAAATAATTTCTTTGATCACAAATTATTATAATCATTGCCAATAGATATCAGTTTCTTATTTTTAATTATACTTATTGATCATTAGATTTTTTAAATAAAGATAAAGAAAATAATAAAATATACACTGACATTTGATGCTGTCATCTATAATAAAAAATCGAAACTACACACAAATGATAAGATGATACTTAGTGTGAGTAGCAGCGCCATGACACGATTAATATTGTTGAATATAAGTCCTATAATAAAAACCCCATTTTCATTTCTTAAGCTCTATTATATATTTTCATGATCTAAGCGTTGTTTTGAAGATTTATCGTTCACATGTTGTCCCAGTTGCGTAATCAGTCGCGGCAACTGCTGCCACGCCTAAGGGTCCATTTTTGAATCCAGGTAAGACATGGATGCTGTGTTGTTCCTTTATAGTGTTATATATATGTAAGGGATACAAGAAATAAAATTGTACTGATTTGTGGTTGTTTCTGTGTGTATTATTATGAATCCATGGAAAAAGTAATGTGAAGTAAGCCTCAAAAAAGGTTTGCAATCTGAAACCATTTATCGCTCAAAATGTAATGTTCCAAACAAAAGAACGTGGAAAGGATTTTGTATTAATCAAATGAATTGAAAGACATGAATTACAGCTGAAGAATATTTTAAAAAGCTAAGATCTAAATAAATAAAGATATTTATTTACTGTTTTAATGTATTTGTATCACTTTCAGTAAATATTAAACTAGTTCCATGTTTCAAGTGATTTTAATATATAGTTTCATAATAATTTAGCTTGTCGATTTAATTTAAAAAAATTTTAAACAATATTTCAAACTTTAGGGCGTTAAAAAAAATTATATTTTCTCCTGTTTAACAACTCGAAACATTCTCATGGAATGTGTCATTAATATTTAAACATAAAAGGATAATTCATCGAGGCTAAGGTTATTTCTATTTTGTCGAGAAACTGATTGAATCTTGAGTTGTAAATTATTATTAAATCAAAGCGGTAGTTTTTTCCTTTTTCGTTCTTGAGTCGTTCTTGAGTCCGAAAGTGCAGTTCAAAAGTTCAATTTTGAGGGAGTTGTCAGAAAAATCTTTTGATTTTACGAAATTATAGTTAAAAAAATAGTTCGATTACAATGTTTTCTAATAGGAAAGCCTATTAATTTGACTATTTTTGAGTGAACAAAATTGATTAAAAGGAATGTTTCAGTTTCACAGCTAATTAACGTTTAATGTATAACTACTTCCTTCAAAATGTCCCATCTTTAATTTTTTAACAAATACTTAATCCTTTCTTTAATATTATTTCTTTCTATTAGATATCTGTATTAAAAAGGCCAAACGTATCTATGCGTAACGCATACGTCATTTTACGAATAGCAACACTTTCCCATGAATGTCGTTTTGCAATTTTCGCTACTGCAAATTTGAAACTTCTAAACATCGCGATTTTTACATTTTTACACCATCGTATAGAGAAAAAAAATACTTTTAAATGCAGTTTGTTTGAAATCTGTAGATTTGTTTTTGAGATATTAATTTTGTTTATAGTTTTTTGTACCAATTTTGTAATTGCGGCAATAAAATCACACCACTTTCTATAAATTGAAAAAAAAAAGAAATAAATAAAAATGCGTATATTTTGTCAAAAATGTCGTCTGTTACAAAATTCGATTATTTCGGTTTTATTTCGTTTTTATTCATTTTATTAAATGATTTCAAGCTTTGAGTTAAAATGATTTTAAAATAATGAAAGTAAAATATAATTTTTTTAAACGTGCTGAATACGGATATGAGAAGTGCGTGTGTAAATTTTGAGAAAGATGAAAATGATGATGTGTTTTAATTTCGCATGAAATTCTATGATCGTGTCAATTTAGAATAAATTTTGTTTTTTCATTCGCATTTATACCAAATTTAAGCTTCAACTGATTGCTTCATAATAATAACTGATTTTTCAATGCTTTCGTAATTATGTAAATACGTAGCACCTATTGTTGTCGCTCAGTCCGTCCGTCTGTCCGTCCGTCTGTCCGTCCGTCTGTCTGTCCGCCTGTCCGCATATAACAACGCAGAAACTACCCAACCGAATCGTTTGAAATTTAGAATATATTATTATTATATAATTTTGTCAAGTCATTTCAAATTTTATGAAATTCGGATGCGTAGATCAATTACAGAAGCAATCAAAAGTATTCCGTTACATTACGGTCAATGGGAAAAAGGTTCAAATGCATTTTAATGGTGTTACACTTATTCGAACACAATAAAATTGTTATGCATCTGTGAAATACATGTTATAATATACATTTTGCACAATATGTGGTGCGAAAAACTTTTGTTATTGATTTACAAGGTCATACAGAAGTATTCCATTACATAATGGTATAGGGAGAACATTTTTTTTTGTTGCGCGTTTTAATTGTAATTAACTATTTGACATTTTATGAGATTGATATACGTTGCTAAGGAATACTACAAATTATTTCCTGTATAAAAGAAAGCATATAGTACAGCATATGATATACGTTGTTGAGGTCTAATAAAAGTTACTTCCTGTATGTTTACAGTAAAGCAAAAAAAAAAAAATCGACCACCATACTCTATCCGAAATACTATCTATTATAACAACAAGATTTGAATATATTTAAAACTTTGTCATCGTACGAACGCACCTCAATTGCTACGCTTCACGTGCAATTTCAACTTGTTATTATATTTTACTGACAACATATGCGATTATAGTTTAATTTTAAAATTTGGAGCACTGAGTTTTATGCTATTTTGTTAATCTTAGCTTAAAAAAATATTTTTTGAGAGTTAGGCCGATCAATATAAGATGCATTTTTTACTGTAACTAATTTTGCAGGTTTAATATAAATCAATGAAAAAATTCCTTAAACATTTTATTTCGTCGAATTTTGACGAGTACATACCTCTTAAACTTTAAGACCAATAAAATGAAAACAAGATGAATAGTTTTAAGGAAAAAAGCTACAATAAAGTTTCGAGTCGAAACATATCAATTTAATTAATTTTAATGATTTCAATCTTTAAATATTTTTTTTTTTTTTTTTTTTTTTTTGTCATGAGAAAGGATTTATTCTATTTGAGTTATGGAAATTGCATTCTTATTTTCGAATAAAAAAGTACGAAATTTATTTTAAATGATGGGAGCTTTTTTCCCCTTCTCTTAAATCTTAATCAGAGCAAAATATTTTTTCATCTTAATTATGAATGTAATTTTTTATAACAAAAAGTAAATTTTTCATAAATCGAGGTATATCTTGATCATAAAAAGCCATTCAGTGTTGGTTTCATTTAAAGATAAAGGCTAAAGTAACAAAGGGAAAAAATGGTTGCGAGGAAAGTTTCTAATCAACATTTTGTACCAAAGATTTTTAATTCTGGACTAAATGCGTAAAATTATATCAAATAACTTAGAAATACACACTTTAATGTTTGAACTGCATATAAGTACACATATACCTGTGTAATATTAGAAAAGGTGGAGTTTGTGTACATAGTACATAACCTTGTCGTTTGGGATATAAATTTTGAATTAAATAACTGTTAAATTTATTTTGAAACCCTAATTGTGTATAGTTATTATTTATAAACAGAATCTGTGTAATATAAATAAATACCCACTAAAATATTTTTTTACCACTTAACTAACTTAAAATAGCGTTGTCTACAACTTAAGGAATTTTTCAAACAAATAAATTTTTGAAATACAATTTCATACTATTTATTTGCAGAAATATTTAGGTTAAATGTAACGAATATTTTAACTTAAAAAAGTTGTTTTTATCCCATATTTTTAATTTATTGTAAGTAAAAAAAGAATCATTTAAATGCGAAAATCGTGATGCTGATATTAATTTTTTAGTTTATCGAATTTTTTCTTCTTATTTCCATTCACATCTGAGAGATCATGAGAGATACATCTACATGGAGAGGTGAAATTCGCTATTTAATTCAAACTTTTTTTAAAAATCTGTATCATATGGTGCAGCGTCACTCCACCGGTTTATAGAAAACAGTTACCTCTCTGTATTATGGAGTATTCCCATTATCGACAATAGAGATATTCTCTAAAAGCAGTGGCGTGACGTTGCAGCAAATAGTACAGATTTTCAACAGTGTACAGTAAACAGGCAAAACTTAATGACGCAGAATTTGAACTCACGATGTGCGAGATGCTAAGTCATTCACTTGACCCTAAAGCTAAAATTTCACAAGGCAAGTTTTCAAGTATCTCTAATTATTGTGTTCATACAAATACGCATATTTTTGTCTAAAAATTTGTTCTGACACATATTTTTGTGTAATATTGATAAAAATAGATATGTGTAATATTATTTTCGGTGTAAAACACGTACATTTTAGTGTAATGTGCAAAATATGCAAATATTTCTATAATATTGAAAATTTTGTAAATTACATTAACATACCAATTAGGGTAAATCCATTATTTTTTTAATTATTTACAAACTTGTTTGCCTTTTTTAACGCATAACAAATTACACAGTTCCCATTAGGAGTGTAAATTTTATGAGTAATGTGCTATTTTACGAATGTACGTATATAAAATGGAGTAATGTAAGTATTTAGTTTTTAATGATTGTTTTTTTTATTCTATCGATATAAATGCGATTATATATAAGTATAACATAGTAAGAATATAAACATGCTTTTTAAGAACATACGTCAGTTTTTCTTTTTTATTAGATTTTGTAACATACTTATTGACAAATTGTCGTATATCATAAATATTTCATTTCAAATATATGGAAAACCATTTTTAACTATATGGTATGCAACTCCCTAAAATCAACTTTCAAGAAAAATGACTATACATTATCTCGCTTAAAATTTTCAATTAACTGTTCAGAGTGCAATTAGTTTCGTTTAAATTGTTAAGAAATAATTTTTCTTAATATACTTTTTTTTTTCCAAATGTTAAATATTTTAAAGTCTTAAGAGTCTTATTTTTTTAATAATAAATAAAGATTTTAATTGCATTTCCTATGAAAATATAAATAATGGCTAACATATATTAAAATTAGTTATACAGATATATTTCTAATTACAATTCCAATAATTATTTTCACTGGATATATGTATACATACTGTACGTATTCCATGTAAAAGTTTGTATTATCTATTGCATGTGTTGCTGTGTTGCATAAAATGTGTCCAATTGTTTAAGAAGACGCGTTATGTTTGGTATTTATCTAGAATATCTATAGGCAATTTCTATTAACGTCACTAATGAACTATATTAAGATATTATGATTCTATTTATTAATTGTAACGAAATTTAAAATAATATTGTATGCCACAGGTTTTTTTTCTATTTTCTTCGTTCTATAGGTTACAGAAGAAGGATTGTAATACAATTACTTTTCGATTTCTCTTTGAAATATTTACATATTTTAGGTGTTTAAAATTGCGTAAAACATTTTTATATCTTTGCCCGTGTGTGTCTGCTGTGTTTAAACACTTTTTAGAAGAATATATGTCGTTATGCATACGACTGAACTAAATCTAATAAATATGGTTTTGGCTATAAACCAGCAGGTTGCAGTTCAATTGGAGATATTCCGCCGTACGGGATGCATTTATTATTGTATCATCGAACATACGCCAAGTTATTCAGAGAATCAAATCAAATTACTGAATGTTTTTAAATATGGACACGAGATTACAGATAAGGATGTTATTCAAGAAGAGCATGCTATAATACCATTTTTGTACACTATTTTAAAGTTCCGTAGTATAGGCAGTAGTTAGTTGTATTGGCCATCTTTATTTCTGCAGAGTCGGAATATTTGCAAAGTAGTAAGCTGGATATTCGCAAGCAGTTTATGCACAACAGAATGACAAGAAATTATTAATTTTATTGAAAAGTTTTTTCGAGAATAATTTGTATTTACTTCGATTAATACTATGAAGCCGAATTTTAAGATGGATATTACAGTCCGTGTAGTCATATTTTTCACATGTCTTGCTAGTGAAGCGATGCACAAATCGTCCTCTTCAACCTTTCTAGGATAATTAAAAATATATACATTTTAAAGTATTAAAACTTGTATGAGGTAAAAATATGTTTAGAGTGATAAAATTAAATTCTTAAATTCACAGTAAAACAACAGCCAGCAAAATTGCCAGATCGCATTCAGGCGAGCGATATGGCAAAGGTGAATTGTATGAAGAAGATAATTTTTCTATTGGTATTACTGATCCGAAGTCAGCCACAAGTGCTCAGCCTTCATATGAAATAAGCACATTATTCGTTTTTATGTCAAAATGAGCCAATTTTTGTTCATGCAAATAGGCGATACCCGTTGCAACATTTTTCACCCACGAAATGTCTCTGTTAAATGCTGTGGCATCGAAAATAAACTGAATATCTCCGAGTTTTTGATATAAACATACTCACACTTCTTAGTGATCAATAAAAACGTGCGATCTTGAGCTATATAGTCGAAACCCATCAGTGGCAAGATATTGTCGTGGCAAAGACGAGACCAAACATATAATTCTCCATCTGATATATATTCTTCCTTAACGATTTTAACATCACGTGCAGATTTAGTGTTCGTATTTCTCATTTCAACAACTGTTTTCCAAATTTCCTAATTCCTAAGTCTTTTATGTAATCATAAACTATTTTTTGAGACTTTTCAAAGTAGACTCAAAACTCATTTTTTCAATCGCAATTTCGTTATTATTTTTCCCTTCGTTCTTGATTTTACCAAACTCCATTTTCAATAACAATATTCAATAACTTATTCAATAGAAAACTATACTTTTTTTAGATTAAAGCATCAATTTCAGCACACAAATTGCATGAAACGCACATAAGTAGATTATTTTAGTAAAAATGATTGTTTCAAAGATTTTGTTCCACGTTTGTTCATTTTAACCACTGTTAAAATCCATTGTTTATAGAAGAGAATGTTTAATTTTTATTCTGGTAAAATATTTGTTGCAAATCGTGTAGACCATTGTTACAAAAAGCATTGTTAAATTTAAAATACTTTTTATTTCTATTTTTGTAACTAATATTCGAATTGACAAAAATAATTACCATATTTACTAGTGTATACCGCGCACACTTTTCTTTATAAGGAAAAATGACGATTTTTTTAAATCTCGTATGTAACACGCACACAAATCCATCATATTATGGTAAATTGGGAAAAAAAAGTTTACAGTATACAACTTCAAATATACTGAAATATATATAAATCGTTGAATTTCCCAACAAGATTAATACTATAGAACAGAGCATTCATAGTATTTTAGTTCATTGGCAGAAAAAAGTATAGAGAAATCGGTTACAGTACTGTCTTTGAAGAATAACTGCTGGAAGTGCGTTTTTGATTTTGGTCTGTGCTTTTACAGTTAACTAATTTTTCGGAACTTAGTCGTTGTGTATAAATTCTATCTCTCGTATAGAGGGTCGCATAAAAAAGGTCGTATGCCATTAAACTTATTGCATGAAATAGCTGAAAGGATATTTTTAACGTTGGTATGTATTTCTTAACCCAACTAAATTTTCCATGTATGCAGTATATAGATTCAAATCCGTATATCACACACAGAGCTACTGAAAGAATTCAGATAATTTTCTGATTGTATGTGAGAATCACTGAAATTGGATTCTAAAAAGTTTTTTACTTTTCCAGATGGTTCGATTGTTCATTGTATCTAGCTTATTAAACTGTAAACTTTTGTTACATTATTCTGAAAGTGTCGGAATGTGTTTCATAATCTATGCTTGACTCATAATTCTTTGTTTCTTGTATTATCTCAGTCTTTTGCTAGTTTAAAATAAAAGTATTGTTTGAAACGTCATTTATATAGCGATTATGGGAAATTTTCCGTAAGCATGATCACCTTTTTTTTTATTTAATAATATGGACTAAAATGCATAGTAATCAAAATTATCTTTAATGTCTCAAAGGTGTGAAAATTTTTTATAATGCAAAAAAATCTATTTCTTTACCAGTAATATTTTGTAATCTTTGATATTTTAAAAAGTCATAAATCTGCGTTATAGGTAATTTGTTAAATTTGCGGTCTTTTAGCCTTAAATATTGAGCCAAGTAAATTAATAGTATTTGAAAAAGCAAAGTTTTAAATCTATGTATCTCGCAATACTAATTTTCATGGGCCACGATAACGTCAAAAGAACATTACGGATTTACTCTTTTAAATAAAGCAATTAATGTTTTCCATAGACTATTGGTAAGAACTAAACAAAAACAGAAAAATATATTTTTAGGTTTTAAGAATGACTATAATTATTTCTTAAGGACTTTTTTTTGTTGATTTTTTTTATTTAGATATAATCAAGAGCCAATGTAAAAAGTAGTATACAAAAGAAATCATGACTCAAAAACATGAAAACTTTACATCGTAATCGGTGCTAAATTCGTAGTGTAATTTAGTGGCATTTGATTAACAACTATTATTACTGTATAAGGGTATATTATTATCTTATATTTTTGCGTAACTTTTTTTTTAATTTAACGATTATTTTTATTTTTGGAATATTAATAAATAAATAGAAAAATTGATAGTTTAAATCAATTAGTTCAAACAGATTTCCTAATCAACACGTAAAATTATTGTTAACCTTTCTGTTTCCAATCTCGAAAATTTTATTCTGACTAAATAAAACTTTTACTATTATTATATTGTTTTTAATAACTTGACATATCTAACTAAAAAGTAAAAAAAAAAAAAAAAAAAAGAACTTTAAAAGCAGTGTTTCAATTCTTTCCTGAATATGATCCTAAATGATAACTGAATTTTTGATTATTTTAATATTTAATTTTAAATTTTCAACATTTTGTGTGATCATTTAGTAAATTTATATTGTTTTTTTACCTGAATATTGAACTTTTCATCTTGTAAATGTTTTTTTATTAATCCAAATGTTTTGTGTATTACATCGTGACAATAAACTCTACAAACAATATATAGGATTGGAAGAGATTGTAATCATTATGGATAGCCGCTGCTGGAAACGTATTTTTGATAAATTGTGCATTTTTTAAATTGCTTATTTAAATGTCATTTTATTGTATATCAAAAAAATAATTTCTCATTTATGTTTTATGAACGGTTGAAAGTGTTTCATAATCAACGCATGATGTAAGATTTTTTAACGCTTTGTATATATATTTATGCTAACACAAAAACATTATTTCATACTAACTACTAGATATTTATCTTACTACATTGAATATATTATTATAAGCCGTCTAACTAACCAGAAAACATCTTTATTCTATTTATGATATTTATAAAAATATAGTTAACGATCGGGAGAAAATTCTTATGATACTACATGAATTACCTTATTTCCTTTTTTCTAGTATGTTTATTTTTTATAGCAAGCAATAATCTCATGTTGTTATCCGAAGTCTGAAACTGTATGCTTGTAAAAATAGACAGAGAAATTTCATAATTCTTGCTTATTATTATATCAGTATTTTTACAAATGTAATCATTTCATGATATGGTAAAAACTACCGATGTTGCAAAGAGTAATAAAATAATAAACCAATTAAATATTTAATGAAAGCAGAATATACTTAGGAGTATATAATAACACAGATTACTATACTTTATTCTTTTTTTGAAACATATATATTTTGTATGTCAAATAGTAATTTTAAGTTTTTATGTCAATTGGATTAAAATGTTATTTTTTAAAAATATTTAAGGAATTAAAAATAAATTATAAGACTCATACATTATATTATTCGCCTTCTGTTTTATCATAAAAAATTGTTCTGTTATCTTTCGTGAAACATATTTATTTTATATGTTATGATGTAATAAGGATAATGTTACGAAATACAAAATTTGTAATCCGCACAGTAAAATTCGTGTTATATGTTATACATTGCAATTTTTTATTAATGTTTCTTTACATTCTAAGAAAAAGTATTTTTAGAAGTATTTTCAAATGACATAGTATTTCTTATAACACAAGTAAAGCAATTAATAGACTTAAAATTTCAGATTGTCATTTTCCAGGCATATCAGGCTGTGATGTGTACAAAGTAGACGGCCTACTGCCATATTGTACATTTTTTTAGTTTTTTTTCTAACTAACATCCATCCAGCTTAGAATTCATGTATGATAAAGTTAAAAAACTATATATTTTAAAAATTAATTTTCCATAATCAAAATATGATTGTTACTGAAAATTAATATAATTTTCTGGTTTTTATGTTAGTTCTTTATCAAGCATAAATATGGCACTGCTGAGTAATTCTTGTTACTTTCGACATAATTCAAGTCAGAAGTAGTAAAATATATTTTAGATACTTTTTTGAAAATACCGCGTGTTTAACGTCTTTGTAAAAATTGAGTAATACACTTTTATTATAAGTCATTTTCCTGTCTTCCATAAATTAACAACTAAAACTGAACATTACATGGAATTTGAACTGTTGTATAGTACTGTAACAAACTTTAAACAAAACTAAAACATTAGACCTTAATAAAAAAAAAAGTAGAAGAATGTAAAATTTTTTTAGAATGAAATTGTCATTATTCTGATATACTTATGCCAAAAAACGACATATAATTGCATAAAAAGTAACTTATTATTTAAGCTCTTCAAAATTTAACAATTTTAAATGAAAAAACCTTTATTCTCCAACAGAAAATAAATTTACTTCTTGAAATTTTGTATTGTTTTTAATGGATAATTTGCATATCTCACTTATCTCACATTTTACGATCATCAAATAATGTTAATTATTAAATCTACAATTCAACGCAAAGAGTTGCGAAATAAATAATTAAAAAGAGAATTGAAAAGTAACTGAATTTTGCATTTTTATTCATCCAGTGTAATGAAGAGCATGTTGAGAAAACTAATATTGTTTATATTTTATCTGAACTTTTTACAACTTAGAGTGACAAAAAAAAAAATATTTTGTTCCCTGTAAAAAAATATAAACAAGGAAAAAAAATATTATTTGAATGCAAATTTTCTGGCTTCAAAAGTTTAATTTTGAGAAAATATACTTTACGGTACGAACTTATGTGACATGGTAACTAGAATAGAAGGAAACATTTTGTTTTGTGTAAAAGAACATTTGTGATATTTTATTTACAGAAAGAAATATTCCAGCGTGACTGCTTTTTCTCACATGTACATTTTTAGTAGCAAAATGCTAATTGTTAAAATTGAGAAATTTTCAGCATGGAATTGAAAAATTGTGTTTAATCTTTATTGTTTTAGTACTAGTTTACTTAACCCTTTTGGGTCTGAATTATATTCCATTTTAAGAACAAAATTACTTTAATCTTAATATCATTAACCGTAGATATCCAAATAGATCATTAAAGTTTAAAGATTATCTCATTATCTGAAATCTAATAAATGCACTTATTTTGTATACTATTCAATTAATATTTATATAATAATAGGTTAGGGAAGAGTTTTCGAAGACGTTTGGAAAATGACGTGTTTTTACATGATTTGGCTGAGTATTACAACGTTCTAATGTTTTTTTGCGTTATTTCATACATGGCTGATTCAGAAAAGTAACTTATTTTTAAATATAAATAGTTAAATATATGCATAAAATAAAAGAATCACCAAAGATGCAAAGAGAATTTATTATTATTATTATTATTATTATTATTATTATTATTATTATTATTATTATCAATTTCCAAAAAAATAAATGAAGTCATAGTAATAAAGTCATAGCCATGTACTACAATTTCTCTATCTATAAAGTAACTAAATAATCGTTAAAACAAAATAATACTCAATGAAAGGACATGTACTATTAATAGTGTACCAGACCCGAAAGGGTTAAGCTTAATTTCTTTCATATTTTGTGTTTAAAAATAATTGCAATTGTTTTTTTTTTTTAACAAAAATTACACTAGTGAATATTTTGCACTGGGTCGAATCAATGTAATATTTTTTGTCATATAATAGCCATAGCAAAAAATAATAAAAAAAACTCTATCTATGCGGCCTACAAGTGCTACCACTGCAATGACATTTCAGATTTAAGTGCTAATTTCCACCAACGAAATGTAAATTTTGATTAAAGATAAACTCATTTTAACAATTTTATTTGACGGCATTTGGAGAGTTTTTAACTTCAATTTTCTGAAATAGCTGGTTTTCGAAAAATCATCTTAAGGCAATATTTGAAAAAAATCTGAGCTAAACAATTCAAAATGTCTAATGCTGTTTCAGACTCATTCACAAATGAAAAATGTAAAACTTGCAGACATAATTTTATAAGATTTTTATAAGCGGCCTTGTGTTTTTAATTTTCGTTCTATTAATTAGAACCTGGATTATAAACAACTATTTTCTGAACCATATTTTAAGTTTCCAAGTCTATCTCTTCGAAAAATTCAGTTCAATTTTGTTAGCATTTTTATACATGCAGTAGAACCCCGCTAATTCGGACCCCGATAATCCGGATCTCCGGATAATTCGGATCGATTTGGTCATTTTTTTTTCAAGTTTGAGAAGCGATTGGCTAATTTTCATAACATTAACTTGTTTCATCGTCGTATTCTGAATAAAAAAACTTTTTCTGACATGTTTTCGGAATAATTAAGCAAAGTAAACATTATTACTGTCTGCAAATATTCAATAAGTTTAATATAAAGGTGATTCTCTGTTAGTATATTATATTTTATTTCTTTTTTTTTCTAATTCTCCGGATAATTCGGATTTTCGATAATCCGGATTGGGTCCGATCCCAATTAATCCGAATTATCGGGGTTTTACTGTATTCTGTTTATAGTAGATCATTTTGTATGTTTAAACTAAACTGACTTCCCCCCCAAAAAAGGTATTCTTATAACACTAATTCTATATTCTATATCACTAATTTTATTTTTTTTATTTCCTATTTTTTTGAAATATAGCTAAGAAAATAAATCCACATTAATTTTTTTGACAAGTCTCAGAAAAAAAAAAGACCATGATTACCATTTTTAAAAATGTTGAATAATACTATTTACCTTGGCAACACGTTTCAGAAAAGATTTCCAAACGGCAGATTTTTTTTAAAGACATTCAGCTATCCACTTAAATTATTCGTGGACATAAATATAAGAATATACGGAAACAAACATTTTAGGTTATACTTTTAATAAAATCATTCGCCTATTTCCCTGCGGAACAATCCTGGGTAAGAAATAGTAGTATATGCATCACAGTTCAAGTGTCCTGGAAATGTGCAGATAATTTTAACAATATCCGATCTTTTTTTTCTTTTTTTTTCTTTGAAACATGCAACAATTTTTCGATTGCTGTTAAAAATAGTAAAAAAAATTCACAAGAAATCCCGTTAATTATAATCCACCATTCAAAACTTACTTTGTGAAACACTGTTTATTAAAAACATATTTTGTATGTGTTTTACATAATATGCTAATTTATATTTATTTTTAGGAATTTTTTAACACATTTAAAATTTTCTTTTAATCTATATTTATGTGAATAAATTCAAATCTACTAGAATTGTTTTTTAAAGCCCTGTACATAATTTATAGCATTAAAATACACCATAAAATTATGCAAAAATTGTGAAACACAATTGAATTTTGTATTTCTGCAAATGAACTCTGAATTCTATGTACAACATTTTGTACACTAAGCGTCTTGTCGTGCATCTCATTAATATATATAAGTTCAATATGTTTCAAATAATCTACTAGCATTAAAATGCAATTTGAATCTATAGATTACAATTTATAAAAATACTTTTGTCTGTTCCTATAAACGAACTGTAAATTCAACACATTTCATTTTTAATGCCATAAAGGGCGCATTAATCCACAGGTCACAATACATAATTATATAAAAATTCGAGTATATTTACTGGAGTTAGAACATAGATAAGCAGACAGACAGACGAAGAGACAAGCCTATATAAGAAAAACTCTTCAACTAGGTTATAAATTCTTAAAAAAATAAAAGGAGAAAACGCAATTTGAAATTCAATATTTTGAATGAAAATAAAATAAAATGCTTGTGATTAATCATTTTTTGGCTTCATTATCGAAATAACGGAACATAAATGTGCAACAAAGAGTATTTCAAAAAAAAAAAAAAATAAATTTCAAAATGTACCCGTTTGATATCCGATATACATCACGATATATTTAACAGAAAGTATTTCATGAAAAATAAAAAATAATATTTGAAATTTTCTATTTTGTAGAATGTTAAAAGTTTCCTTTCAATTTCTAGTTTGATGAAAGTTTTGTTGCATTACTATCATAATAATATGTCTAGACAGTTTCATGACTTTCCATCGCAAACAATGTAATAAAACGCTGAATATAAAAAGGTAGACTGCATTTCAAAATAGATGAAAGTTAGATAGCTTTAATCATTGTAATTTAGTCAATCCATTGTAATTATAATTTAAAAAAAAGAAAAACGTTGCTTCAAAAATTCAAAATTTTGTAATTTTACAAATAAAATTGTATAATTTTACGAAATAAAAGCAATAAAATTAAATCTGATCTGAGTTTGAAAAAGTATTTTATAACATAAAGCTTCTGTTTTTAGCAGTGTTTTTAACAAAGTTAAAAAGTGCTAATGCATTCGGATATTCTGTCTGTCCGTCCGTCTATTCATCCGTCTGTCTATACTCTAACTCCCCTAAATATATTTATTTATACAGGTATTTTAATTAAAATGATAAAGTTTATTTATGGTCACCAAATTATGTGTGGTATAACTTATGAAGTATGTACGATGATTCATTTACAGTTCACTTCAAAAAAATCACTATCGAAAGAATTCGATAACTTCGAAAGAATCACTATCGAAAGAATTCGATAACTTTATGGTAATATAGGAAAAAACTGTTTGTTGAGAATTTAATATAATTTCACTATTTCAAATGTATAGAAACTGATATAAATCATTGAAGTTTACTACGATTACGCTAAAATAGAGACTTCATAGCATTTTTAAAATAATTTACAGGTACATACAATAGAAATCGGTTACTGTACCATCTTTACATAGTAATTGCTGGAGTGTACTTTTTCAAATTCGGTATGCACTTTTATACTTAATCAGTTTTTTGCATATTACTGTTTATATATTAAATCTATACCTTACAAACAGGGTTGTACAAAAGTAATTTCTTACCATTCTCCTTTTTAGAGGAAATTGCTGATGCGGAATTTTCAACTGAAATATATATATCTCCCAAATGAATTAAATTTTGGAATGCATGTAGCAAGGAGATAATATCCCTTTATCATATACAGGGGGCTACTAAGCATAATTTTCATAATTTGCATAATTATTTGCATAATTTTCGGATTGCAGATGGGAACAACCGAAATTTGGAATTGAAATGCGTTATACTTTTCCATATGGTGAAGTGGGACATACAGTTTTTATTTTTTAAACGGCGCAATTTTTTTTAGATTATTCTGAATGTTGTGGTAAGTGAATTATAATCTACGCTTCACGCATGACTTATTTTCTTGTTTTGTTCTTAAATCTATTATTCAGCAAAAATATTAAACAATTAAGTTCCTCAATGGTTATCCAACAAATTCCTTTATTTAGATTTTTATATGTTGATGTTCGACGCATCTTTAAAGTATATAGAAATGTGTTTAATTACATATATTTAATTACATTGTTAATTACATTAAAAATAACACATATTAAAGAAAGATCAAATGAGAAATTTATTATTTTGTTGTTTTTTTTTCTTTAAAAAAAAACAAAATAAACGTTTACACTTTTTTATTCAAAGAAATAAATCTCCCACACTGTAAAAAAAATTCAAGAGGTTACTACAGATTTCTTAGTAAATTTGTATTCCACAGAATTTTTTAGTAACCATTACAAACTTTTTTTTTACAAGTGAAACAAGCATTTCTTTTGTAAACTGAACAAAAGAATTTTTTGTATAACTAACTTAAAAAATTTTAGTATGAGCCATCAAGTAAATTTTAGTAATAGCTCCAAAATTATTTTTAATAACCATTATTTGCGCCCGAAAGGCAGGAGCTGCCTTCGGACTTCTGAAGCGGAAGATTTTCGGCAAAACCGCAATAGATGGCAGCACCAAACATTCCTACCCGCTCCGACAGGATTTTCATAATCCCTTTATTAAAATTAACGAGACACTACATACATTCGGGGCGTATTTGGCGGTGGCAAGTTTCGAACCCGGGACCTTTGAGCCTGGAGTCCGTTACTATAACCACTATGCTATCAAGGCCACACCAACTAAGTTTTAGTAAGAGCTATTAAAAATATAAAACTATTAACTCTATTCGTTGCTAACTTTTTTCCAAGGCCCCCTTATCATAATATCAAGGCCTCGCATTCAGGAGAAAATCTATTGTTGAAATTGTCCCTATAATTGCCAACTTATTATATGACTTTGTCTCGTATGTAACGCCACCTGGTGCATACTACTGCTAATAATCTCATAGGAAATAATGGCAAACATTTCAGTTTCTAACATTAGATGGCGCTACCAACGTGAAAATCATGTAGTTCAGCGCCCCCTGTACTGCGGTCAAAGGAAACTTGGTGAATGACAAGCCTTTATATTATGATAAGTTAGCCTTGCTTTTTTCTAGTAATTCTTACAGATTTTTTTGTAACCGACTAAGATTACTAAAAATTTTTTAGTAATTACAAGGATCACTAAAGTTTTTTTAGTAGATCGACCCTTTTTTTTTACAGTGCATGCAACATAAATCCATAAACAGTGTGAACTTTAAATGATTGTGATACTAGAGCAAAGATTTTAGAGGATTATGACGATTTCTGGGAGACTAGCGCATAATCTTACAACATTTTTCAAATTTGTTTTTTATTTATTAAGTAATGGATGTACACTGGCCTCCAAAAGTTTAGGTACAACATATTTTTCGAAGCTCACGAGAAAAAAATGGCATTATATGAATGACAATAAGGGGCTTTAAAAAATCTTTCGCAAAAATTACAGCTACCATAAAAGTAAAAATGAATATTTCGTTTTCAATAACATTTTCCATTATCATTGAAATAAGTGAAAATAAAGGATAAAACAAACAAACAAATAAAAACATTTTTTCACATTATTTGTCTTTTAATTGTAATTAAAATATATTTTTCTCACGTGATGAAGTAATACACAGTATTAACAAATATATATTAAAACGAAAATGTCCTTTTACCTTAGAGTATTTTTTTAGATGAATAAAACGAAGTATTCATAAATAACATGTTATATGACTATTTATATAAAATTTGTCAGAGTTTAAAATAAAGTTATATAAATAATAAACATTCCTTTTTCAAAACATAAAATAAACAATGAAATTTATATACATTAAAAACATTTCTATGAAAGACAACTGTATAAAAACAGAATTTATAAATTAAATCGTTACATGCGACAAACAACCTACAAAAGTTTCTTCTAATTTATATTTTTTAAGGACAATATGACATTTAATTTTATAGTTACACGAATTTTATAAAAAATGCCGTTGTTAATTAAATCGAAAACTGCATTGAAAGTTCAGTAAGTTATTAAAAATTTTAAATTTATCTTAAACCCGATTTTATTTAATGTATCTTTTCATTTAAATTGACACCGAAAACATTTTTTGTCATGGGCTTTATTAAATATAAATCTAGAATATTAAATAATAAAAAAATAATTTCTTATATCTTCATAACTAAAAGTACTTAAATCTCGCGTAATTAAGTAATATGTATTATTCACAAAAACATTAAAACAAAAAATTCTATTTATTTTACATTATTCATTCAACTAAAAGAAATGACATGTTGAGAAATAACATCTCATAAGCATCTTTTTTTTTTTTTTTTTTTTTTTTTTTTTTTTTTTTTATATATATATATATATATATATATGAGGGTTTATAATAAAATCTTAATCAAAACAAAGAATTTTCAAAGCAACTTAAGTCCATTACAGATAATTTACAAGAGAAATAACTTTATTTAATCAACATTTGTAAAACAAATCTACTTTAAAAAAACACCACTAATACATTTTACTTGTATTCAGCACTACTATTATTTTTACTTGTAAAAGAGCCGCTGAATTTTAAATTAAATTAATCTTTTCAAAACGTTGTGTTATTAAAAAGGAATAACGAATTAAAAAAGAAACATATAATTCAAAATAAATGAAAGAATTTTGTTTCTTATCTGTATTTACACATAAAAGGCCGGCATGAAATGGAAATTACGAGTTGTATTATAAATGACAACAATTTCTGAGTTCAAAATTAAACGCTGAATTTAAAGAACATCAAAAAAGCTAATTTTAAATAAATTTTGATTATTCTTTTGATATGAAGTGATTCGTCATGTTCTTTACAAATTACAATAATAAAAGATTTTGCAAAAGAAAAAGCAATTGAATTATCTAATAACTTTTAAAACATATTTATCTAGTTATTCGTGATTAAAAGTATACTCATCTCTCGAAACGAAGTAATTTCCATTGTTCACAAATAAATATTAAAAATAAATACTTCATACAGATTAAATTGGTGAACATAAAAATGTTGCCTTTTTTATATCATTTTACACAAAAGTTAAACTTTTTTTTTAATGGAATATTTTTAAAAGATTAATTTTTCATTAGAAAATACTTCAACAAGCCTAACAAAATACTGATATGATATAAGCAGCGGCCTCTAAATGCATTTATTTATTTATTTATTTATTTTTGTGGGGGGGGGGGATTCTTCTTTGAAGTTGCACAAAAATAATCTTTGGGGTAAATTCTTTTGCAAATATCGTAGAAATCTACGATGAAATTTTCTGTTAACAAGTATTTGTATTCAATTTGAGGGACATATGGGAGCCCTGTAAAAATAAATTCATAACATGATTTTTTATTTTTTTACTCAGAACATTTTTGATTTTTTTTTAATTTAAGTTGAGTGAAACAGTTAATTTGCATTCAAAAGAGCAAACCAGAAAATAATTAAAATTCATCACGGATGTTTTCGCACGCAAATTAAACTAGTTTATTATTTTTAATATTTATTTTCATCTAATTTATCTATTATTATTTATTTTTATCTAACAAAAGATTATTCTTTAAATATGAATAAAATACGATACAAACTGTAAATATTTCAATTATTCCACGGATTTGGATGAATTAACATTTATTTAAAGGCCCCACATACCAAAGGGTATGAGTGACAAAATTGAGAAATAAATAAATAAACTGAGTTAAGTTCACACGCGATCTGGAAATAAATGCATTTAACTGGAGGCAAAGAAAAAATACGATTTTCTAATTATGTGCTGAGTTGTAGTTTCAGCTACTTAAGCTCTTGAGCTCTTTCCAGTGCAAGTCACTTTCATTGCTAAAAGGTTAAAAAGACGGATAAACACCACAATTTACGTACAGATGCATTTACAATTAAGAACAATTTATTTTCCAATATATTATTGGAAATATTTTCCATATATAATTGGAAATTATTCCAATATATTATGTGTCATTGTGGCAGTTGGAAATCAAGTTCGGTGTTCCATGTAATGGAATACTGAAGCATAAAGGGTTAAACTGTTTAGCATAAGTAACTCTTTTATCTCTACTGAAAATTTTAAAATACATATTGATAAACCACTTTTCCTTAACCTATATTAAAATAAGAGTTCAAAGATTTACACTTAATTATTTTCACATAAATATATATATATATTCAATAAATCATAAACTAATTTTCGTGTCTATAAGAAAAAAAGTTATGCACGTTTTACGAAAAAAAAAATAAAGAATAAATCAGAATAATAAGCAAAAAACATATTTTGAGTTATTTTCTCATAGTATTAATGTATATAAGATACATTGAATAGGATTTAAATGAATAAAACTTGAGACACATACAATATAACACAAAATAAAATTTTCTCAACAAGAAAAATAACTGCGGAGAATTGAATATTTTTTACCTATGCTTTTTATAACATTCCTTTAGGTAATCATAAAAGTGTAGAACTAATAAACTTAATTTTTTTCTTATAAAAATAGTCATAAATAAAAAACTAATTTTCATGTCTATAAATAAATTTTATTAAGAAAAAACGTTATACATATTTCACGAAAAAGAATAAAGAATAAATCTGAATAATAAGCAAAAAACATATTTTGAATTATTTTCTTACAGCAACTTTGAATTTTTTTCTAATACAAGGTACATTCAGTAGGATTTAAATGAATAAAACTAACTTGAGACACATACAATATATAAATATAGTTTAAAAAAACTCTTCTTAAGAACAGATAGATGGAGCATGGTAGATGGAGCACCCCACGCTTTTTATCCACGATAATTTTATTTATTGCTTATTAATTGATTTCTATGATAACAATGATTTTATAGTAATATAGTATTTTTCATCTATTTTCGTTTTCAGCTTATAGTACGAATTATTTTTCACTTTTTGGTTTGATATACATAAAAAGGGTGTTTTTTAGTTTTTTAAACCTATATTTATTTTTCACTTTTTAGTTTGATTACTTTAAAAGCGTGGTTTTTATTTTTTTTTTAACTACATTTATATTTAATACAAAAACCAAATTAATCGGTTGGATAGTTTCAGAGTAATTGGTGAACATACATAGAAAAAAATACATATTCGTCGAATTGATAACTTCCTCTTCCTTTTCTGAAGCCGGTTAAAAATAAAAATTGTAATACGGATTTTTTTTTAAATTTTACATAGATGTAAATAATGTCAGGAGTGGGGTTCGAACCCACAATCTCTTTCGAAAAAGAAAGCTTCAATTCATCGCCTTAAACCGCTCGGCCATGCTGTCTACACTCCGTTCAGTGAACACTTTTAATTAGCGAAAAATCACTAATTTTATTAGTTTTTGCCTAATTACTAAAAAAGTACTGAACCAATTTCGATGAAACTGATGTGGTACCAATTCGAGAGCATCGTCTTTCATTTAACACCAAAAGCAAGTTAATCGGTTGCATGGTTTCGGAATAATCGGTGAACATACATAAAATAGGGAGAGTTACAAACTCAAAAGCTCACAAACTAACAAACATACAGATGAAGCTAATAAAAGCGTGTTAAAAAAAACATTCCGCATAATTCCTTGTTTGTACTTTTATTGCTGATTAAATGGATAGATAATACAGTCAAATTACACTTTTATTATAATTCTGTTTTTTTTTTTTTTTTTTTTTTTTTTTTTTTTTTGTCATAGATGTAACTGTCAATTTACATAGAAAGACTTTAATGTAAATCGAAAAATGTCGTAAATAATAAATATTTTCCTTTCAATATCTCTTGGGTAATCGTTAATACATAATATAATAATCCAGTCATTATAGTAAGTTCACCTAGGAATTCGAGATACCAAGCTGTAAGTCTGTAAATACTTGTATATTGACACCCTAAAAGTTGTCTCAAAACCTACATATGGTAGGGTGAACGCAACTATTAAATTCCAAGGTCAAAGGTCACAAAAATCGGTTTTTTGCGCTTTTTTGTAAATATCTCATTTCTATAGGTTTTTTGCTATTTGTATTTATTATCAATATTGTAGAATACAAAATTCTCTACAAATTTTGTTTGAAAACATTTTTCATACGTCGAACCGTTTTCGAGATAGAGGGCGGAGAGCGCGCGGTCACAGCATCACTTCAGGTCAAACGGTGCCTCCGGTCGAAAACGCGCCATATATCATTTTTTTCCTAACCTATCCACTTTCTATTCAGTATTAATTTATTTAACAACAGTTACCTGTCCAAGTAATTGCAGAATTGTTAATGAAAATATAGGAATTATATTTGAATTTTAACCTAATTAATATAATATTAATAACTTCTTACATGATGAAAAAAAAACCAAATAAATTATAAATTAATCGTTTTATTAAAAAATACTATTCATTACATTTATTTTCATTAAAAGTAAAAAAATGGAATAAAGGATATAAAAACTATAATTTATGTTTTTAATCATCTTCTTCCTCTTCATCGTCGTCTTTCGGCTGCTGGTAAATTTCAAACTGGTCTTCATTATCGTCTTCAACGACATTTGTCTCAAGTTGTTCCATGATTTCGGGGTCAAAGGTTTCATCTTCGTTAATGTCGCTCTGATATGGTTCTGCATTGAGACAAGCTTGCCCATTACATTGGCCACAGACTAAAGAGCATCGCAAGCCCACTTTCCAGCATCCGCATCGCGAACCACAACCACTCTTGCAGTTGCAGAAAATTGTATTTAGCAAATCTTCTGAAGCAGGTGGTAAAATTGTCATGATAGGCTCCAGAAAATCGTTTTGCATTGCCCAACCCCATACCTGGGGTTCCAAATCATGCCCTAACCAAGTTTGAACTTGATAATATACACGTTTGAAATGTTGATGAGAAGCTGCACTTGTTGGTGGAAGAATTGAAAGCTCTACAGGTTTATTAAGTTTTGTAGACTTGACGTAATGCATATAACGAAGATGATCGGGACTTTTCACAGATTTCGAAGCATTATAGACTGCCAATAAGATTTGAGTTCCACTCTCTAATAATCTCTGGGCCGAACTATTTTCTTCCTCAAATCCTGCAGCTAGTTCATCCGAATTCGTCAGTTTCTCAAAAACTTTTAAAAATGATTTTTTTCCCTTTTTAAAAAGCGCAGAAGTTGTGTCACAGCCACTTAATGCATGCAGAAATAAAATATGTGTTTTGGAATGAGGATAATTATCAAAACTTTTAGTCGAGTATATCTCCGTTTTTACATTTCCTTTCCCAACTTTTTTAAAGAAAATTTCTTGTTCGTAAGACAGTGTACGCCCAATTAAATTGTCAAGTAAATCAATATCTTGTCCTATTATAACTTCAGTTTTTTCAGACTTTGATTCTTCAATTCCAGTTTCAACAATAAGAACATCCGCATTATCTCTGGCTTGTTTAGTAGTAATATTTGCAGCTTGTAATTTTTCAGCTAAGGTATTAATAAGCATATCTTTGTTATTTCGATTTGATAAGAATTTTTCTTGAGTAACTGGTACAACCATTGTTTCATCTAAACAGACTTTATACGTTTTTGAAAGTGCAGCAGTTCTTCTCTGCTGCTCCATAGCTTTTACGTTCTTGCTGTAGTCTGAATATTCGTCAAATACAACAATTATTTTGGAACTGTAATGCCTTTTTAAATAATTAATGTATTTATCAAAAATAATAGATATAGTATCTTCTCTGCTCCATACAACATGATGAAGGAGAAATCCGCCATCAATAATGAACGTCACATTATTTTAATTGAGAAAAAAATCAATTGGGCTCATGTTGTCATACAATGACGATTTTGTTGTTTTTCTCATGCCATCATTATCAAATAGAGCTGTTGGATACGGACTCAATTCATATTGAAGATATTCCTCAAGATTACTTTCAAATTGTTTGCTGACAGTAATTCTTTGGAAGAGTAATAATGGAGCCACTGCAACTTTACAATCATTTATTTTTACAGATTTGTTAACACAGGAAAGCGGCATTACTTTTTCGGAACGTTTCAACTTTATTTCATTAAATGATAAGCCGGTGATCTTCTTCATAGACTCTAATCCAATTTCGTAATCTCTGTGGCAGTTAATTTGCTCATTTCCAACAATTCCAGAAGCTATCGATATTAACTGCGTAGTATTTGGAAAAGGATCATGGAGTTTAAACCAATCAAATAGTATACTTACGTCAGCACTGTCTTTTTTCACTCTTGAGTCTGGAATCTACGTGTTGCTCGGTCGACTCCAAGGAGATATTACAGAACTTCCCCATTTCCTCACAAATAGTATTTGTGGTTTCCCGAATCTGACTTATTACATAGAAAACACAAATCAACCATATTTCTTGAAATTGTACGTCCGTAGTTACCAAGAACAGTTACCTGAAATAAAGAGAAGACGGTCGTAACTATACTATACAATGCATAAAGAAAAAGATAAAATATAATATAATAGTTAATAAAAATTGATAAATATTTATAATCATTGATTAATCGATAGTTCATCAACTATATATGGCGCGTTTTCGACCGGAGGCACCGTTTGACCTGAAGTGATGCTGTGACCGCGCGCTCTCCGCCCTCTATCTCGAAAACGGTTCGACGTATGAAAAATGTTTTCAAACACAATTTGTAGAGAATTTTGTATTCTACAATATTGATAATAAATACAAATAGCAAAAAACCTATAGGAAATGAGATATTTAAAAAAAAGCGCAAAAAACCGATTTTTGTGACCTTTGACCTTGGAATTTAATAGTTGCGTACACCCTACCATATGTAGGTTTTGAGATAACTTTTAGGGTGTCAATATACAAGTATTTACAGACTTACAGTTGGGTATCTCGAATTCCGAGATTCTTACCTAATTTAAGCTTAAATGACTGGACTATAATGATAGTCCTTCTTTGCTATAAACCTTGTAACTTGTTGTAAATGTTTTGGGACCGCTTTTTCATCTATTTATAAGAGTGGATTATTTTTTTTTCACTTTTCAATAAATAATTTAAAAAAAACAGTTTTCCCTGTAGGATTTAGAAAAACTTTAAACATATTTTAAATAATAATAATAAAATAAAAAAAGCAGTTACATAAATCTTATGAAAGGTGAAAGATGAATTTGTTGTTCGTCGTAAAATATTAAAAAAAGAAAAAAAATCAAGATTTACATATTTACTTATTATTTATGAACTTGATATCTAATCACATGGATGCATTTTTTAAAAATCTTTCAGAACAATTTAAAATTTTTATTGGAGTGGCATACAGATTAATTATAAATATTACAATCGTATACTACTTAATACTGAGTAGTTGTACCTACTTAATAGTAAACTTACTTAATTATATAACTTGTAAGAGAAGATTTTTAATATTTAGGTTATTCTGAAGAAAATCTCACCAGTAGTTTTTTCTTTCTCAAATGATAATTTCTGTTTTTATATACCTAAATAAGAAATAATGTTTTATAGAAAATGTTCGGATAATTGGATTTTTTATTATTATTTTTTTAATTATACGAGTGAATAGTGTTTTATTTTAATTTGATATATTTATGATTTTTTTTTTATTTTATGTATCTAAATAGTTAAATGCGGTGAAATAAATCAATTATTTAAAGCTGTCATAAAATATATTCATCTTAAGAACATTTGGCATAATTAAATGTTACAGTTGAACAGATTGAATGTAGAAGATTGTGTTAATTTAAGATGACTACCGCTGGAAAAATGTAGTATTTAATTAAATAAGATAACCCTTTTTGCATGTAGAAACATTCTTTCACAATAGTATTATATTCTTTTTCAAGTTATCATGACGTGCTTAAATGTTATCAGTGACATGAAGATGCCACCAAAGTCCATTTTGTTTATTTCTGCCAAACACATTTTAAACAATAATTCAACATTATTACACACCTAACATTGATTTAAATATAAAAATTGGGGAAAAAATATTTAAAAAATATCTGATTATTAAAAATTAAAGTTTACTAAAATTATTATTATAGGCTCCATCCTTGGTGCGGTTATAACTTTAGGGTGCTTATGGAACTTAAGTAAAGATATAAGAGTAGTGAGGCCAAATTGGATTCGTTTTAAACATTTGCTATCTAGAAAGCTTAAATCGTTATTCAAATGATTTACAGGGAAGACCGAGCTATGCTTGGTCATTGTATTGAACTCTATATAATCATATGATTTCGCGATATTTTTGCTATAAAGCATTTCATTTTAAAACAGTCTAGAAAATTCTTTCACATTGTGAAAGTCAGTTCTTTTGTAAAAATTCTCCAAATTTGTCGACTATCTTTCTTTTGGATCCTAACATGTGTTTTCGCATTAGTAATTCTAATTGGTAGAATTGCAGAACGTTCAGTGAACATTGATTGGTTTAATCATGTATCTTGGTTTCTGTTCGGAATTTAGCCAAATATTTCGCAAAATGTAGCTAAATTTTTACGATATTTGGCGAAACACATGTGTTTTTGAATTAGTAAACCTAAAAGCAGATTTTCTCGAAATCACACAAATATCACCCATATTTCGCCTGATATAGTTAAATAGACGAACTATTTACTACGTTTTTAACTATTTACTGCAAGAAGTTTTACGTTTTAATGGCCTTTTAAACGTTTATTAGCATTGTAAAGCAATGACTCATACTAGCCAAAAATCAATCACTAATCGAAATTTATCGAACATGTTGCCTAGTCTAATGGTGTTTTTGTAACCGAAGTAGTATGAAGAGCCTTTTTTTAAGATAAAATATGCACACACACACACACACACAGAAGATTTGCTCGTATTATAAGAAAAACACCCAAAATTAAAGAAAACGAAAAATATAATAAAAAATAATTCTTTTACACTTTTTGATTTAACTCAACTTGTTTTTACATTCTTCTATCTTCACAATAAGAAAGTATTGCATTTGTGAAAATTTCGAATTCCGGTTTTTGACAGATTTATACGGTTTAAAGGTCAGAGAACCCGAAAAAACATGTTTTTACAAAATGTCTGTCTTTATGTGACATTATTTTGTGGTCTCTCTATCTCAAGAACATATAAGACCTTAATATAATTTTTATTAAATTCAGTTAGTCCCTGATATAAATTGGTGCTAAATTGTTTTTGATGTAAATTGGTCAAGAGATGAAGGTGTTATTTTGTTCGATTCCCGCGATAAATCTATCTGCAGAATTGATACACACAGTTTCATCAGACTTTAGTTTCATTTATTCCTTGACATGTATTGGTGTTCGTTTCCTTTTTAGTGTAAATCGTTCGATATGTGGCGCTGCTATACAGCATTATTTAAGATTTCCCGAATCGCTCAATTTCCCGAACTATTGCTCGAAATTTGACGAAAATTTAGATTCGGTTATTCCTTGACATAAAATGGCGTATTTTGTATTTTGACGTAAGTAGCTTAAGAGGTGGCCTTGCAATGCTGTATTTTGTGCGATTTTTGAAGATTCTATCTTCAGAAAAATGTACGGAATATTCGGAAACTCCAGAATTAGTCAGTCCTAGACATAAGTTGACCTTTTTTTTACGTTTAAATGTAAATCGTTCAATAGACGGTGCTTTTATGCTGATTTTTTAAGATTTCCGCAACAGCTCTATCTCAAAAACTAATGCTCGGATTTTCATGGACTTCTGATTCGATTAGTCCTTGGCATGAATTGATGCTATTTATATTTTGTTGTAAATAGCACCACAAATGGCGCTGCTATACTGCATTTGTTTCGATTTATATAACAGCTATATCTTAACAACTAATGCACGGATTAATCTCTAACATAAATTGGTTATGTTTACATATTTGTGACAATCGCTTTACAGGTAATACTGCTATTTACATGATTTACGTCATAGTCATATCTCAAAAACTAATGCCCGGTGTTTCATATCTTTAGAATCCTCATAATGGGCATAGATTGTCATTTAATTCTTGCAATGTCATAAGAAATTTCGAAATGTTAACAGGTATGAGATAGAAAAAAGTTTTGGGATTGCTACATCCGTATAGTTTTTTGTGTAAAAGTGTAATTTTGTAATATTCAGTCTACTTCATGGTGTGCAGAAATTGCACAATATAAGTACAAAGGTTTGTATTTAATGACAATACAGTATTTTAATATTTTTTTTCAATTTAATTCAACCCAGGTTCTGTAAGTTCAGAAAGATGGTAAATAAGGATGTTACATTTTGTAAACTATCACTCAGTACGTTTTCGGTCGTTAAATCCTGAAAAAGCAAGAGTAAGATAGAGTTTTCTTAATAAATATCCGAATTTGCTTATAATATGATATTAATAACAGTGATAGCATCTTAAATTCATATTAAAAATCGATGTATCAGTATAAAACTAAACAAACTACTTGAATCAAAACTGCTATTTTTCACAACACTAACACTTTTTGATGAATGGAAATCTTGCAGTTAAATTCACAGATTAGGTGTATAATACAACGCTTTTTCAAAACCTTTAAGATTTTTTTTTTCATAAGATAATTGACATATTCCCATTTCCGTTAATCTCCCTCTGTATTTTTGGAGACATAATTAACAGTATTATCAAGTTAATTTAAAAAATATTTTATCTGATAAATCTCGAATTTTTATAATTGCGTTATTTTTTGTAAACAAAATTACAGAAAAATACTAAATAAGTTACTTAAATATCCATTAAGTGGTATTACTCATTTTTAAGAAAAATTGATTATTTTTACTTCTCAAATTCTTATCTTTTTTTACCTGTTTGGATTTTCAAAATGTTCAGTTACTGAAAGGTTATTAAAGGCTTTAAAAACCTGTCGCATATTTATATTATTGAAATCGCTTTTAAGATTCTTTCTGCACAGAAAAGAATTCCGTTAGAATATTTTGTATCTTTTTATGAACGTTTTTACTTGTTTAAGATAGACATTAAATTACAGACGTGTATATTTTGAATTTATTTTTTGCCTGTTACAGTACTATTTTTTATAAATAAATATAATTAAGCTGTAAGTTAACTGTTAACATAGAATGGCGATCTTAAATATTCGGAAAAAGGATGTTTAAGTTTGCTAACTTCATTTTTAAAAAAAGGCAATGAATTCAATGGAAATTTCATTATAAAATTTATGTTTTTATTTAAAATTTATACAGTATGGTAGTAATAACTTTGATAATAGTTTAAAGTATTTAAAAATAAAATGAAAAATGATCAAAAACTAAAAACTAAACGGTTTATTTGAATCTAAACTGTTCTTTAAATAATCAAGTTATTATGATAAATAATCAAATATTATTTCAGCAAAAATTATGATTGTTTTTATTTAATTCCCTTGGTCTTATAACTTTTAAAATGCTTTTTTTTATTATCTTTATTCATATTTTTTTTTGGCTGCTAACTGTATCAATAAAATTGTATTATAACTATCGCTTTAATCTATGAATTATATAGAGTAGTACCTGTTACAATAGAAACACACTTCGGTAATTATTTCATATCCCCGAGGCTCAACTCCAATATTAATTTTACAAAATAATTTGGGAAATGATTTCATGAAAAAATAAAGCTTACTTTTCCTGAATTAAATTATATAATAATACCTTATACCCATTTTTTTACAAATGGAATTTACATTACTATATCTACGTGGAAATGCTGGTGGTAAAAATCTAAGATGATAATAAAATCTAAATAATCTAAATAGTACTTTCGGCAATTAAAAGGCGAGATCCGACACTGCGCGTGGAATTTTCAAAATTTTTACGGAACGAAGGAACTGATTTAAATATATAAGAATATGAAATCATTGTTACAGAAAGTAATTAAGTGGAGTACCAACATTTATAAAATTCTTCTCATACGTACATTTCATAGTGAGTGTCTATTCTTAATGTAGTGTAAAATTGTGAATCATTTTTAGAAAATAATAACCAATTCTTTTTCAGAGAATAATGTGTCACATATACAGGGTAGCCGCATAAAACTCTGCTAATTTCTAATTTTAATTCGATGGAAATTGAAAGTAATACAAATAAGTCCAATTTGCAACTTTTTTTCCCCATGAAACAGATAATTTTTTCTTGTGTACGTTATTTATATGTCATGACAACAAGTTTATTTGATTAAAAAACTTTCTTTTTTGTCTATTTGTTATGAACTTCGTTCATAGATCTCAAGATATTCAAGCAGATCTCTACTAACTTATAGACTTTTGCAGCAAAATAATCTTGTTGTCATGACATTTGAATAACTCATACAAGAAAATGTAACTGTTTCCAGAAAAACAATTGCTGCACAATGAACTAGTTCTATTGCTATTTAGAACAGAATTTTTTTTAATAATACTTTTTTTTTGTTTTACTCCGGATACAAATTTAATTTCAACAAAAAGAATAATTTTCTTTTATGTTTTAACATTTTTTATCGCAAAAATAATTTAATTTGGCTGCATATTTAATTCTACATTTAAAAATTTCTTTGATCAGCAAATTTTTATTAAAATCTACATTATCGCTTATTTAAAGAGACAAAATGAAATACTGAAGGATTAATATTTAAAAGAAATTAAATTTATGTCTAACAAATAAGAAATATAAATCTTTTGATTAACATGTTTAAGAATCCTAACAACTTAAAATCATATGAAAATTTTGAAAATACCTAGTACTAATATATGATAATATTAACACTAGAAGCGCCGTTGGGGTCATTTCACCTTTTTAAACAATATCCAATGCTTTATTTCGACATGTAAGTGAACACTGCAGCTTATATATTTTTTTACATTTTCTAAAATACCATCAAGCATACTGCGACAATTCTTCATCTTTCTACATTAATTATTAAAGAAAATAATCCTAGAAATACCTAAAATAGCCAACAGGGTCATTTTGACCCCCCCCCCTAAGAAAAATAACAAATTTTCAAGTTAAAGTCTGTTTTGGAATTCCCGATATCTCGTTTTTGCACCCATTTCTTATTGCGATTGCTAAAGACAGAAAAGTAAAGTCCAGTTTTGCTTTGTTTCGATGATGCATAATGATGCAGGGGAAAGGGAAGTAGTCTTCTCTCTGTTGCGTGCTCGTCTTCAGTTAGAAGGGTTCTTCTAAGCATTTCGACTTTATTATGAAATATGCAAGCATCCTAGCAGCGCTGGCGTAATGTAAATTTACAGAATATGTCGTATTCTAAAAGCAGTAACAGTGATGCCGTACAAAATTCTACCTAAGTCATTTCCCATGTTTCTTGCGGATCAGGAATCTCACGATGACAAGGACGAGACAATAACATACCTAACATTTATGCCTGGCCGTTGATGATGATTGCAGCAATGTTATTCAAACATGCACAATTGCTGAAGCACTACGTCAGCTTAGAATTGATAGCAACTGGTATATTTCTCTGGTAGAACTCGATGCTTTTTTTTCGCCCTCTTATATGCCTGTTTTGCACTAGATTATTCAAAACTTTGTGCAGATGATTTATGGAACAAAAGTTGGTGACCATCTATGTTCAAAAAGGCAATGTCACGCAATCCTTACTGTAAAATCATGCGGTATCTCAGATTCGATGTGCATAGTAACAGGGCGAAGCACCTGCCACAGATAAATTTGCTCTCGCTTCTGAAACCTGGTACAACCTGATTGCAAATTGTTATATGTGTTGTAATCCTGGAAAAGAAATAACCATTGTTGAACAGTTGTCCTTGTAAATCAAGGTGCAGATTTATCCAATACATGGCAAATAACCCGCACAAATGTGGCATCATGTTTCCACCTCCCACTAATAGATTAAGTACAGTCTCTGAAGCAACAGAAATGTGCCTTTAACATTGCAAGGGATAAAATACAACCTATGCAAGCTGTAAGGGATGTCAGAAACTAATGTTTAATTTTTTTTTAATGGTAAATGTGTTGCTTTTATAGTCTAGCGCGCATATTTCTATTTTTGAGCTGATCTCTAAGTAACTTTTGAACACATCTATAAGCTTATTCAGGATTTATTTTCTTTATTTTCTCACTTTGAAGCATATTGTGTGCTTATTTGTACTATTTGCATTTGTAACATTTGTTTCTTTTCTTATCGCTTTTTTGTGTAATATTATAATATTATGATATATATATATTATTACATATATATAATTAACAATATTGTGCAATATTGTGTAATAAAATATATTGAATAATGTATTGTCTTTTATATACCGTCATTTCAAAAAAACATAAAAATGGGCATAGACGTACTCTAACAACTAAATAAATAAAAAAGAAATATTACAAAATCTTTTAAAAATTTTATATTTTGCAATTTAAACATCATTTATCAAGAAAAAATCATTTTTTGTTTTGATATGGCTTGAATTTCTAAAGATGATCTCTTCTTGAATAAGTCCAAAATCCGGCTGTTCTAGTGTTAATAATTATTTCATTAAAAAGGGGCAACTTTTGAAGTTTTAAAATAAAGTCATACAAATACAACATCGTGCATAATTAATCTTTTCATTGAATATTATTTAATATAGATTAATTTCAATTTATAATAACCTATTTAAATTATGTTCACTATGTAGAATCAGGAAGTTCCCATAATAAATTTCTTGGTCACATTGATTTGATTCAAGTATTTTTGTTTAACTAATGAAAATGCTGTACCAGTAACATTACTTTAAAACAAAAAAAATGATCATAAAAATATAAAATATCGTGCAAAATATTTATAAAGTATTGGAAATAAATGAGTATTGAAATAAATTCCGAGAAATATTTCGACATGATGAATTGAATATTTGTTTGACATATTTTTGATGCATTCATCTGAAAGCTTTTTGAATGGGATGCCAATAAAATCACTAAAGGATATTTTTTCAATGGCGTATTATGATTTTTTCTTTTGTTATATAACTGATTTAAACATTTATATGCAAAACATCATTAAATGTTTAATGCCTTTTTTTCTAAATTCTTTAATAATTTTTTTTATTATATTCATTAAAGAAAAAGTATTCCAAAATCGATAAAGTTATTTATGTTTTCTTCAACAATATCTTCAAGCAAATATTTTTTTTACTTAGAATTTCCGATTGGATCTTTTAATATGATTTAAATAAATTTTATGAAAAATAAAAATTTTCCTTTAACCCTTTTATGCACACAACCGCCTTACGACGACCTTTACTAAAACCGTGTTCACGGCTGAAAAAAATAAATCTCAACCCTTACAGAATACAACTCCCTTTAGGAAATATCTCCTCCAACAGACTATAAAGGTGTCGATGCTCTCGCAATTTTTGCTACCTAGCAAAGGTCAGTTAAAGGAAGAATTTCTGTTGGAAAAACAAAATACTTATGCATTAGAGGGTTAAAGTTTTAGGAAACAAGCAGTTATTACTGTTTTATTGAAAGATAAGAATTTTTATTACTAAATGGTTGTTTATATAAAATAATTTATATACATTCGTTAGCAAGATGAATCCTTATAATTAAAATATAATATTCAAAATTTTTCTTAATTGATTAAAGTCTAAGTATACAAAGATATATTGGTTTAAAATTGTTCAATTGACGATGTACTTTATTGAGAACAAGTTGTTATACTAAAACAAATATCTTGCTTAATCACATAAGCTTTTCTTAACGGCTCCTGATTATTGAATGGTACAACTTTAAGAATATTAAGTATGGAGAAGCAGCTAAAGATATATTTCCCAGGTAAAAAAATCAGCAAAAAACCTTTAAAAAAAAGTTCAGGTAAATTACCGGTATTTGGAACTAAGGTTTTTTGAAGGTAAAAAACCTGCACTTTCCCTGAAAGTAAAATATTCAGGTATTTTGCAGGTATTTGGAACTAAGGTTTCTCGAAGGTAAAAAACCCGCATTTTCCCTGAAAAAACAATATTCAGGTATTTTACAGGTATTTGGAACTATGGTTTCTTGAAGGTAAAAAACCCGCAATTTCCCTGTATATGTGTGAAAACAAAGATTTAAATTTCACATTTCTCAATTGTACTCAAAATAAACAATAACCCCTCCTCCCCCCAATTTAGAAGTCGTAGGTATAGGAACCCAGCGGAAAAGAATAAATATTAATTAATTAATGAGATAATTAGAAATTAGTGTTTTTACGGCTGGATGGATAGTACGGTGAATGCGGCGTAATCATGCCGGCCACCGGTAAAAACAAAAATGCCGTACTAAAAAAATTTTTTAATTTTAAAGAAAATTAATTAAAATCGTTAATTTTATGTAATAATTAGTCAATTTCCCAGTTTTTATCTAAAAATTCGAAAAAAAATATTTTTGCGAAAAAATGAAAAAAAAAAAGTCGAAAAATATTCTAAGTTTAGAAATTAAAACATTAAAAATGGAGAAAATAGTTAAAGTTTTTTATATAAATGCATATAATTACAATATATAAATATAATTACAATATATATTTACGGGATACATTTGAGGCCAGTGTATTGTCTTGAAGTTTTTTAATCTTGAGATTTTTTTCAAAGTTCAGAAATTCCACGTGGTCGCTACGGGGTCTGAATTGCTGCCGGCAGGGGTGAACGAGACGCTATCTTGTGGATATATATCTTAATACTTATTCCCATTAGGCCGAACTTAGCGTTATTTAGCTCGAGTTCGAACACGTGGTTCTAGATTAATTTAGAAGAAATAATAATAAAACTTTAATTAATGCGAGAATTTTTATGAGAAAATTTTTATAAACTAATCTTGATTGAAAATTAGATTATGGAGATGATTTTTACATGATTTGAGAATTTTTAATTAAGAGTTTAAGCAATTAAATTCTTAGAATTGTGGAACTCAATATCTGTAAACGCCGATAGAATTAACTGGCAAAGGGATGTGATAATTAATTACTTATAATTTAATTAATAATTGTCCTAAAAACATGCAACTTACCTCAAAATATAGCTGAGATATTAACGCATCTAAATCAACAGAATGTTCCTGTCCCGCGGGCCGTGGGTCGCGCCTATTCTTGTATTTTGAAGAGCATTTCTGGGACACGTCCTCACGTAACAAAACGAAGGCTCGAACTAAGAAATTGTAAATATTCACTAAGTCATTAAGTCACTAAAGGCAAATTGAAGGCTATATTTTTCTTCAAAATACCTGAAGTACACTTATCAAAAATCAGCTAAGTCACTAACGGTAAATTGAAAGCCATTAACTTGCTGATAAAAGCCTCTATACAACCTTTAAAAATCTGTGCATTTTGTTCAGTTTTCAATTTCCTTCAAAATACCTCAAGTGACCTTCAAAATACCCGATTAGTAATTTGGAGGTCAGATAAATGCCTGCATAAAATCTTTTGATTAACAGTAAATTACCTCAAATAAACCTGCTCTTTTAATTTGTCTTCAAAATCCCTGTAGAAACCTTCAAAATCCCTGTAAAATCTTATTTTTTCTAAAGGTTTTTTGCTGATTTTTTTACCTGGGTTGTCATTAGCTTTTCAAGGTTTATAGAAATGGGATAATATCTGTTTCGTTAAATCCTCAACTGTCTCAAATTAGGAATTATTATTCTATAAAATCTTCAGCTGAAAATTTCTCATAAAATAAAAAATATATATATTTCGTAAGCACAAAACAATTAATGATAAATTGACGTTATTTTTATATGTGTTGCAAGTGTCGAGAGCAAGACAAAACAAATATTAATTTAGTACTTAGATAAACACCCAGCATAAAAAAAATATGAAAAGCTTTCAGTCAATGACGGTGTTTAGTGAAAATCTATCAAAATTTCGGTTTGCAAGAATTTAAAGGTTGGTTGCGAGAAATGTTTGAGCAATATGCCTAAAAAACTGTTTTAATCATGGAAACTGAAGCCATCTATAATACAATGAGAGATAGTGGACAGTTAGATTTTATCAGTGATTTGTTTCTTGTAAAATAATATCCCTAGTTCAACATAATTTATCATCTGATAATTAATTTTTCTTTTTAATATTTAAACAAAGGCAGTTTTTCTTCAAATTTGAAATGATAGTTATCACGTGCTTCTGCAGCTGTTCCGAACTCTGCAACATAGTGAGTAATGAAACGCGCTGAATTCTACGCTACTGACCACTGTATAAGCTTCTCATATTTTTGTGTTTTTTGTGTGAGGTTTACAGCTAAATAAAGTTTATCTGATATTGTTGGAGACACTGTCTTAAGATGAATAGCGATAACATATTTTTAAGGTTTTATGTTTACTTATTTAGAAAAAGTTGTGCATTTAGAAAACATAACAAAAGGCCAGCAACATTACAATTAAAGAACGAATATCAAATAACTTTGCAAGATTTCAATGCTATCACATTGTAATCAAACAGTCTAAAGGAAATATTTGTTTGTTGATTTAATTATACAGACAAACCTATTTTTATGAAAATCAATTTATCTACACCGTTTCCAGTGAAAAGACAATAAGTCAATTTCCTCAAAAAAATGCACTAGAATTTTTCTTTCTTTCATGCCTTGGGATGAGAACAATTTAAATTTATAAAGCCGAATTTAAATTCTCTAGAAGAAAATAATTTAACAAACTTAATTATATTTAAAACTTATGAAGCCGAATTTAACAGTCTCTAAAAGAAAATAGTTTGACAAAATTGATTTAAATGAATATATTCTTTGTACTAAGTTATGCCGATGTAATCAAAACGAAAAGGCATGCTTACTTTAATCTTTATTCATCCCTTTGCTACATACACACACACACACACACATATATATATATAAAGTTTCTTTCCAGTATTAAAAACTCACATAAAATTGACTTCCTTCTAAAGGAATAAGCAAACATTGATTTTGCCTTTGGGGATGAAATTTCCCACAACTTTGGTTTATTAGGTCATTTAAATGTATGAACTAAAGTAGTTAACTAAACTTTGTTTAACTGAATTTCCTCTTTCAAAATCTTTCGTTGCAGAAATTCCCTTGTCATTTGTCCCATCCATTCTTAATCTTTTCTTCCTATAAAAATGTCTCTACGAATCAAGTGCTATGGAATATGCAGTTAAGTATAATTTTTCCAAATACGAAAATGTCGAATGCTTTTAATTCGTTTTATGAATAGTTAAAGATTTTCTAAATGCAAACAAAAGTCATTTGCAATAAAGATTTGAATCTTTCTTTTCCTAATTACTATTTATATTAGCTAAACGTTTAATTTTTAAACTTATTTTTATTACAGTTGTTTATTATTTTGTACTATTTTACCTCTGTCATTAAAAAAAATCAAAAATTGTTTAATAAATCTCTTTTCAGTTACAGTATTGATTTTAACGTTCTAATTTCTTCATATGAGTGAAAATGTTTCCACTCTGGGTCTCGAATCTAAAACTCTTTACCGGCAAAACGAAAGCACAAACAATTACCTCATGAGTTCACGGATGAAATACCAAGATGAACATGATCTAGATTTGCATATTGAAACTCAATCAGTCTGCCAAGTCATGCCTTGGTGTAAAACCTCTACAAACCAGATTTTAGCGGTTGACCCGAACGTTTAACATTATATATTCCTACTCCCAATCCTCCATGTTTTCATACCTTTCAATACAGGAAAACGCAATCATTAACATACGAGTCAATCGCTAAAATTGGGTTTTCAGGTGTTTTCCACAAAAATGTGACTTGGCAGACCGATTTATTGCGTTTTAATATACATATCAAGTTTTAATTAACTTTAAAATTTCATCCCGAAACTTGACGAGGTGATTGTCTCTGATGCCACCCTCCTCCCCTCTATCTTTGCTTAGATGGGAAGACATTTTCACTCAGATCGGAGAATTACAACTCATTTCAGTCAATTAGCAAACATATGGTTGTGTTTAAATATAATTAATTATTTAGTATAACTTTAGTTCGATTCAGAATGGCAATTACTTTTCTTTTTGTAATGCAATGCTTGTGGTAAAAGGATAAAATTCAGAAAAGATATTTAGTTAATAATAACAATTCATTAATAAAAAAATAAAAATCTGAAGGTCTTTGACACTTTTGAAAACACCAATAGATTATTCTTTTTATCTTTCAGTTTATAGTGCTTTAGTTGTGATATTGATATTTACAGGAACAATATTTATTATAGGAAATATATTTTATAGAAACAATGAATAGATAAATAAATAAATAAAAACATATTTTTAAATTATATATTTCATTAATTATGCATTTGTATGACATTTTTAAATGTAGGACTGTAAATAATCTTTCTAAAAAAACTTAAACGCAAAGTATATGTTAGTGCAAATTCTCACTGTCAGACATTTCAAATCTCGAATAAAATCGTTTCAAAATATTTTTTGAAATCACGCTTTAATTAAGTTGCACTTCTCAGTTACAAAATTAAAAGTTTGAAAAAAAAATCTTGATTGGATTCCACATTACATTTTGTGTGAAGAACCATGTATTGTATTTCATTATCACTGGTTTTTCAATAAACTTATATGCAGTTCAATATATGGGACCCAAAATTACACCAGCGTGTAATATGGGTGTAACGTACTAAAAAAAGGAGTCCCCAGCATTAAATAAAAGTTATATTCATAAAAACTAATAGTATATTTATTAAACAAATATAGAATAAATCATTAAGTATTTTATCATGATGAAATCAAACAAACTAATCAAAACATCAGTTGGAAAACTTTCCCTAATAGCATGCATGGTCACAGTGACGTCACTGTTAGTCACTTTGGTCACATCACAACATGTGACCAAAATGCCACCTCTCAGTGACGTCACATTGTGACTTAGATGTGACTTTCTTAAAAAATTTTAGAAATTATCCATCAAAACATGGTATTTACTTTAAAAAAAACATGTTTCTGGCAATTTAAATATCGTCGCTTTTGTCACTGTGTTAATGTCAAATTAGTCACAAACGACACATTTTTCACAAATTTGTCACATTGTGACCACTTTGTGAAACGTCACAAAAGAGCTCTAAAACAACCATTACGACTTCACATTTTAGTAACTGTGACTTCACATCGACGTCACGTGTCGTCACATGGACAATCGATGGTCACAAAGTCACAATGTGACTTCACAACGACGTTGCAATGACGTCACCATGCTTTACGGGTTATTCTACATTCAGTCATGCAAGATTTAAAAAAATAATAAAAGTTAACTTACTCCCCATAATTTTCAATCAAAGTCGAATATGCTTTAACCCTTTGTATCACCGTGTTGCAAATCAACAACATACCTAAAAGTCAGTAATACTTATACAGTAAGTTTTAAAACGTGATTTTTTTTTGTTCATATTTCCCAACATACTTTTTAATACAATATGATCATCGGAATTCTCAACAAACAGTGATATTGAGTTAATTTCACATACCATTTTTTGTATGTTACTTGAAAAGCTTCAGGTCGATACTGCAAGAATTAGCATAGTAAATCTTATCAAATTAAAGAAGCTGGAGCAGGCCGAAAGTAGATTTTTTTAAAGGTAATTTTGTATACTCTAAACTTTTGTATTAGAAAATGAACAATATTTATGAAAAGCAATGTCAATATTTGTTTATTGTACGTAGATGTAAAAAAAATACATATTAGTCCTTCATTGTAATAGTTTTACGTTAACAATATTTAAGTTATTTTTACGTGCTTAAAATAGCATAGTATAACATTTGAGTCAATATTTTTCAAATCGCAGTTCTTGAGTCACAAAGGTTTAAAATAATGATAAAGTTATTTCTTATTATTATTATGTATTTCGCAACAAGCTATTACAGAGCATTTTTTGTGCTATCTTTTATTATGCATTATTCATAAAAGATGGGCAAAACTTTAAGAGGTGATCGTACACACTCAAACAAACAATTATTATCCAAGATTTCACGGTCGGAAATAAATCGAAAATGTGCTAGACGTCGCCGAAGTTAATGATGTTAGGGGTTGTACAAATATAATGTTATCATTTTAGGGGGAGGGGGGATGGCAAATGTTATCGTAAAATATCGCTAAGGGGAGGGGGAGTTTGTCTTTTGATATCGATATCATTTTTGATTGAACCATCTTTTTTATTCGTAACATATTTTTTTGTTCAAAACAATATATTACTGTTTTTTAACCTGTTTTTTTTAATAAAAATACAAAATTTTTATTAGAATCACTAAATTATTATAAAAATACTGAATTCTGAAATATCTAAGAGCCCAATATTCGACGTTCTTTTTCTTCTACATAGTGTATGCGCATACAATCACTGTTCGAGAAACCCAATGAGAAGAATATTTGAAGTGAAGCTTCTGTCTATTAATAAATAACATAGTGAAATGAAGCTTTTGTTTACTAATAAATAACAGAGGAAGAGAAAAAGTGCTGCCCACTCGTTTGTTGATAAAAATTGCTATCACTCCTCTTACCTCCTTCATGCGGGGCAAATGAAACAAGACATTATTACTTTTGAATGCATTAGCTAACAAAAAGCTATTATAAAATACTTTTAAATAATAATTTCTCTTAAGCGTTATATGATTTAATGTGATGTTTTAGTAACATCTCTTCATTTGAATCAATAAAGTATGTAACTAGTTTTGTATATCACTCCAAACAAACAAACAAAACAAAAATAAAATTCTAAGATACAAAAAAAATTTAGACATTGATAACGATATCGTTACCGGGGGGGGGGGGGGGGGGGTCGAGGAATGATAACGCTTGATATCGAATGGGGGAGAGGAGTCCAAAATTACCAAAAATTTGATAACGCTATATATGCACAGCCCCTTATAAGAGGCAAAAATAGGTAAAAACCGATTAAGTGACAAAGGCAAACGTGTAACCGCTCGCCGTACAATCATTAAGACTCTCAGACATTTCCGTTTACAGTTATGTAGATAAAATGCAATTCAGCCTTTTTCCTGTTAGGTAAGGGCAAAACTTCCTACCGCTGTGATAGTTGTATACTCGTATCAATGGATTTTATGAATAGTTCGAGGCAGAATTTTGCATACGCGTTCTTTTTCTTACCCATATAATATATAAAGGTTTTTAGTGTCGTTTTTCTTTTGATAACTCGAATCAGGAACGTCTATTTAAAGTTTGCATAAACAAAGTTTCGAGAACTTTAGAACTCGTTTTATTTCCGATCATGCATTCAGGTGTTTGTTAAAAGGATGTATGTTATCGCTTGTTAATGTTTTGTTAATCTTTTATGGGACATCCTGTATTTTATGCGTAAAACATTTATGGGAAAATAAATGGCCTGTAACTGATTCTCTGAAATTTTTTAAGTTTCTTTCAATTAATTTAATGTTTAGTGCCTATTAATTTAATGTACAACTTAATCTATGAACGAAGTTTTGGACTATTTTTTTATTCGCTTCAAAAAATATTTTCGCCGTGAGAAACAATTTATAACTCGTCGACTTACATTTTTTGATGACCCTGCATTATGTTTTCGTAGATGAAGAAACTTTGTAATTTTATTATTTACAGTGTGCAATTTTGACACAATTCTAAGATTTCTTTACAATTGACAAATGATAAAATGAGTCATTTAAACATTATCACCAATATATAAATATTAAATTTTGTTTCAAAGACAACCAACTTTTTCCGATTTGTTTCTGTAAATTCTTTCAAACAATGAAATTCATAATATTTCTTGAAAGTAAAAACTAAACCAATACGTTTTTTTTTTTTTTTTTTTTTTTTTTTTTTTTTTTTTTTTTTTTGTGATGAAATTTAAATGATATGATTTTTTGTGCTTTAAACACAAAAGAATTAGTACAATATTTAAAACTTTAAGTGCATCATTAAAATTTAAAGTAAATGAAAATTTAAAAAAAAAACGTACAATAAAAAACATTCTCTAATCTCATAAATGTTTTTAAAGAACTTTTAGAATTCGTTATTAAATTTTAAAGCAATTCACATACATAATTATTAATAATTTACTTAAAGGTCTCCAAATTACGCAAAAACTGTTTGCACAATTTTCTTTACATTGTACTTGCTTTTAACAGTAAATGTTCCATTAATAATTTATTTTAATTGTGTCTAGACTAATTTGTCGTATTTTAGCTCATTTTAAGGCTTTCAAAATCAATGAAAAAAAAGAGTTCTAAGATTATAATTTAAGAGAAAATTCTACATGTGAAATGCATAGTTTAAAAAATTATTAAGAAAAAGACATTTAATCTTTTGACTAACGTCACTATATTTTTATTATCATTATTAGTTAAATATATACTTTTTGAGGAAAAAAAATAATTTTAAATTTTTTAATGTATAATAAATCCGCTTAATGAATTGATCCCTTCTATAATAATAAAGAAAAAAGTCTGTGTGTGTAGATGGTGTTCTGAAGATATCTCTCTTCTCGTAGAATTACAAATTTGGGAGGGAGAGGGGGGGGGAAGGTAACTCTATACATGAATTTTTGCACATAGATGCCCAATTTTTCATTTTGTGATTACTGATTGATTTCAATTTTTTTATTTATAATTTTATTCGATTTTAAACTTTTTTTTAACGATTCGAGTCGATTTTTCCACATTAATAAAATTATTACGAATTCACTCTTTTTATTCAATATCGTAAATTTATACTCAACTGCTTCACAAAATATATATTTGGAATTCGTATAGCGATTGTTGAATTGTTAGTGAATTTTTTAATGTGATTTTTAGTGTTTTTCCGGATTTTGCGGGTGGTTTACACATTGATAAAGTGAATTTTGTTACAAGTTTTTAGTCTGATGCACTGAATTTTGTTTGCTACAATTTTTTAATTTAATCAATTTTTAACGCATATTTTTATCGTTTTTTCGATATTTTTTGCTTTTTCTGGAGCCTTTTTTCTGTTGTTGAAAGATTTTAGAAACACCAATGCTTCAAATTATAACAAACGCTTTTTAGAATGGTGGGTAACTATTCGAAAAAAGTTTATTAAATATTGTCCAATGTATGTTTTATATTACGTTTAATTAGATTAATAAAAATCTGTCTTTTTTACAGTGAATCTCGTCATTGTTGATTTTTGAAAGTTCTATTTCGTATTTCATAAAAAAATACTGATATTTGCACTGCGTTCAAAAAGTTTGATGAGATTAACTATCCGAATTTTATCAATGTATTATCCCAAAGTAAAGTTACAAATTACTTTTAACAATAGCACATTAAACGATAATTTCATACAAAGAGCTATTCACACAATTGAGAATAAATGAATCTCAAAATTTAATATGAATTTTCAGATTTATTTCATTTATTAACTTTTGTAAACTACCACATTATCAATGACTTTAACAGATTAATAGAACATAATAAATAAAATCCTGTTGCAAATATCATCATATAATTTAATTGCAATTACGTAAGTCATAACAAAGACTTTCTATTTCAACATAAATCTGAATTTCTCAATATGTTTTAATAGCGGGCATTGTAATTTCTAGTAACTGTTATATTAACCAAGCAGAATTTGAATATATTTAATTATACTTACTCTTTTATCAACCCATATTTGTTTAGTGATATATATGTAAATTTATACATTCCTTTGTTAATTTTTATTACATTATTTTAGGATTAAGTATAACTTGAATTGAATTTGAGTTTATTCAAAAGAGCATTTTAATACAATTACATCAGTGTTTATTATTAGGTTCCCCCAGTATTATGAGTTTCAATTCAACTATTAATTGAAATTAATAATTAAGAAAGATGAAATTATACAGTTTACCACACCTAAAATATATTTTATTGTTTTACACATATACACATTTTACTATAATCATTTCGAGTTATTGTGTTTTAATCTCTTCAAGCACATTTCTGAATATATACAGATAGTTAATGCAAATAATATAGATTAAAAAAAAATCCAAACCCAAAAGTATTAATAAGCTAATAGAACAGGCAGAATTCCTGATTTTTACAAAAACTCTGTTTTCTTGAAATGTTTGTAAATAAAAGGTTATACTAACTATCATATATTTTTCTTTAATAGTGTATTTACAAAAAAAAATGTTTCGTACAGTATAATAAAATGTTGAAATATAACATAAAACATACAAATTGTCACAAAACCCCCATTTTTTAAGATACATTTTTGAAAATTTAGAGTAAATTTAAAGTAAATTTTAGATGTGTTCTAACAATCACAAAATTTTTAATGTTTTAATTCTAAATTTTCAATATTTTTAAAATTTTATATAAATTGGATAGTAGATTTTATATTTTACAAATCTCCTAAAACTGTAGATTTCTGTACAACAACTGTATTTAGAATTGCACTATGAAGTTCTATATGTTGATGCCATAAATGTTTAATAGCTGATCAGGAACTGGCTAAATAATAACTAGATAAAATATTAAAATCACTAATTGTTTGTATAAATAATAAATGAACTATAAATCCAAAAAGGCAATATGCCGACCATAATAACGCCCATGAGGGTATTTTCTGGAATGCAAATAGAAATAAAAGTAGCTTTATCGTTTTAAACATGTTCCAACATAGGTATTAATGGATACGGTTTCTCTAGCCTTCTGTCTTTCTGTTCTCTAACAGGAATAAGAAATTCAGATTTACATGTAATTAAAATACGTTAATGTAATTTATTATGTCATATTCGGTGTTGAAGGCCGAATGCATTATATATAGAATTCGTTTACAGGGATACAAAAAGTACTCCGTCAAACTACAGTCTAAATAGAAAATCATTTCACAATGCATTTTAATAAAGTTCCATATTTTGAACATACAGAAATTGATATGCATTGCTGAGACGTGATATGGCCTTCCTTTTGTAGAACATGGAGAACAAATATCGTCGTTTACAGAAACCAGCAAAATTAACCCATGAGAAAATATGAGTTACCATATAACATTTTAAAATAAATGTTCACTATTTCAAAAAAAAAAAAAAAAAAATATGTGCATTTGATGAAATGCCCATCAATATGCTAACATTAAAACATGTAGTACATAAAATTGATTTAATGCATTTACAGGAAAAAAATTAATCTGAACGCTGTTCAGGTTTTAGACGACAATTACACGATCGGTAAAAATGCAGTTTTTGATTCGGGGTGAATTTTTAAACTTAACCCCTCGAGCTCTATGAAGTACACTGCGTACGTCCTCTTCATTTAATAATCAAGCACCATGACGTGCAATCATGCACGTCATTCACTACACAGTAATTAATACATATATGAACAGTATTGTTCTGCGAAATGTAACTGATACAACAATAAACAAGTCGAATGAGAGTTTTATGACACAACTCTTTTATACCGCATAGGATAGTCCTTCACTAGCAAAATTAAGCCTAGAGGTGCGTAAAGGCATAAGACGGGCCAGTTAGTGGTCTTCACTGACCAAACGGACCTCTTCTCATTCTGCTGCAATTTATGACTAGACATATGTTTCTAATAAATTAATTTCCGTACTTCTATTCGGAGTTTTTTATTCTCAATGTAACGAAAGATTCACGTCCATAATCAAACTCGCTATACGAGCATATGTGAAGACGTTTCGTCAGCATCGGAGGTTTTAAACGGTTTCATTAAAATGAAGGCAGCCAAAAAAGAACTCCTAGACGAAAAAATTCGCTTTTTGAAATATGGCATTTTATTTAACTTTCACGACGAGTATCCGACACAGCCGCCGACGGAACGGAATCTGTCGAATGATAGAGAAAAAGCAATATCCTATTTAAGTTTTTATTTCAATGATTAAGAACAGAGTGAGCCAAAATATATTTTTTCAAAGCTTAGAGTGTTGACGAGCCATATGTACATAAAAATACTCAATAAATATCTGACTGGCGAAAACTGCAGTGGTAAAAGGCATGTGTTTGATTTCCGTCAATAATAACTCAAAGAGAGGAGTCAAACGGTACAACATAAAATAATCAACGCCAAATTATAAAAGCAGAAATATGAGTATCGAAACCACAAGGACTGAATTCACTACAGGAGATTACCAAAAATCACAAGGGATTAGAAAGACCAAAGAAATAACAATATAATATAAAATTAAATTAAATAAAAATTAATTTTGAAAGTATCAATAATGAAAATATCTTCGACCGTTTCAGAATAAAAAAATATGGTTCTAAAAATGTAGCGGTACAATGATGATTCAATTCTGCATAGTAACAGATGAGTAAATATGAGACTAAAATCTAGACGCTGTTGTAGGGAGAAAGAATAATTATTACGTCTCATTTGGGAAGTGCGTTATGGTTTAAAAAGTTACATATAAAGAAACATTGCCATCTTAATTTAAATGAAAACGAAACGAATGGGATTAGAATTCAGATTAATAACTAAAGTTAAGAATCTAGAAAATGATGTAATTTTAAAAGGGGGAAGGGAGAAACAATTACTAATTAATATGTAAAAGCAAAAGCCTTTACAAAGATATAGTGTTCATATAGTTCGTAGTTGAGCCATTTATACTTCTATTTTTAAACTGTGTAACTCACGCATAGAAAATATCGTAAGCATTATTGTGTGTGTGTGCGAATTGCTTGAAAGTGTTTATTAACTATGTTCTTCATTTTCCAGTTTAATTATATTTAGTAAGTATATATACTATAACTGCACTTTGTTGAGGGAGGGCTGTCAGTTTGAGTATTAAAAGTATATCTTTTTTTATTAAACAATTTTATTTTCCTGAGATTTCTTTTTTATGCATGAGATAATTGGATCAAATTCTTTTAATGACTTTTCAAATTAAATGAAAATTACTGTTGAAAACCGTTTTTTAGCTCAAAATAAACTCAATTGTAAAGAATAAACATATGAGAAATCATAGAAAGTTTAAAATAACTAAACTACTTCATTAAATGTATTTTAAAAACTACTTCGCATTAATTATCAAGGTTGCATATTATTTTTGGTTTAATATCTCGTTTAACGTTTCCATACTTATACGTATATCGTTTTATTTAATTTACCCAATTAAAAATTTTCAAACAATTCACAGTTAAACTTCCTTTTCGAAAATACAAATTGTTTGCACATTGTGTTTAGTAACAAACTGTTACCCAACATTGTATGCAGAAATTTCTACAGCTAATAATATTTATATGTTATTTTTTGTAACTGGTAATCTTGATGCTCTTGTCAGTATTTGCTTCATGACTACATACTTTCTGTCGAATATCTAAAAATTAAGTTTTCTTGCATATACGTACTCAAAACACACTTTAAGAGAAAGTTTCCATTGAAGTAAGTTTGCTTACGACTCTTTTCACTTTATTTTATTAAAATAGGGAATAGTAAATGTAAAACAGGAAAACTTCTCGTTTCAGAAATGTTTCGTTTATTACACAGATTTTATAGATTTCCCAAGGTAAACAAAAAATTTTGGTTTCAGTTCACTGGAGAACATATAATTCAATATAAGGTACCCTGGGGTAATAACGCCACGTTAAGGTTCTACCAATTTTTACGGCTCAGTTTTAGTTTGTATTTTTCAAACAAATTTATGATTTGATACAGCAACTCATTGACTATCTATATAAAAAAATAATTTAACAGATATGTATTCATAAAATGTAATGGCGTGATTTCTTGACCAATGCTATTTGGCGTTATTACCCACCTATATGGTTAATAACGCCATGCAAACAAAACTATGAAATAAGATGGATTAATTGCATGTAGATAGCCCAATTCTAAAAATACAAACTCTAAAAACTTAGAAATTGACAAATTGCATTCTAAGCTGTTGAAAATGTTCAATTTTTTGTGAAAGTGTAAGAAAAATAAAGGTGTGGTGTGAGGGGGAGAGGATGAGGCAAAAGAATATCAGACCGTGAGCTTTTTTTTGCTTAAAAAAGACCGCTTAAATAGAATTATTAGAAACATTGCACAGTTTTAATTATATTTATTTGAATCAGTATTTAGAATGTAGCTCGGCCACTGTAGGGAATCAACCGGGTATTAATGCCAAAGATTGGCGTTATTACCCCGTTATAGTTATTGCGCTGTACATTTTAAATTACAAATTATCTCGAGAAGATATCCAAAATCTTCAACAGCACTTTGAAAGTCCATGAAATGTACTACAAATTTATGTAATTAACAAAATATTTCCGGATAACAAATGTAGTCTTCACATCACAGAACGTATCTCGCAAATTTTAGATCAAGCGTTAATTTTAGTTGCTTGTAAAAACAATAAGACCTAAAAATGAAACAAATTAACTTGAAGCTGTTTTTTGCGATTTATATGACTCAAAACCCTTCTGCGCAGAGCACATAGGTGTCATTTACCAGATTATTTGATAATTATGCAAAATATTAGCACTTGGCGTTATTACCCCGCCTGGCGTTATTACCCCAGACCACCTTATATAAGTTCTGACATTCTTAAAGAAATTGTTTCATAACAGCTTACGATTTTTGTTTCAAAGTAAAGCTCATTTGAAATACCTTTGAATTTTTTTATGACTATACTTATTTTTATCACCTATAAAAACAATGAGTTTTATTTTAGCTCTATTACTAAATCTATTAATTATATAAACAGAAGTTTGATACATATCTAAGTTTATACTATTTATTCTATATAATGCCAGAATTGACTACTTATAACAAAAACCTATTCTAGGATAATGTCCAATGGAATTTTTGTTTATTATAGTCTAAAATAAACTAATATAAAACTGTTATTCTTCGGCCCTGATATAACTTCATTTGGCATCATTTTAATATATTAATTGAAATTGCGCAATTATGCACCTACAATTATACATATGGGTAGAACTAAATAACGAAGTTTCGAATTTTATGATCTAATAGTGATTTGTTTTATTTTTTAACTCCATAAAAAGGTTTTTTTTTTTCTTTTAATTTAAATTTTTATTTTGCGGTTTTTCAAAGTGTTTGATTTTTCCTACAACAAAATAAAGTCTAATAATTGCATTGTATTTTAATTAAAATGCAAAATCTTTTAACTATGCATTATACAAACAATTAATGCATTATGCAAAATATTTTAAGCTTATTAATAAGTTTATATTTTGCAAAATTTAAAATAATGCAGTGTTAATGTCCTGTAGTGAACAAAATACTGTAGTTGACATGTCATGAAAAATATGGCCATACTTTATTTGTCTTTGGTAGAAGCCATCATAGTGGGTGTTCTATTTCGTTGTCTTCGTTTTACTTCACTGAGATTCAGAAAAATTTAGTCCAAGTTAGCAAAGTGAGGTGTTTGTCTATTTAGTGTTTCGCCGATTATTCTTTAATAAACGATTAATCTTACATAAGACAATATCTGCTAGCCATGTTGTTGTCATATTTGTTGACACTCGAACGCAAAAAATTAAATTGCATAAATATAAATTATTTTATAATACAGGAAAAAAATTCTAAGGAAGCAGTACAAAAATTAAGTTAGCTTAATCGTATTAGCTTATCTTATAGTACTTGAATAAAGAAACAACAAAATTAAAATTACACGCATGAAAATTACTACTGTTATAGTATTCTAAAATTAGCCAAAGGCTTTTTCTGCAAATCACTTTATTGCACATTGCATTACAATATAGAACATTTTGCTATTTTGTAGTTAGTGCATGAAAACCCGTTTCGATAACTCAAAAGATAAAAATTCTACTATTATATTAAGGAACAAGTAGTAAAGTGTTTTGTTTGAATATCCACTGTATTCCAAATTACATTAATACACAGAAAAACTTGCTGTTTTTTAATTAGTGTCTAAAAACTCTTTAGGTAACCCCATTACAGCTGCATGAAATATTTAGAAGAGCTTTCTACCAATGGAGGTGATTTTCTGTAATGCGATAAGCATGAATCTTTTACTAAGTTAGTGGAACAAGATAATGTACTTAGATCTTACTTGTGTAATTGATATGTCCCATACCGGAAGAACTTTTCTTCGGAAAGGAATTTTTATATCCCTTCTTGTTTTTTATATGCATTCAAAGAAAATCATAGAAGGCGGCAGCCTTCAAGTGACGCAGCTTTAAACCTACCATCGTCATAAGGGTAGATGCGGAACTTCATACATACAGCTAACTCAACATCAAAGGGAATCGGAAAAGCCGCCTTATAATAACTCAGCAAGTATTGGTCAGAATGGTCCAATTTTTTTAATATAGTCTTATATTCCCAGTCTAATCCTATCCTATAATTTTTACATTTCTACGTGCCGTATATTTTTATATCTCGATAACCATTTTTAAACTGAAATTGATGGTGTTTGTTCCTGATAATGAGATCTAGAAAACGGGCTGGGAGATTTTATTAAAACTTATATATAATATGAATCTCTTTAAGATAGAGGTAATAAAACTTGCCTTGTTTCTAGGAAAACTTTTGTTTGTTATATATTGGTCTTGGAAAATCGGACTATATTAGCTCGCGGATTACATGTTATTCTATGGGTTAGCAGACGAAGACACTGCGAAAAGGCAAATGTACTTATGGTCACAGTTAAAACACCCGCATCGAAGCAATAAATGTTTTTTAAACTACAAAAACATCTTATCATGTGCTTTAAAACATTCAATAAATATATACTAAATCAAATTTCTATTTATTTTGCCTTTATTTTTTGTAAGAAGAAAATATTACGTTTCTTACATTGGATATTTTTGCATTTTGTGGAAAAAATATTTTGAATCCTTTTTTAAAATAGGAAAATATTTTTTAATTATACATATTCAATATACTTTCGACTTATGATTTTTTTTAAAGTTTTCAAACAAAAATTATTTTTAATAATTTGCTATTTTAGATTTTAATGTATTCATACGCATTTGGATAGTTTTGTTTTGATTCGGAATTGGCGGTAAGCTAAGCATTTCCGATCGCCGGCACTTGGCTCTCAGAAAAAACGTGGCTTGCGCTTTAGATTTTGAGCTGCTAATTTTTTATATTGTTTCTCTTTTATTATTAGTTGATTGTCATTGATATTGATTATCATAAGGTAAGCAATAAATGTTTTTTAAACTACAAAAACATTTTATCATGTGCTTTAAAACATTCAATAAATATATACTAAATAAAATTTCTATTTATTTTGCCTTTATTTTTCGTAAGAAGAAAATATTACGTTTCTTACATTGGATATTTTTGCATTTTGTGGAAAAAATATTTTGAGAACATTATTATTAAAACATTTAAAGCAGCTTTCATTCAGGTAGGATTAATTTATTTTTTGTTACACAAATTGAACATGTGTTGAATACAAATTGTTGAATAATCATTATAACTTAATAATATTGTTAAATAGTGTATACGCTGGTTCAAATGTAAAAAAATATGGCACAGATGTCATATACGCACCACATTTGCGCGTGCATTTTTTCCTGCCAATTTGGCGAAAATTTTGTTTTTGAATATAAGTTACAAATTGCATGCAATAACAGCATGTGTTTTTTTATTGCTATATAAAAATAATGTGAAAAAATGAAAAAGATTCTTGTGTTTTAAAAAAGAAAATAAAAATAATTAAATGATAGTTTGATATAGATAATAACTGATATGGTATGTAGTAAAAATAATTTAAAGAATTAAAATAAAAAATAATAGTAAACAAACATGAATTTAATAAAAAAGGAAACAATAAATAAACAGTTATAAATAAACAAATAAGTAACAAAACAGTAAGTATAATTTTCACAATAAATCGTAAATATTAATACTTATAGCTATATTGAATGCATGCAATTGCATTATTTAATCAGCGCATTTCACTGAAATATTTAATTTTTTCCATTTTATTTCCCTAACAATTATTATAAAATTATTAAACTGATCTTATCCTTGCCACAGATGAGCAATGCCAAATTGGCAAGAAAAAAATGCACGCGCAAATGTTGTGCGTATGTGACATCTGGGCCAAAAATATATTGTTTTTATGTTTTGTAAAACCTTTTCCTCGTCGCACCCTCTTGCCTTCTCCTCGTCGCACCCTCTTGCCTGCTCCTCTTCCCCCCTCTTGCCTGCTCCTCTTCTCCCCTCTTGCCTGCTCCTCTTCCCCCCCTCTTGCCTGCCCCTCTCCCCCCCCTCTTGCCTGCTCCTCTCCCCCCATCTTGCCTGCCCCTCTCCCCCCCTCTTGCCTGCTCCTCTCCCCCCCTCTTGCCTGCTCCTCTTCCCCCCCTCTTGCCTGCTCCTCTTCCCCCCCTCTTGCCTGCTCCTCTTCCCCCCCTCTTGCCTGCTCCTCTTCCCCCCCTCTTGCCTGCTCCTCGTCGTCCCCTCTTGCGCGTCCCTTGTCGTCCCCTCTTGCGCGTCCATCGTCGTCCCCTCTTGCGCGTCCCTCGTCGTCCCCTCTTGCGCGTCCCTCGTCGTCCCCTCTTGCCTGCTCCTCGTCGTCCCCTCTTGCCTGCTCCTCGTCGTCCCCTCTTGCCTGCTCCTCGTCGTCCCATCTTGCGCGCCCCTCTTCGCCCTTTCTTGCGCGTCCCTCTTCGCCCCCACTTGCATGCTCCTTATCACCCCTTCTTGTCTCCCTCTTATAACACTCTTTTTCATTCTGATTCTCACAGTTTGTTTCGCTCTTGTACTTTATTAGGGGGAGGTCGACCACGGAAATCAATTAGTACAAATTTACTAAGTCAAAGTGAATTTAAAGTAATAATGGGTAATACTGATCAAAGTGATGACGAATTTAGGGATAATGCTGGTAAACAGTGTACACCAATTTGTTGTGTAGCTATTTGTTATTTTCACCAAAAAGATATTGACACATGGGGTTCATCAGATATTGATTCTATTTTACACATCGGAGATCAGTTATATGAAACTTCTAAACACATACTTATTCAAAAAAAAAAGCCCTGTTTTGATTACTTTACATTTGATGAAGTTTTTAACACAGTTCATTTAAGTGGCGAAACATTTAATTTTTTTGAAAACACTGATGAAAATCTGAAACATATTGAGACAGGAGATTCTACAGTAAATAATTTGATTCAATCATTAAACTCTTTTTTTGAAATAAATAAATACAAAGCAGGAATTTTTACATGCAACAGCTACACATTTGCCGTTATGAAATTTAAATCAAAGTATTATTTTTTTGACTCACATAAACGCAATTCTGATGGATATCCAACATTGGATGGAATAGGTACTGCTGTATTGTGTCGAATAAGTACAATTAAAAGGTTAGCTCCTCAGTTACTAAGCAATTGTTTTATAATTGATGATAGTGATCACAATTATACTGTTAAAAATAAGTCTCCATATATTTTAATGTCTGTTTGTGTAAAACAGAATCAAACAAGTGTACAAAAAAAACATACAAAAAAAAGAATAACAAAACACCTACAAAATACAAAACAGACAAAAATAGTAGTTAAAACTAAAAAACGGAAAAAAATCACATTTTGTTTGGAAAGGATTAAAAAGAAAGAAAGGTTAAGAAAATTGAAAATCAACCAGAAATTATATTGGAATTCACTAAAACAAACCAAACGTAAGAAATGTATCGATAAAAATTTTTTTAAAAGGCAGCAAATGATTAATTCAGAAACACAAAATAAACGGGAAGAAAGGTTAAGAAAAATCAGAATTCGTCAAAAATTGTATCGAAATTCACAAACGCAAGCCCATCAAAGACTCTTAACTAAAAGAAGGAAAAACATTTTATCAGAGACACCAATTCAACGGCAAAATAGATTGACAAACATGAAAAAGCGCAGAAAAAATTCATTGGCACAAAAAAATCAAGGTGATTTAAATAATGAATTTGGTGCCATCAAAAATTTGTTTAAATTGTTAGAAAATAAAGAGTGTTTAATTCTAAGAATTTTGGGAAATAACAAAAATATTGATAGTCGATTACAGGCAGAAAAAATTGTAAGTAAAATTTGTAAATATCAGGAAAGTTTTATTAATATATTTTGCAAAGCATTTACCTCCTTAAAAGATAAATTAAGAAGTAACCAATTAAAAGTTAATCCTCTTTTTGACTTAGAGCACAATTTTAATGCATTAGTTGGACATTCTCTTCATACTACAACATCAGAGAGTTTTTTTAATGATTCCACTTATACTACTCTTTCTACAAATTATCAAACAAATTTAGAATGTAATAGTGATGGAAAAATTATGAACTTATTTAAATTAGGTGATAAATGCAACAAATGGATTTGTAACAGTGATATATGTTTGCTTAACAAAAAAAAAATATTTGATCGTCTTATGGATATTACTAAAGTCATACTAGGTTTACAATGTTCACAAATTTTACATTTCTTTCAAAATATTGATAATTGTCGAAATTCTGAAGTAAGGAAAATATTTAGTGCTGAAAATTTTTCTATTGACTGCAATGAAACTGAAAAACATATTGATTATAACAAATTTAAGCTAGGTCATCCATCTTTTTGCTATATCAATGATAACTGTGACTCGGTTTTATTATTTTTGCGTTCAATTGCCCCACATTTTCCATATATTCGCCAAATTGTAAGATTAATTTACAAAATTTTACATGCTGAAAAAAATATAAATTACTATGAATCCTGTCTCTTAACTTTAGATCTATTACGTTTAACAGATATCTGTAGCCAAATTAACATTAAAAGTTGTTCTTTTATTGTTGATTCATTCCCATTTGAAGAAGAAGGGGACATTTTTGACCATTTTCATGAAGCTTTTTGTAAATTCAAAACAAAAGATACAGATTGGCCAGTTAATATTTGTGTATCTTGCTTACAACTTTGTTATAAACGGAATGTTCGTCCAATTTCTAATATGTCACTAAATACAGAGTGGAAAAAATTTGTAGATTACTATAAGCGGACATTTGGAAATATGAAATACATTTGCCTGTATTGTGTAAATATATTTAAAATTAATCAAATGCCTCCAAGATGCATATTAAACAATTTGATATTCAAACCGGTGCCAGAGTGTATTTCTACTTTAAATGATTTTGAAAAAATTTTAATTCAACGTGCAAAAGCTTTTCAAGTTATCACTAGAATGAGTACAGTTCAAGGAGGTCCTAAAATAAAAACACAAGTTGGTCTTGTTAAGAAAGTGATAGGTAGGGTTTTCCATTTACCATTGCCATTGGAACAGACACCTAAAAAATTGCCAAATCCATCCGATGCACTAATTGCAGATCAGGAATTTTATGTGTTAGCTCGTAGTGTACCATCTAAACAGAATCATATATGGCAATCGTTAATTAACATAAATAAAATTTTTAAAGCTTTACATTGGCTTAAACAAAATAATCCGTTATATTATCACATTAATATACCAACTTCAGCTGATAAATTGTTAGAAAATATAAAAAATTGTGATATTGAGTCACATTGTGATAACGAAATTCCAGAAACTGGTGGTGCTATGTTGACTCAAAAAGAATTGTCAGATGGTTATTACAATAACATGACAATACATCCATTATTTGAAAAAAAGGATCAACATGGACTCTACCACAATATATCAGTTTTTACAAATTATGGAAAAAAGTTTAGATAATCATGATAAACAATTAGATTTAAAATGCTTTCCAGACTTATTTTGTTATGGTGAAAATGGTAATTCTCAAACACGGCCAATTAATTTACCTATAGCTGAATTTATTAAATGTTTATTAAAATCTCATCATTCACAGTTTCGGCTTAATTTACAATATTTGTTCTATTTATTAAACAATGCTAATATCAGACAATTAAAAGCCGGAATTTATCACAAGTTAAATATTACAAATTCTACATCAAATCTTACTGCAAAAGACTGCTTAGATAGGATTGCGAACAAGGATTTGGAGGCTAATTTATCCACAATTTTTAGTAGATTGCGAAATACAGAAAAATTTTGGTCAAACCCACGTAATGAATTAAACTGTATGGTGAAAAACTATGGTGCTGCTACTTTCTTTTTAACTCCAAGTGAATATCATTGGGAAGACTTGCACATTTATCTAAAAACAACTAATCCATAATATGAAAATAAACCTTTATCACATTTAATAGCTTTGGACCCAGTAAACACTTCACGTTATTGTATACACACACATTTATTGAAAATAAATTTCGGGCTATGTTAGATTTTATAACTTCTAGTAACGGTCCATTAGGTATAGTTGAACATTATGCGTGGCGCCGTGAGTATCAGTCTCGTGGATTACAACACTTTCATTTATTACTCTGGATTAAAGATGCCCCAATATTAGGAAAAGCACATTCAGATTCTATTGCTAAATTCATAAATAATTATATAAATTGTAGAATACCCAACCAAAGTAATTTCCCAATATTTCATGATCGTGTAAAAAGATATCAAAAACATAGTCATAATTCTTACTGTTTGCCTGTTAAAAAGGGTAAAAATAAACCAATTTCAGTTTGTAGGTTTGGTTTTCCACGTGAAATTTCTGAATATTTGCATGTTAATGATGTTGCTGATGCAGTAATAGGTCGCAGAAAGCTAACGAAAACCCGTTTGTATAATTTGCCACGAAATGAAGAAGAAAAAAACATTAATGATTATAATGCACCACTTATGCTAGCCTGGTGTGGTAATATTGATATTCAGTTTATTGGCGAAAAGTCAGCATGTTTAACTACATGCATAACAAAATATCAAACAAAAGCTGAAAAATCATTTGCATCTGATGATTTTAGTGATTTTTGCTCTTCAAAACCTTTATATAGTCGTTTATGGAATTTCGGTTTACGAGCATTGTCAAATCGGGAATGCGGAGCTTTAGAAGCCGCTGACACTTTATTGTCACACTCATTATTTGGAACAGATTCAGGAACGATTATTCGATGGTTAGATGTTAAAATTAACAGATCTCGTAAATTAAAAACAAAAATGAATTACTGAAACTAAGTAATGATGCAACTGATATATATTGTTCAAGTTGGATCGATACCCATTACCCACAAAGGCCAAAGCAACTTGAAAGTCTCTCTTTATTTGATTTTTCCAGGTGGTATGATATTGTAGACAAAAAACCTTCTTCTAACACCGTGATTTCGTATGAGTTTGGCGATAAACATTTACGTAAACGAAAAATTCCATATTTAATTAATCATTACAATTATAATTGTAAACAAGAGCCAGAAAATTATTATTTTTGTTTATTAATCTTGTTTAAACCATGGAGAACTATTTCGGAGCTAAAAGGTCATTTCAATAGATATAGTGAGTCTTTTATTGATTGCAAGGATAATTTACTAGAGCCAATGAAATATCATGAACATTTAGAGCAAATACAGCAGGCTAAAATAGATTTGGATTCAAAAATTGAAATTATAGAAAAACAAATGCTTTCAAACACTCAGGATGATGATAACTTAAATATCATTAATTATGTAGAGCCAGTAGGAAATGAAATAGATGATTTAGATAAGTTATTGTGTAAGGAAGATATTGATAATATGATTGAACATTTAAATGTTGACCAAAAGCGTGTTTTCGATGAAGTTGTAGGTTGTTTAGAACAATATATTAAGGAATTAAACACTTGCACATCCAATAATGTTAATAACAGATTAATTCCAAGTTCAATTTTGAGAAAGTTTGTGTCTGGAGTTCGAGGAACAGGTAAATCATATTTAATTAAAGCTATTCGGTGTTATATATCAGAAAAATTTAAATATAAAGTTGCTGTAACAGCACCAACTGGCATTGCTGCTTTTAACATAAACGGTTTGACTATTCATCGTTTAATTTTCTAAGCATTCAAATAGTATTAATTTTTGGATTATTATTCAAGATATAATACAGATTTTCATTATTTTTTATTCAATATTGAACTTGTACATTTGAGGAATTTCTGTATAAAATAGAGTTCAAAGTGAAAATTTTGAATGTTTTAAATTTTTCTTTACCCTTTTTTAATTTTAATAAAATGAATTTTGTTATTCTTATGTGAATAAATGAAAAATATACATAATGTTATTTTATTTCTAATTAATTTCATAATTTGACATTTTTCCTTTTTATGTAAGTCAATAAAAATTGTATATTAACAATTACCTTTTTACTTTTTTTCAAATGTTTTTGTAAAGTTATGTTTTTAATTCCTTAAAAAGAATATTCTATTTTTTATTTGCACTTTTTGTAAAATTTTGAAATTTTTATTAAGTTTATTTTGTTTTTAAGAAAGCTTAATCCAATATGAGCAGTTAAAGTGTACTTTTTGGACAGTACTATAAACTGCTTGTAGTGATATTTTATCATTTGTATCTTTTGGTCCTTAACCTAAAAAAAGTAATGATATCAGTTCAAAAACCCTTAACGGGTTAAAAGTTTGACGCAGCACTCTACTTTATCACTATACAAATATGAAATATGAGTCTTAAAAGTAATGATATCAAATTTTGAGTGACGCTATGCTATTAAAATGAATACATGCATATATATTTAATTTTTCTTTTTGTTATCAGTGATGCATTTTCATTTATATCTCTCATGCATTCTGTGTATGTGTTTCAGAAGATTTAATATCAAAATTCAAGTTATGCTGTGATCCAACTTTAAAAGAATTATTTTAAAACTGTTTTACACATTTTTATTTTGTCTACTAAAATATATTTAGGCATTCAAATGATTTTTCAACCCAATACACTATCAAATATGTCTCACTTTATCTGAGCCAATGTTATGTATTAAATGGATTTAATTTAATCAATTCATTTATTGTTTGCGTCACTCTATCCAGAACTATCGGTAAAATTTGTGTAAATGTTTTCTTTGCATAACGCTAATCATTTGCATACATATTATGACGCAAAGTAAACGTTTACATAAATTTTACGGATGGTTCTGGATAGAGTGACGCAAACAATAAATGAATTGATTGAATTAAATCCATTTAATACGTAACATTGGCTCAGATAAAGTGAGACATATTTGATAGTGTATTGGGTTGAAAAATCATTTGAATGCCTAAATATATTTTAGTAGACAAAATAAAAATGTGTAAAACAGTTTTAAAATAATTCTTTTAAAGTTGGATCACAGCATAACTTGAATTTTGATATTAAATCTTCTGAAACACATACACAGAATGCATGAGAGATATAAATGAAAATGCATCACTGATAACAAAAAGAAAAATTAAATATATATGCATGTATTCATTTTAATAGCATAGCGTCACTCAAAATTTGATATCATTATTTTTAAGACTCATATTTCAGATTTGTATAGTGATAAAGTAGAGTGCTGCGTCAAACTTTTAACCCGTTAAGGGTTTTTGAATTGATATTTATACTTCTAATTTAATACAAAGTCATACTCTAATGACAACAGACGAAATAAATCTAAAGAACACTACAACATTAACTCCTTTGTAATATATCATATTATGTATGTTTTTTTTCTCATACTTTCCATAATTCAAACTTCGGATAATTCGAACATTTCTTGTGGTCTCGACGAGTTCGAAGTAACGAGAACCGACTGTAGCATGGAAGTTCAACAATGTTTCGCCTCCATTTGAGAAACTATCTTATTTCTTGGTGGCTTTTCCATTTGTCTTTATGGATGGCCAGCGCGAAATCATAGGCATTCGCAGAACCTCAATTTTGTTTGGAAGCCTGTTTTTTTTCAAGGTTTTCACATATTTCAACGCCTTACAAATCGCCTTGAGCGTCACGACAGGTCCATGTGTCAGAAGGTCAGATTAAGCATTCAAGGATTCTCTTCATATATTTAAAAAAATAGAGCTGATAGAAAAAAAAAGGGTTTCATATTTAGATTCAGTATTTCAAAAACATCTAAAATCAGTTGTAAAATCTTAAAAACCATTTTTTTTTTTTGTAGGCTTGTGTTATTGAAATTTGCAACCTTTTAGTTTACCCTCTATATCAAGTTTTTTAGTTTTACTTATATCTGAAACGACATAAATGTATAAAATGAGAAATTTTTCTTTTCGATATAGAGAAAAAAAATCGTGTTCTTGGAATTAAAAAAAAATGTTTTCTAAATATTGTATAATATTTTAGACGATTTGTAAGAACAAAAACAACAGCAAATGTCGCATTTTTAACAAAGTTGACACAGGAGATTAGGAAAATATTTCTTTATTTAGATATAAAAAATTTCCAATTTTCTGTTACTTTATCGATATAATTTAACATTACATTATTTTCTTACCATGAAAAAAAGATAAATTTTGAAACATAAACAATAAAATAAATCTCATTTGTTTCTCCGAAAAACAGTAATATATTTACTAACAAAGATTTATAGAAATAGTGTTTTTGTGATCATATTTTTTTTTCAATAAATGTAATTTTTATAGTTAAAATTTTTCGGAAAACCTTTTAAGTTTTCATTTTTCGGTATTTTGAATTGTTATAAATTTATTTTCTTAAAATATATAAAATAGATTTTCTTTTAAATTGAATTTATTCATGGGTGATAAATCTTCCTTTGATCTATTTATAAAAGAATGTGTATGAAAATACATATGCATACAGCAAAATCCAATTTGTTTTAACTATTTTTTTTCATTTCTACTTTGATCTCTGCATAAACAATAATAACAAAGATGATAATGATGTTGATAATTTTCTAGTTTTTTCTCAAAAAGGAAAAACCTGTTTTAAAATTCTGAGTTTTTTTTTCAAATACTTTTTTCTAAACTTTCGACGGAAGTCATACGCATTTAAATTCTCTGTCTGTTTATCTTAAAATTTTTCTTTTAGAAGTATTGAGTAATAATGTTATATTAATAATTCAGCTCTTGGCTTCCAATATGTAGCGATATCAGAGCCACACTTTATTAAATTTATCTTTATAATTACAATGGCGAAAAAATTGTAAACTCTTTTGCCCTCTTTCTACAAATTTTCATGTAAAAATTAAAATAATAATTCGAATGTTTTTGTAAAACTATACTTTACCTTTAATTTAAAATTGTAAACTTTTATGTGCTTCGGAGCCCAAGTAATCAAGTAAGACTAAACACTCGTCAGAAAGGAGACTACAAATAATTCACTTGTTCTGAGTGATGATCAAATTTATTTTTCTTTTATGGATTCTTTTCATAAAATATGCTTCATCCATACCTATCCAAACACTTAGTAAATAGATTATACGTACTTGTGCTATTGGCAAACTACACTATATTGCCATTGATTATGGGACACTTGCGATTTTAGACATTTTACTAAATATCTAGAAAAACACATGAGGAATCATCTCGAAACTCTTAGTGTATAAATATAATAGTATACGTCATACATCTCCGTGAAGATTTTTTACCGAAACGCCATAGGGGACCGTCAACAAATTAAAAAAGAATGAATATCTTTTGAATAACTATGTCAAAACTAATGTAGCAAAAGCGCTCAAACTCTAGATTATGATTGAATGCCTTATTGTAATACACTGTGTTCATTTTTATGCAAATAGCATGCACACTCGCAGAGTAATTAAGGTTTTTATAAAAATGGTCCCAAATTTTTCCAAGTTTTTCTATTATAATTTTCAGAGTTCTTAATATAAAATAATATTTTTTTCAGAAAATATGACAAACAACATTGCACACAGTACCCTGTAATCAGAATTAAAAAATAATAAAAATTGTATGAAAAATGAGTAGGTTTACTATATAATTTTTTACTGCGCATGCGTCAAAGATATCAAAATTTCATTTACATATTATGTTAGCTAAATGTATAGAGCAACTTTTGTAAAAGTCTCAAAATCATAGCTTGAAAATTCTGAAAGTAATCGTCTATAGAAAAAGGACAAAATCCGTTGTTTCCAAAATGAAGCAAAAAAATGAGGGATTTTATCCAAATGCAGTAGTACATCCCATATTGTGTATTCTATATTGACACTAATCAATGAATATATGGATACAACCCCTCTTGTTTTTGCTTCATTTTAAGAATAACGGATTTTCGACTTATTCAATTGACGATTATTGTCAGAATTTTCAAGTTATGATTTTCTGACTTTCACAAAAGTTACTCTATACATTTAGCTAACATAACATGCAAATGAAATTTTGATATCGTTGACGCATGCGCAGTAAAAAATTATTTAGTAAACCAACTCATTTTTTATACAATTTTCATTATTTTTTAATTCTGATTACAGGGTACTGTGTGCAATGTTAGTTGTCATATTTTCTGAAAAAAATAATATTTTATATTAAGAACTCTGAAAATTATAAGGAAAAAACTTGGAAAAATTTGGGATCATTTTTATAAAAACCTTAATTACTCTGCGAGTATGCATGCTATTTGCATAAAAATAAACAAGGCTTATTACAATAAGGCATTCAATCACAATCTAGAGTTTGAGCGCTTTTGCTACATTAGTTTTGACAGGGCCATTTGAAGAAGAAGGGGACATTTTCGACCATTTTCATGAAGCTTTTTGTAAATTCAAAACAAAAGATACAGATTGGCCAGTTAATATTTGTGTATCTTGCTTACAACTTTGTTATAAACGAAATGTTCGTCCAATTTCTAATATGTCACTAAATACAGAGTGGAAAAAATTAGTAGATTACTATAAGGGGACATTTGGAAATATGAAATACATTTGCCTATATTGTGTAAATAAATTTAAAATTAATCAAATGCTTCCAAGATGCATATTAAACAATTTGATATTCAAACCGGTGCCAGAGTGTATTTCTACTTTAAATGATTTTGAAAAAATTTTAATTCAACGTGCAAAAGCTTTTCAAGTTATCACTAGAATGAGTACAGTTCAAGGAGGTCCTAAAATAAAAACACAAGTTGGTCTTGTTAAGAAAGTGATAGGTAGGGTTTTCCATTTACCATTGCCATTGGAACAGACACTTAAAAAATTGCCAAATCCATCCGATGCACTAATTGCAGATCAGGAATTTTATGTGTTAGCTCGTAGTGTACCATCTAAACAGAATCATATTTGGCAATCGTTAATTAACATAAATAAAATTTTTAAAGCTTTACATTGGCTTAAACAAAATAATCCGTTATATTATCACATTAATATACCAACTTCAGCTGATAAATTGTTAGAAAATATAAAAAATTGTGATATTGAGTCACATTGTGATAACGAAATTCCAGAAACTGGTGGTGCTATGTTGACTCAAAAAGAATTGTCAGATGGTTATTACAATAACATGACAATACATCCATTATTTGAAAAAAGGATCAACATGGACTCTACCACAATATATCAGTTTTTATAAATTATGGAAAAAAGTTTAGATAATCATGATAAACAATTAGATTTAAAATGCTTTCCAGACTTATTTTGTTATGGTGAAAATGGTAAATCTCAAACACGGCCAATTAATTTACCTATAGCTGAATTTATTAAATGTTTATTAAAATCTCATCATTCACAGTTTCGGCTTAATTTACAATATTTGTTCTATTTATTAAACAATGCTAATATCAGACAATTAAAAGCCGGAATTTATCACAAGTTAAATATTACAAATTCTACATCAAATCTTACTGCAAAAGACTGCTTAGATAGGATTGCGAACAAGGATTTGGAGGCTAATTTATCCACAATTTTTAGTAGATTGCGAAATACAGAACAATTTTGGTCAAAACCACGTAATGAATTAAACTGTATGGTGAAAAACTATGGTCCTGCTACTTTCTTTTTGAGTCCAAGTGAATATCATTGGGAAGACTTGCACATTTATCTAAAAACAACTAATCCAAAATATGAAAATAAACCTTTATCACATTTAATAGCTTTGGACCCAGTAAACACTTCACGTTTTATTGAAAATAAATTTCGGGCTATGTTAGATTTTATAACTTCTAGTAACGGTCCATTAGGTATAGTTGAACATTATGCGTGGCGCCGTGAGTATCAGTCTCGTGGATTACAACACTTTCATTTATTACTCTGGATTAAAGATGCCCCAATATTAGGAAAAGCAAATTCAGATTCTATTGCTAAATTCATAAATAATTATATAACTTGTAGAATACCCAACCAAAGTAATTTCCCAATATTTCATGATCGTGTAAATAGGTATCAAAAACATAGTCATAATTCTTACTCTTTGCGTGTTAAAAAGGGTAAAAAAAAACCAATTTCAGTTTGTAGGTTTCGTTTTCCACGTGAAATTTCTGAATATTTGCATGTTAATGATGTTGCTGATGCAGTAATAGGTCGCAGAAAGCTAACAAAAACCTGGTTGTATAATTTGCCACGAAATGAAGAAGAAAAAAACATTAATGATTATAATGCACCACTTATGCTAGCCTGGTGTGGCAATATTGATATTCAGTTTATTGGCGAAAAGTCAGCATGTTTAACTACATACATAACAAAATATCAAACAAAAGCTGAAAAATCATTTGCATCTGATGATTTTAGTGATTTTTGCTCTTCAAAACCTTTATATAGTCGTTTATGGAATTTCGGTTTACGAGCATTGTCAAATCGGGAATGCTTAGCTTTAGAAGCCGCTGACACTTTATTGTCACACTCATTATTTGGAACAGATTCAGGAACGATTATTCGATGGTTAGATGTTAAAATTAACAGATCTCGTAAATTAAAAAACAAAAATGAATTACTGAAACTAAGTAATGATGCAACTGATATATATTGTTCAAGTTGGATCGATACCCATTACCCACAAAGGCCAAAGCAACTTGAAAGTCTCTCTTTATTTGATTTTTCCAGGTGGTATGATATTGTAGACAAAAAACCTTCTTCTAACATCGTGATTTCGTATGAGTTTGGTGATAAACATTTACGTAAACGAAAAATTCCATATTTAATTAATCATTACAATTATAATTGTAAACAAGAGCCAGAAAATTATTATTTTTGTTTATTAATCTTGTTTAAACCATGGAGAACTATTTCGGAGCTAAAAGGTCATTTCAATACATATAGTGAGTCTTTTATTGATTGCAAGGATAATTTACTGGAGGCAATGAAATATCATGAACATTTAGAGCAAATACAGCAGGCTAAAATAGATTTGGATTCAAAAATTGAAATTATAGAAAAACAAATGCTTTCAAACACTCAGGATGATGATAACTTAAATATCATTAATTATGTAGAGCCAGTAGGAAATGAAGTAGATGATTTAGATAAGTTATTGTGTAAGGAAGATATTGATAATATGATTGAACATTTAAATGTTGACCAAAAGCGTGTTTTCGATGAAGTTGTAGGTTGTTTAGAACAATATATTAAGGAATTAAACACTTGCAAATCCAATAATGTTAATAACAGATTAATTCCAAATTCAATTTGTAGAAAGTTTGTGTCTGGAGTTGGAGGAACAGGTAAATCATATTTAATTAAAGCTATTCGGTGTTATATATCAGAAAAATTTAAATATAAAGTTGCTGTAACAGCACCAACTGGCATTGCTGCTTTTAACATAAACGGTTTGACTATTCATCGTTTATTGCAGTTACCAGTGGAACATGGGAATACACCTAAATATAATAAATCATCAGATGATAAATTAAATTCCATTCGTGTTGATTTAAATAATTTGGTTCTGCTTATTTTAGATGAAGTCTCGATGGTATCTAATGTAATGTTAATGCATATTCACATGAGGTTATCAGAAATCTTTGATACTATGGATGAAAATGATGGTTGGTTTGGCCGTATAAACATTTTATTTTTTGGTGATTTATTACAACTTCCACCTGTAATGGGACATTCTCCGTTTGTAAAAATTTCTCAAGAAACTATCACTAAACATTTCGCTGGATTACATTTTATAAATATTTGGCAAGATTTATTTACCTATGATGAACTGACCATTAACATGAGGCAACAAACAGATAAAATATATGCATCCATATTGGATTCAATTCGAGTAGGTGTATTAACTGAAGCTCAAGAGTTGATTTTACGTAACAGAGAAATTAATTTAAATTCAAAAAATCCATCTGATTGTATTAAATATTTAGTCGAATATGTTAAAAAATTAGAATGTAAAACTATTTGTTTATTTCCAATAAAGCACCAGTGTTGTATCTTTAATGCAGCTATGTTGGAGTCCTTAAACAAACCAAAATTTATTCTCAAAGCTATTGACATAATAGAAGCAAAAACTAATGCTCAGAAAGATAAGGCACGCAAATCTTTAAATAAAATTAACGATAAAAGTCAAACAGCAGGCTTAGAAGATGAAATAGAAGTTACATTAGGAGCAAAAATTATGTTATTGAGAAATATAGATGTAACTAATGGTTTAGTAAACGGTGCAATAGGTTTTATAGTTAAAATTTATAAAGATAATTTTTCAAATGAAAATTTCAGTAAACTAAGAATAAAATTTGAAACTGGAGAATTTGATATACAGCCAGTAACAGCAAAATTTCAATTATTTGCAAATGTATTTGTCTTTCGGAAACAGTTTCCTATTTGTTTAGCTTATGGAATAACAATTCATAAAAGCCAAGGCTTGACTTTAGATACTTGTATAGTAGATATAGGGAATTCAATATTTTCACCTGGTCAGGCATATGTTGCTTTATCCAGAGTTAATTTTTTAGATGGTTTACACATAATTAATTTAAATCCATGTAGCATTGAAGCTCAGAATATTGCAATTTTGGAATATAATAGATTGAAATCTACTTTTAAACCTGATTTAACATTGTTTTCACTTCACACAACTCATAATAAACATGTGTCAGTTAAAAATAACTACTTAACACACATTCATACATTTCCATTAATTGATATAGAAAATGCACAAATTGAGAAACATGGAATAGACACATTAGAATCATTAGAAAAAATTTGCGGTTTTATTAATCCACATGCTGTTTCTTGTTATGCCAATTCAATCGTTCAATGTCTTTTTAATACAGAATGTATAAACTCTGCAATAAAATTATCTGCTCCTTCAGAATTAAAAAAACTACATTTTGAATTTTCAAATCCCACATCCAATTCTGCTTTAAATTGCTATACATTACTAAAAGAATTTGATAGTGAAGACTTTGATATTAGACAACAGCAGGATAGCACAGAATTTTTACTATTACTTCTGCATAAATATGATTCTTTAAAACGTGTTATATCATTTGATACTGAAATTAATTATAAATGTAAAAATTGTGATTATGAAAAACAAGAAGTAATTCAAAAACATATAGGAAAATTGACGATACCACCAGGTAAAGAAAAGTTTCAATTTCAAGAGTTAATTGATTATAATTTTAATAGTTGGAATTCAGATTTATGTAGCGAAGCAAAATGTCCTGTTTGTAATAATCTTGAAGTTTTAAGTAATAGATATAGAATTAAAAATCCACAAAATGTTCTGATTTTTTCACTGCAATTAATACAACCAGACATGCGAAAAAATACAGATTTGTTACTGCCAGGAATTTCACAAACTAAAATAACATTTTGCGAAAAAAACAACACATTATCAGGTGCAATATTTCATCATGGTGCAACCACATCAATGGGTCATTATACAGCTATCGTTCGAAAAAACAAAAAGTGGTTCTTAGCAGATGATACTAAAGTTGGCCAAATACGTTGGCCAAAGAACAGTAAAGATATTTACATTTTATTTTATAAAAAAAACCTAATCTTTAATTAGTGTAATAGACTTCAAATGTTATATATCAGGGATACACCGGTGCAAAATGCCAAACAGGAAAACATGAGTTTAAATTGTTTGTCAACTACTTTATATATATGCATGATTAATTTTCATAAATATTTATTTATTTTTATTTATTTATTTTATTTTATTTTATTTATTTATTTTTTCTTTTTTTTGCCTGAACGAAGTGGGCAACAGCGAGCCGTTCCATTGGTGACGGTGACACCCCCACCTTGTTTTGTGGATAATAGGGAGATAATGTTTATTTTTATAAATATTTATACAGAAGCAGCATATACAGTGGACTCCCTCAAATCCGCAAACCAGAAATCCGTGCATATTTTATGGATGTAAACAATGAAACTTTCAGTTCGGATATTGGGACAAAATTCGATTTTTAAAATTTTGTATCAATTCTATGTATTTTTTAATTTGTAACTTTCTTAATAATACTCTATTCATGTTTTTTTTTTTTTTTTTTTTTTTTTTTTCATGAAGGAAGAATAATTTTTTTGGAAAAAAATTAAGATATTGCTGATATTACTGGCAATCAGTATTTTCTTATGAAATATATTTATGTATTAATCAAGATTTTTGGTTATTAAGCCAGTCTAAACTTGAAAAAAAAATCTGTATTTTATGATTTTAATGTGAATTGGTAATGCACTTTTACGAGGCAAGTTTTGTTGAATAATTTTGGAAAAATACATTTAATTTTTATAATGAATATTTAATCATACACTATTGATTATTAACTTGACCTTTGCTATTAGTACTTTAATCATTTTAAAATTTATCTAAATTTTTATTATTTTTTTAGTTTATTACTTATATTAATATTTTATTACATTGTAAGCATTCATTAAAGTTCTGGTTGCACTATTAATTGCACTCAAATTACGGTTTAAAAAATGTAAACAAAACAATGATCAGAATTACACAAAATTCTAAAATCCGCACAGTTCCTGGTCCCAAGCTGTGTGGATTTGAGGGAGTCTACTGTATTTAAAATTAGTTATAGAAAGATCAGGGAACTTTAAATTTCTGTACAGAACATGTATTACAATATTTACTTTGAATAAAATTAACTTTTAATTATCTCCCGGGGACCCACATTACCAATCTTATGTTCAGGTGTTCATTGAGTGGGAAAAAAAATATTTTTTAATTAATATTTTTGAGCTTTTAAAGTAAGGTTTAATTTTCTAAGCATTCAAATAGTATTAATTTTTGGATTATTATTCAAGATATAATACAGATTTTCATTATTTTTTATTCAATATTGAACTTGTACATTTGAGGAATTTCTGTATAAAATAGAGTTCAAAGTGAAAATTTTGAATGTTTTAAATTTTTCTTTACCCTTTTTTAATTTTAATAAAATGAATTTTGTTATTCTTATGTGAATAAATGAAAAATATACATAATGTTTATTTTATTTCTAATTAATTTCATAATTTGACATTTTTCCTTTTAATGTAAGTCAATAAAAATTGTATATTAACAATTACCTTTTTACTTTTTTTCAAATGTTTTTGTAAAGTTATGTGTTTAATTCCTTAAAAAGAATATTCTATTTTTTATTTGCACTTTTTGTAAAATATTTTGAAATTTTTATTAAGTTTGTTTTTAAGAAAGCTTAATCCAATATGAGCAGTTAAAGTGTACTTTTTGGACAGTACTATAAACTGCTTGTAGTGATATTTTATCATTTGTATCTTTTGGTCCTTAACCTAAAAAAAGTAATGATATCAGTTCAAAAACCCTTAACGGGTTAAAAGTTTGACGCAGCACTCTACTTTATCACTATACAAATCTGAAATATGAGTCTTAAAAATAATGATATCAAATTTTGAGTGACGCTATGCTATTAAAATGAATACATGCATACATATTTAATTTTTCTTTTTGTTATCAGTGATGCATTTTTTTTATATCTCTCATGCATTCTGCGTATGTGTTTCAGAAGATTTAATATCAAAATTCAAGTTATGCTGTGATCCAACTTTAAAAGAATTATTTTAAAACTGTTTTACACATTTTTATTTTGTCTACTAAAATATATTTAGGCATTCAAATGATTTTTCAACCCAATACACTATCAAATATGTCTCACTTTATCTGAGCCAATGTTATGTATTAAATGGATTTAATTCAATCAATTCATTTATTGTTTGCGTCACTCTATCCAGAACTATCGGTAAAATTTGTGTAAATGTTTTCTTTGCATAACGCTAATCATTTGCATACATATTATGACGCTATTATGATAGTGTATTGGGTTGAAAAATCATTTGAATGCCTAAATATATTTTAGTAGACAAAATAAAAATGTGTAAAACAGTTTTAAAATAATTCTTTTAAAGTTGGATCACAGCATAACTTGAATTTTGATATTAAATCTTCTGAAACACATACACAGAATGCATGAGAGATATAAATGAAAATGCATCACTGATAACAAAAAGAAAAATTAAATATATATGCATGTATTCATTTTAATAGCATAGCGTCACTCAAAATTTGATATCATTGTTTTTAAGACTCATATTTCAGATTTGTATAGTGATAAAGTAGAGTGCTGCGTCAAACTTTTAACCCGTTAAGGGTTTTTGAACTGATTTTAATTTCAATCATTCTTGTTTTTTTTATATATATATATTCAAAGAAAATATTAATTTCAGTCGTTTTTGATTTTATAAAAAACATTAAAAGGTCTTAAACATTTGGTATTTCTTGAGTGAAATATTTATTCTTTACATTAATACTTAACAAAATGTAAAAACCGCTCTCGGAATTTGATTGCAACTTTGAAAAGAAAATTAGTCAGTTATGGAATATTTTTAATTCATTTTTACAATATTAATAATTATGAATTCTAATATTATTTTCTGCATTTAAACCGTATTTATGTGAGTACTAGAACTTTTTTACATAAATAATGAAACTCTTTGTGAGGAGATTAATATGTTTCTTTATGTTTTTCTCCTTTTTACTTTCATTTAGTACTCTGTCTGTCTGAATAAATATTAATCTAATTTTTATATCAGTTTTCAACAATGCATCTAAGTATAATTGCTTTAAAACTATAATCGAATTATAGAAAGTTTAGAAATAATAAGTATGATTAAATTGAAATTATTTTTTAAAAGTTTCCCAGACTTTTCTTACAGGTGGATGAAATTTTGCAACATTTTCTTTAATAACGTCTATAATTTGAAAACTTTTTACCGTGAAACAATTTATAAAAGAAACCTGTGAATAAAATAATTTAGTTTTGTAAATTTCAGACATTATTAAGTTAGAAAAAGAATAAATGTTCATCGAATCATTTTAATTTGAAAATGATTTTGAGTTAAAAGTTGTTAGATTATAAGTAAAAAAGGATTACTTTAATAAAATTTTAATATTATGGAAATTCTTCTGAATTTTTTTTTCAAAATTTGCGTGTCATTATATAATAGTATAACATTACATGCAATAAAATATTACAGTAAACAAGTTGTCGTAAGATTCCTGTTTTTGGAAGAGTATTTTCTCTTATTTTAAGATAATTTTCAGCGAAAATTAAAAAAAAAATGGACATAAATTCACGATTTTTTCACGATTTTTAAGAAAAATGTCTTATCTAAAACATCCATATCTAATAAAGGAAAAATGTTAGGCAGCATAGTTATTGATATGCCCGTATGATTTACATAGCAAGTCGTGAGTCGAATTCAGAACCTTTGGATTAGCGTTTCAATTGGTCTATAATCAAGCTATCAGGACAATGACAGATTTAGCATTCCTCACTCACATATATTGGTAACGCTATGGAGCGTGGGCATCATGCATGCACTTAATTTGATATCATCTGATTAAGAATATTGTTTGAAAATTTTGGTATTATATTTCTATTAAATAAAATAAAGAATTTTTTAGTAATTCGTGTGAGTAAAAAATTTAAATTTAAAAATAAAAAATCTAAACATTATAGTATGATATTTGTGGAATTAGTTGGTGTCTAAAAATATGAATTAACGCATTAGTTAATGAGCAACGTGATCATTAGTTATTTTTAAAGAAAACTAGTAGTTTAAACATAAAACAACTTATTTTAATTCTTTATCAGGTATTAATCTGCATCCTTACGAGCTTCCTATACTTTAATAAATGATTGCTGCCTCAGTTGAAATTTACAAAAAAAAAAAAAAAAAAAAAAAAAAAAAAAAAAAAAAAAATTAAATAAAAAAGCTATGAATGCAAAAATACATTCACCAACTATTGAAAAACTCAAAAGCTTAAACAAACCGCAGGTGGCACATACGAGACAGTAGTGACCTATTTGAGTAAATGTTTTGGCACAGTGCTTTGAAATACGAATTGTTCGTCTTGCATACGATTTAGCGGATTTTCTTAAGGTATATATTTTTAACAGTAATTTATTAGCTGTCATTAAAATTTATTCTACTCGAGAATATTTATGTAAGGTTGATTTTTAACTTTTCATATGTTTGAAAATTAAAATAAGAATCGAATTTATTTGAGGGAGAAATAAAACATAATAAAAATAAATATAAACTTGTTTTTAATATTATTAAATAATCCACACGATATTTTTTTCGTATACAACTTTTTGCCCTAACTTTAAACTTTATTGAAAAATAGAAAATTCATTGAGAGGAAAAAAATATATATAGTGAGAATTAATTTCTATGCGCTTATACTATTCTTAAATAATCTCAAGAATGTTACTTTTTCTTGAAGATTCTTTGTCCTTACTCTATTATATTGAAGGAATTTAAAAAAGTGAAATTTTATTGACTATGTAAAATGCTTTTTATTTTTTGGGGGGCAATGTAGCGAAGATTCCTTTTTGCGCTCTTCCTTTTGTTCTCTCGCCTCTTTTACTTCTGCATCTGCAGATTTAAAGCATCTTCACCCTGAAACGCTATGCATACATTAATATTATATTTATTGTTTGAATGCGTTTAACCCAAATGTATGCCTTGTACAAAGATAAAGGAATCATTCCCTCGTGAGAAATACAATTTTTTCGCGGAAAGTGAGTTTTAAAAACAGATCTTCTTTAAATGAAAGATGAATGGAATGGAGTGAAAAGCAAAGACTGTTTCTTGTTTTGATAAAAGTAAAAATTTACACTCCAAGTAAACATTACAAAACACATTTTTAAATAACAAAACTATAGATGGTGAAATATGTACATTCACCATAATTCAACTCGAAAGCATGAACATATAATTGACCACCTATACGAGACAACTATGGTCTATTTGTATTATTTTTTTACGCAGTAATTTAAAATAAGAATTGTTCGTTCAGCATATTTTTATCAGAAATTTCTTATGATTTTTTTAAAATGATCGTTTTTTTTATATTATAAATTCTATTTGAAATCATTACTATAATTATCGTTTTAAATAATTATTAAAATTATAATATCTTATTTAGTTTGTTTGGTATAATTTTGATTTTGTAATTTTCTTTGTTAATCGATCTAAGTACGTGATACATGGATTTATTCTTAATCAAAATTTCAAAAACAAAATTATCTCACCATTCTTCTTTTTTTAATTATTATAATATGTTAATGTACACATGAAATACCCTTTCATTTATCATATCGATACTTTATTACAATAAATCAAGATAAAAGTCAACAGTTTCAAGCTTTAACAACGTAAAATATTCTTTCTGTTTCTCTTTGCAAAGTTGAAGAAAATTTAAATTTAAAATTTCTTCAATAAAATTGAAGTAAAAAGAATCAGTAGAAGCAAGACTTTAAAATGTTTTAAATGTGTATTTTGCTATACATGGTATGCTTAAGTGAAAGTCATACTTGCAAGAAATCTGTGTCTTAAACTATGCAGACGAAATTCATAAAAATGGATAATAGCAGAATGAAATGATGGGATTTGTAATTATCACAAAAAGTTAGTTTAAAAAACTACAACTAAAGGGCACCTGTGTAGAGTAAATATATTATTGCCGTAAACATAGTAATCCATGCTCGCATAGCAAGACAAACGATATAAATATGCGATATGCGAGCCGGTGTCCCACTGGTTTCCGAGGGAAGGATGGTGAAGATAAGTGAGTAACAAACGTGTTTTACTGGTAAAATTGTTTTACATAAACGATGACTCTGCTACTGAAGATTTTTCGAAAACGTGATTTTTGAATCGGTACACTCACTACTAAAAGATTAAGAATCACACATAAAAATGTTCAACTTCCTGGAGTTCTGCCAGGAACATGGCAGAGGTGTGTTGTAGCGTTGGTACTGAATGATGCATCGACTCAGGCAGAGGTAGACAGGACATCCCGTTACATAAACAGCATCTGTGTTCGGCTTTTTGCAAAAATTGAAGACCAACCCCATTCCACTCTTTATAAGATTATTTTTTGAGTGTTATGCTACTCTCACAATAAACTCTCGGTTGTACTAAAGCTCTCACCTGATGGGGATATTAGTATACGAGGTTCATTTTTATATTAATGGTGAAGTAACCGTGCATTATTTTCTTAATTAGTCTGCGGAAAATCGAGATCAAGCTCTGCAAATACCGTTTTTTCTGTTTGCATTTAACGATCTGCTGTTACATTCTTCCTTGGACATTTTTATAGAAGAACTCAGATCCACAGATCCTGTAACTTTCTCTGTCACCACCTAACGATACACATCGTTATGGGTGCAATTCGTCTTTCCAGCTTTTTTAAAAGAGTTGTGTTTGAACAACTTACTAGTTATAATTTTAATTTTTGTCCGTTGCAACTAAGGTATCATTTCCCATTAGTGGTCCGAGTCTGTTATGTGATGGTGATATGGAGTAGGGTTCCTCGTGGAAATGTCTAGAAGCTTTGTTTAAGTGACAGTATTTATACAGATATGGTGATCCTCCACATACTGTTGTGTAAAACAAGTGCAGAGCAGCCATTAGCCGTCAACATCTTCGGCTTCCAGAACCATAGACTCGAATTCTTGTGACTTTTGTGTTTTGAGTGTACCTTAAAGACCTTAATTTTAACCAAATGTTTTATACTAAATACAATTCTCACCATCTCATTACGTTATTATTAATAGTTGTAACGATCTCGATCAGTATAAAGCGAGTTACTACCTTGCGAGTAACTGGCTTGGCTTTTTGCTCAACGGTTAACGCACTCGCTTCCTGATCACGAAGTCCTCAGATCAAAACCAACCGGCGCCAATCATCTTCATTGCTGACCCTGGACACGCACGCAACTCTCTCTCTCTCATCAACAACTTCCAGAGCACAACAATCAACTCACCTCATTATCAACAGATGGCAGCACCAAACAAATCTCTCAACGCCAAGCCTGTCCTCACATCCCGCTATGCGTACGACAGCGCCAATCATCTTCATAGTTAATATAAAAAAATAATACAAACAAAAATCCTGATAAAATGACGAAATTTTGAAGTTTTTTGCCTGCACAACCCCTTCTGCGAGATCTCTCGACAGCCATACCGCCCGCAAATGTTCTACACCATAAAAGGGAAGAAAAAAATGCGCCTTGATAGAACGACGTAATAGTGAAGTTTTGGACCTGCACACCCCTTCTCTCACAGGTAAACTCAACGTCTCCCGACTGCCAGACCGCCCGCAAATGTACTACACCATTAAGGGGAAGAACATATAAAAAATGAGCTTTGATAAATTGACGTGTTTTTTGACGTTGCTAGCTCTTTGACAATAAGATTATCATTAGGTTTCTTCATTTGCTTAATACAAAACAACTTGTATGTAGAATATTTTTTGAATCCAAACGTTTAAATTAATAGATAATATCTAAGAAATACAAGATAAAATAAAATATATTTTTTTTTAAAAATTATCGTTGTACTTGCCGTTTTCGTTTAGATTTTGTAGCTCCTTACATAAATATGTTTAATAAAGGTAAATTGGTAAACTATGCAAAATAACTCCCATTTGACGATAAAATGCATTTTTTAAAATGAAATGTTGAAATTCGCATTTTACTTTTGTACAGAATAACATGTTATTCAGAAATGGCTCGAGGAATATACATTTCAAATATCACTGGAGCCATAGGGTTAATTATATTATCATGATGCAAGTGCAACTTCATAATTTAAGATTAACACTCATGGAAGATATTCAGCCCTTTTATCAAGTAATAGTTGCACATCATTTAGCATTAAAAAAAAGAAATTTCACAACGACACAATGTGAAAAAGAGATTTAGAGGTTCACGCTCCCAATAATTTACACTACTTTTACATAATAAAACCACGTCATTACTTTGCACATTAAAGGAAACTTTTTTCAACATAATTTATAAATTTTTACATTAAAGGTACAGTTATAATAAACTTTGAAAGTTTGAATGCTCGCTTAATTTAATTCCTAAATGATTAGTTATAAAATAATGTGTCAGATGATTATTGGAATATCATGATGTGAGTGTAATGGAAGAATAGAGTATATAGTTTTAAAAGTTATACTTTTAGTGTTATTTACAGTCTAATTATTTAGTTGACTGCTATTACTTTTATTAAAAAAATGGAAATTTAGTAAAATTACGTGCTTTATTTTTCTTTCTTTAACGTTCAAGATTTAGCTAATGGTTTAAAATTAAATCAAACAAACTGGGTAAATTTTCGTTGGAATGTTTGGAAAAGCCTGCTATACCACACTTAGATGAAGAAGATTCTTTGCTTCTTCATAGAGAAGCCATCCGAAGGAATTTTTATAAAATAAGGTAAAACAAATTAGAAAATTATAAAGGACTGATCAGAAATATTTTTAACTTCTAGAAAAAAATATGAGAAACTTTATATTTCTAGAAACAGATAATGTAATAAATTTATTACATTATATAAAAAATCATCACAAATGCTTAGATACTGAAAAGTTAGAATAACAATTTTGTAATATCTTATTAATGTTTATATCGACTAACTTTCATTAAATTATGTTAAAATTTAAAGTAACCACAAATTCTTCAAACCTATACATACCTTTTATCGACCAATGTTCTCAATTGGGAACATAAGTTTAAAAATTTATTAAAAATTAAACTTAATAAAAATTGTCGCGAAAAAATTAGCAGAAATAGTTAAAGATAATTTGATTTTTTTAATAGAACTTATATTCCTATCATTAATGAGGAAATGTACAGAAAACCATAAAAGTGACCAATGACAACTGGAAAATGACCACCGGAAGTGACAAAAGTTCCCAATTGGGAACATTCTGAAAATTGTATATAATTTTTTTCCACCATATCAAAGACTTATATCCCTGAACTAAAGCATTAGAAGTCATAATGTAAAAAAAATAAAAATAAAAATAAATATTCTTGGATCTTGATTTGGCCTATAAAAGGTTAAATACGTTCACAGAAGATTTTGAACTAAAATAATATTTAATTTGAAAATATTCGTTAAAAATTTTTAAGAAAAGTTTTTATTTCAACAGCAATATGCATAAAAGGTAACACATTTTTTTCTAGTGACTATTCCTACGCAGTAACTTCAAGGCATAGTATTAAAGAGTTTCCAAATATAAAAATTTGTTTAGAAGAAGGCTCTCTTAAATATTTTTCGCACACTTAATGTCATCCCAAGAATGATTAAGGCATGGCAGTAATATTTTAGAAGCATATTTTAATGAACTTAGCACAAATGAACAGATTTAATATTTCCAATTATTAGAATGGTAAAAAAATCCCTGTCGGCTGGGCCTATAGGCGGAGGTAGATTTCGAAGAGTGCTCATTTCAACAAATATATATATATATATATATATATATATATATATATATATATAATTAGAGATAAACCCAGTTTAATAACTTCATTTGGCCGTTTATGAAAAATTTTTAATTTCATTTTTCTGCAAAAACTGGTTTTATCAGAATCATCTTAAGAAAAATTCAGCTCAAATGCCCATTTTGACAACATATTTTGAAATAAATTCTGAATTTATTAAAAAAATCGACCAAAACAGTACATTGTACAGTTCCTAAATAACAAAAAACTGTCAGTTTGAGAAAAAAATTGAATTTTAAAATGAGTCATAAAATAACCAATTTGTTATTTGAATGCATCCTTAATTCTTTAATAATGATTGCTTCGGAAAATTTTGTGCGAAATACTCACTTTGACAGCATTTTTAAAAATATATTCTATCTTTATCAAAAAACTGGCCAATGCGTCACAGTATATAGTTCCTAAATAAGAGGATCTGTAAATTGGATGCGTTTGAGAGCGAAAATGGATTTTAAAACGAGTCATAAAAAACGCAATTTGCTATGTGAAAACTTCCTAAAATTTTCAAATCACGAAGATTTCGAGAAATTATGTTCAAAATACCCTTCTTGGTAGCCTTTTTCGAAATATATTCTGTCTTTATCAAAAAACCGATCAATGCATCACATTATATAGTTCCTAAATAAGAGGATCTGTAAATTGGATGCGTTTGAGAGCAAAAATGAATTTAAAAATGAGTCAGAATATAAGCAGTTTGGATTTGAGGTTTCTTCTCCAACTCCTATTTTTGTTTAATTTCTTTTTGCTATACGAATTGGTCCTATGAAAAATTTGTCAATATAAAAGTTGTAGATATTTTTGAGAAGATGTAAAATAAATTTAATCAGATTTGATATCTTAAAAATTGACGGAGTTATGGATTTTTCTCTTTTTTCACCGCCCTTTTTCTTTTTGTTTTTAATTTTTTTCATCAGTAAAAGTTGGTCCTATCAAAAACCTATAAATACAAAAGTTTTAGATAATTTTAAGAACATTTACAAAAAAGTTAGTTGGACTTGATATCTTGAAAATTGACGAAGTTATGAATTTTTTTCTCTGAAAACCCCTGTTTTTTTCGCCCCTTGAGCCCACTTCTAAATTTATCAAAACTCTGTCATACGTAAACTTTTGGCCCATTTTTAAGAAGTAATATAAACTTTAAACCGATTCGATATCTACTTTGATTAAGAAGTTATGGCGTTTTATCGGTTTTCGCAAAAATGCCCCCTATTCCGACCCCCTTGGTCCGATTTTGTCCATTAACGAACTCAGCCGAGATTTTATCCCCTTTGATTTTATGTACCAGTTTGGTGGAGATTGGTGAAGAATTATAGAAGTTATCGTGTCCATAAAAAAGTGAGATATATATATATATATATATATAGATAGATAGATAGATAGATAGATAAACAGGTGCGATTGCAATAGGTAGTATTTCATACGAAATCTGCTTAAAAAGATGTCACTTGAATAATTTAACAGATAAATGATTAGTTAAAGGAGGAAAAATTAATTAGTAAATTAGGAGGTAAAATAAAGAGTTAATTAGAATGTCATGGTGGAAATGTAATTGGAGAAAAGATAGGTGCTATTTAAAAAAATAATTACTGTTTTAGTGATTGCTACTTTTAATTTAATATAACAGTTTGCTTTTTTTGTTTTTAATGAAGAGCAGATTTCAAGAAGTTGAGTTATTGTAAAAATCTGTGTGTTTTAACACTTTTTTTCTTGGCTGTTTAGGTATTGGATCAAACTAAAACAAGTGAAATAAATAGCATTTTGTATTTAAGTAGCAAATTTCTAAACCTAAATGTAAGTGTATAAAACAATTTAAAAGATATTAATTACACATTTTATGTATTTTATAACAAAACTGGAACATTTAATTTTGCTGATAGCATATTTATAATTTGATTCTTAAACATTTTTATTGCTTATGTCCCCATACAACTGATTAATTATTTTCATATTGTTTATTCGTGTATGTCTTCGAAACTGCCTCCCTTTATTTATCAAGTTCTGTTAAACGTTTTTTGTGAGAATATTCTTTAAATTCATTTCACAATATATTCTTTGATTCAAAACTCTAGTGTATTTATCATATTAAAAGCTATATGTCTACAAGCCAAAATAACATTATAAAGTTCAATAAAACATTTTACTGGGCAAATTATATCGTAAAAGAATAATAATATTGTATTACTACACATCTATAGATAAATAATATAACTAAAACGTATTATGATACTAGATGCTATATATTAGCAAAATATACTAGTAAATCTGCAGATCAGGAGCCTCAACGTCAGCTCTTTAAGTAACTACTTTTTATTATACTTTGCGTAACATTTAAGATTATAGAAACAGCGATTGAAAGTTTTCCAATAACATAAATGAATATAAGGATAATTAAGTCGGAAATGGCGCATTAAAGCAATTAAATGAGGTGCGTTCTTATTACAACGAAATTTTAAAAATATTCAGATCTTGGTGTAAGAGCTACTGCACTTGTATAAAATTCATATTTATACATATTCATACATTTTACTGCACTTGTAAAATGTATGAATAGAAAATTTATAACGATGTTATATATTAAACTCAGTAATACAGAGTATACAGTATTACCTCTTAAATGGGGCTTAATCACCATTGCAACCTAGAATCAAAACCTGTCATGCCAAATGACTGAATTATTTACGAATGATAGGATTCGATTGATTGGAGAAAACTATTATTAAGTAGTGACTGGATTCTCATAAAATTTTAAATGATTTGCAACGATTTTATGTATTTAAATTCAAATTATATAGTTTGGTAGTTTTTGCGCTAGTATATGGAGACAGACGGAGAAACAGATGGGTTGACTAGACGACCACTATATACACTTGTATAATTATGATATTTTCCCATGACCCATAATGTAATAGAATTCTTTTGACTGTCTTTGCAATTAAACTATAAGCTTTACGCACTGTATTTCAGTACTGGACATGGCATATTAAATCTCAATAACACATAACAATTCCAGATCAGTTAAACTATATTAATGCAAGTTCGAGTTCAGAAAGACATACAGATGATCAGATGGACAGAGAAAAATATTTCATTAACTCTTTTTAACTATATTGCAATGTTTTAAAAACGCATAACAGATTTTAATTTCACTTTCAGCAAATCTACTTGACCAGTCTTATACAACCCTGTATATGACCTACTATTTTTATTTACACGCTACTAATTAACTGTTACTTAATTACTAGCTGTACTTAACTACACGCTACTAATTAACAGTTACTTAATTACTGAATGTAAGTCTTGACCAGACGACCACTATATACACTTGTATAATTTTGATATTTTCCCATGACCCATAATGTAATAGAATTCTTTTGACTGTCTTTGCAATTAAACTGTAAGCTTTACGCACTGTATTTCAGTACTGGACATGGCATATTAAATCTCAATAACACATTACAATTCCAGATCAGTCAAACTATATTAATGCAGGCTCGAGTTCAGAAAGACATACAGATGATCAGATGGACAGAGAAAAATATTTCATTAACTCTTTTTAACTATCTTGCTATGTTTTAAAAACGCATAACAGATTTTAATTTCACTTTTTCACTTTCAGCAAATCTACTTGACCATTCTTATACAACCCTGTATATGATCTACTATTTTTATTTACACGCTACCAATCAACTCTTATTTAATTACTAGCTGTACTTAACTTACACGCTACTAATTAACTGTTACTTAATTACTGAATGTAAGTCTTAATTGACTTACATTCGCTTAAATCTACTAAAATCACTCTCCCACAGATTATCGTCCGTAGAAGGCTTTGTTTCCAATTGTTAACGTGGCCTTGTAAATTGTTTTATTTATATTGTAGAAAGAGTACTTTTGTAAAGTACTTTTAGTGTGCTAAATGCAGTCCAGCATAAAATTGCATAATTTAAAAGGAAAAAATCTTTTAAGCTATTTCCGTTCATACTCAGTATCCCTTACAGATACATTGGTGTAACCCAGTATATGATTTTTAACATTTATACATATAACGTAATATGAAAACATTTACTTAAAAGTACATATCAAAACTAAAAATGAACTTCCAGTCTATAATCTTTTATGTGTCCGTGTAAATATTGTGTGCTTTCTTTTATGTAGGAAGTAATTTATAATAGGCTTTAGCAACGTATATCAATTTAATAAAATATTGAATAATTCAATAAAATTAAAATACACCCCAATCATTTTTTCCCTATAACATTTTGTAATGGAATATTTTTATGTGGCCTTGTAATTTCCTCGCACCGCATTCTGTACAGAATGTATATTTTAATGTACTTCATAGATCTATATCAATTTCATTATGTACGAAAAATATAACATCATTAAAATGCAATTGAAGGTATTTTCCCCATTTGCGTAAAGTGACGGACTACTTTTGACTGTCCCTGTAATTAAACTATCGATCCGATGTTCATAAAATTAGAAATGACCCCACAAATTTTTCCTACAATCATATATTTTAAATTTCAAACCATTTGGTTGGGTACTATTTTTATATTTTTTTGCTGTAGACAGACAGACGGATATATAGGCAGATGTACAGATCAGACGACGACTATAAGTGCTACGTGTTTATGTAATTACGAACCCACCTAAAAATGCGTACAAGGTTTCAGAAATTTGATGCGTTAAGTTGATAATTCTTTTATGCAATGATATTCTAAAACTTTTATGAACTACATATTATGATATTTTTTTAGGTAATAAAGCACATTTAAAGCTAAATTCCGATAGCTCACGAACGTGCTTACTTAAATTCAAAGAGATTGGATGATTTTTACGGCAGTTATCACGGAACAAACTGACAGGCGGAAACCAAAAATTTTCATGTCTCCAAAGTAAGCCTTCACTGACGTTTCGGCAAATATAACTGAAAAACTTCAGATTTTTTTTCTAAGATTTATTATCGCAATTTCTTTGCTGTGTTAAAAATAAATGTTTTTTAAGAGCATTAGAATCGTCTGTACCTTGCACTTTAACTACTTCGTTTTTGTTTGAAAATTAATTTGATAACTATTAATGTCATTCAGTTTGCAGATTTAATATTACAATTTCTTTGTCTTGTGAAAAATAAATGTCTTTTAACAAATTAGAACAGCGTGTTGATTTTACTGTAACATTCTATTGTTAATATTCATTGTTTTGAAAATTAATTTAAATAAAATATTTTGTCAATTTGCATTTACATTCAAGAAATCGCATAAACAAAAGCAATTAAAAATTAACATACATATTAATTTAATATTCAAATGTTCTTTCATTTAATCTTCATCATCAATCTTTATTCAATATTTTTTAGCCACCAGCACAGGTCATTATATCAATAACTCGCTACTTACTATCTTACGCAACATGCATTTATCAGCAAATATGAGAAATAACGTGAAATTCATGCAATCAAAAAATCAACATACGTATTTATTTAATATTTAAATGTTGTTTCATTTAATCCTCGTCATTATTTTCTAATCAATATTTTCTTATGCACCAGCACAAGCGTTACAGCTTTGACTCGCTAAAAAATATCTTACGTAACGTATGCATTTATCAGCATTTATGAGAAATTACGTGAAACTTAAGCAATTAAAAAATCAACATGCGTATTAATTTAATATTCAAATGTTTTCCCATCCAAATGTTTTTCCATGGAAATCCATCATTATTCTCTTATCAATATTATCTTTGTCACTAGCGCAGGTCATTACTTCAATTAATTCCTCATTACTTTTATTGCGCAAAAATATGTCATTGCTAGATTTGTAAAAGAAAAATTTCTTTCCTCCAAATTCTTTTCAAATACTGTTATATCAATTTTCCAACTCTCAAGAATATCCTGGGAAAACATATGGACATCCGTTTATATAATAACTAGGATCTGCATATTTAATCAGTTTTAGAAGAATATATTTTTGGTAGAAAAATACATGGAGGGAAAAGTGTATTTTGAAAGTGAACAAAGTCGAAGGTTAAATCCTCCATATTAATTTGATTATAATAATTATAGTGTTTGGGAAATCATCTTTTGGATTATTTTGGTAACAATAATTATGTTGTTTAGGAAAACTTCTTATGGATAATTTTGATACATTTTAATAAAAGAATGATAGTTATCATAGAAAAGTATCGAAAATAATGAAACATGTCATATTATTTGTATAACAGATTACTAGGGTAATGATTAAATTCCGATTATTATATATTTTTTAAATAAATTTTCGGTTTTGTTAATTTAATCTTTGATTGGCAGTTTACCATGATTAAAATACTGAAATCTAAAACCTAATATTAATATATTTTATAAATTCAGATAATTATTATGATATTATGTTTGCATAAACATATTCATATATAGCATACATTAATATTTTATTTATATTAAATATTTTATTTATGTAATAGAAATTTCCGTGCAGGGAATCGATTATGAACCACAGAAGATTGTCCTGTATAATGTAAATTTTAAACGCTATAATATGTTTTCTATAAAAAAAAGTAGTTAGTAATTGCATGGTGAGACATATAGAGTGAGACATATAGAGTGACCCCCATGATACCCTGATCCGACACTATGTGATTTTTGGCTTCGATGTTACTTAAAATCTGTTGTGTACCTTGGAGATGACTCAAACCTCAATAATTTTTAAAATCACAAATCACAAGATGAGCGAAACATTAACCCTTATGCGTTACATTCTGCACATTGTACACATCGTACACAGCCGGGAATTGTTAGGTGATGCTAATGTTAAAAAGTTAGTGTTATTTAAAAACACGTTTTTTTAATATAGATGATAGTATTACGCTAAAAAATGCAACTTACATAATTTTACATAAAATTAATGTCTCTCTAATTTCCACAATGCATTTTTTTTTTTTTTTTTTTTTTTTTACCAAACTTCATTTTCTCGATATACGTCATCAAAAATTATTATTTATCTTTATTTATTTACATCCCGCTTCCACCCCTAATTGCTTTAAATCTTCCTCCGGAGTGCTAAATTTCGCTTTTTAATAATCTGAAAGAGAATCTTAGAATTTTAATGAGATCACCTTCTGGTGATGAAAAATTCGTTAGCAGATAATGGGCGCAAGGTCTTAATTTATCTTTCAATTAAGAAGCTATAAGCTTTATTTATACGCGAAAGCGTTTACGCCTTAATTGGTTTTTGGAAAGATATATTCGATATACGCCTCTATGACAGGAGTTAATTTTAGACGTGCTATTTTATCATAACAAAAGCATATTTCAACAAACTCAGTGCTCTCGAAATTGCCATATTATTAGTATTAAACCATGAATACAAAATTTAAAAAAAGTAACATTTAATTTATTTGTAACCTTTAAATCATAAAAGAAAGACAAACTTTGTAAGTAGCAACACCAGCTTCCCAAGCTTACTGTGTAAGGTGTTCTTCTGTTTTCAACAGATTGAAATTTGCTCGAAAAGATGAAATTATTTGAAGATCACTGAAGTTTGAGTAATTCACTAATTTTTAAACTAAATTAATTTATAATTATTAAAAATAAATTTACGAAGTCTTGTGTATTTTTAACGATGTTTATTTATAGAGTTTATTGTATTATTACCGAATAACATTTCTGTTATTTAACAGAAGCTCTATTTTTCTAATCTCTGTAATTTTACATAAGATTTAAGATAATGAATTACCCATAGATTATTTGTTATTAACCACAATTTTTTTCAAAGTGCAGATTACTGAATATATGTGAGAACCGTTATGTATATTATTTCTGATGCTAACATCCCTTTTTTCTCTTCAAGTAATAGAATCATAGCCATAAATAAGTTACTGAAATGTTACACGCTAGCCGTTTTTGACATAGCATGCTTACATATATTTAAATCACGTTTCTGCATATAAAGAGTTGCAGTTCATCAAAAATGAATGAAAAAACGCATCAGCAAGTAATCTCAAAGATTGTGGGGAGAAAGACTCGCTTAAGTGTAGTGTTTATTATGATTTTTATTATTATTGATAACTCTAGTAGATATTTAGATTTCATATATTTTTAGAATAAATGCTAGGAATCGTACTTATATGGAAAATAACAATAATGCAATCTCATTCAGTTTGGAAACTTGTTAAAATTAACACGTGGGCCTCATGTCGGAAGGTAACTGCTGAAGAAATCTCCAAATATCTCTATTTACAATCCGCTTTTTGATTCGGTTCATTTTAAAGAGGTAGGCACGAAATTCGATTACATGCCTTAAATTTATGTTTTATTTATATCTGTTCGTTTTAATTATTGATCTATGAATGCTATAATCTAGTTATGGATAATAAGCTAGAATAAAATTATGAGCAACTAATATTAATTTAAGTGCAAACGGATTTCTTTTTCGAAATTGCCTGGATGCTAAACTAGTCGTTGGGGGCCACCGTAATACTTACCCATCATGAATATGTTTATGAAAATAAAACATGTGAAAACTATTTATACAATGCATTGCAATTCATAAACAAAATTTAAAAATTGTTAATATACATAGTAATGCTATATTATAGAACTGCTGATGTACCAATTTCGGCAAATTATATAAAACGCCAAAATACTCAAATAGTACCGAACTACGTAAAAAAAAACATCCTTATAACTCCAAAAATAACAATTCTATTAACTAACAATTAATTGCGTCGGATTAAGCGTCTCATTTCCAATTAAAATATACCTCTGAATTGAAATTTGAATGAAATACAGGGTCATGAAAAATCGAAGAATGTGGAAAACAGGATTACAAATATCTCGGCAACTAATTATTCGATCGACTTCGTTCTACATGCAAAATGTGTGTTATTTTATTGCCTTTTACGTCCATTCCTTAGAACAAAAAAATTCGAAAATTTGTATGTACCTTTCATCAGAACGAATTTTTTGAGAGTCCGAAAAAATAGTTCCGGATAATCGAGGTTGCTGATATTAAATAGGCATCGTTTCATTCTTACATACTAACTACATACAAAATTTCAAGTCTCTATCTCAATTTGTTCGGGAGATAGAGCGTTTACAGACAGACAGACTGACAGACAGACAGACGGACGGCAATGTTTTTTCCTAAAAATATGTTTTTCGGAATCTCCACTATCTAAAACGTGTAAATCCGTCAAAAAAATTTTTCGATTTTCAAAACGATTGCAAGACTTACCCTATACTACGTATGATGGGTAAGTAAAAGATAAATTTAAAAAAAATTATGCTTGAAAATGTATTTAAAAAATTGAGGAAACTGCGGTAAATTAAAAAAAATGCGATATATTACTGCATCTTAAAGTATACCTCTTATCCTTATTTGACGGTATAAAATTTGAAAAACAGTATTCAGAAGTTTAAATAATTAGTTATAAAAAGTTAAAATTTTAAGAATAAAACAATAAAAATATACTTTTATCTTCTGCTGCTGTCACGGTTAAAATTTAAAGAAAGCTATAAGAAACGTACAAAAATTACACGTCTAGACATTAAAATATCAGTTTACTAATGATAAGAAGATAAATATCATTTAACATTAAATTATGTAATCAGAAATTTTAAAATAATGAAAATTAATTTTTCGAGAGGTTTTTATATTCACTAGTAAAAGGGGTCACTTTTAGCATATTATCGATTCAATTACTTTAATGATCAAATATATAATTTTGAAAAATACTGATTACAAAATAATTTGAAACAGTTTTGACAAACTGAAAATTTTTAATCTTCATAACATCGCTTACCTTTAATTTTTACTCCACCATTACCCGGTTAAAAGAACTTTTAAATGTAATTTGTTTGTAAACTACAACCCACTTTAATCTTAAGCGAATTATTTTTGTAGCTTTTAATGCCATTTCTGTAATTGTGACTACTGAAGTATTCCATTTCTGTAGATTATAATAGTAAAATAGTAGGTTAATATATATTATTCCTGCCATTTTCTCTAAAAACTGAAAAAAGGCAATTAAAATACATGTTATGCCAAGAAAACCGCTTGCTATAAAAATCTATTTCAAAGAATATTTGTGTGACTTTTTTTATTCGCATTTTCTTAATTCATATCATTATGAAATAATTAATGTATTATAAGCAATGTGTAATAATAATTTCCCAATTTTGTAAAACGATAGTAATGACTGATTGCTGATAAAAATGAAGAGATTATAAACTACATTTAATTTTTTGCATTTACATTAATTTTGCAATAAAATGAAAGCGTATGAATTTTTAGACATTCGTTTTTTTTCGAATTCCATGAATGGCAACATCATTTTTGTCAGATTATTCTGCGATAGTATGCAACGTCACCTTTAATTAGATGTTATTCAAAATTCTATCGTAAATTTCAAATTCTTCAACGGATGCAAATGACATTATTTTATAGTAAAAAAAGCATGTATTTTAAATCTAAAATTGAAATACCCTTTGTAGCACCTATATTTATATGTTTATTTCACCAAAGGCAGTATTAGATTCTGAAAAAGGAGATTTAAAGCTATTTTCTAGTTTTTATTTCTATCATTGGGGTTTTAAAACTTTTCTTATTTTTTAAAGAACCGTCACTATAAATAGTATATTTATTTTCTGTAAAAAATCAACGTACACATGTTATTTTTAATGACTTAATTTTTTTAGGTACTTCATAAAATCTGTCAAGGCAAATTTTAATTCAATTTTTCGAGTAATTTTGGATATTTTAATTACTACTTCGACTTTCGTAACTAATTAATCAATTGTAGATTCTGAACCTAATTTATTCTGTCACAAACTTTTGTACTAAAGTTGTCTGACATTGCTAAAATTCTTAATAAGGTAAGAAAATTTATTCTAAAATTTCGTAAACAGAAAATCAGCGTAAGTAATTAAGAGATTCCAAAACGTACATTTCTACACCTAAACATACTTAAGAAGTCTTAGGTTTTAAAGCAATTTTCAGTCAATCACTTAAGTAAAAACTGTGCATGTGCTTTGCAAACTTTATTTTTTTAAATAAAATGCTTACTGGTAACATTTACGCACAAATACATTTGTATATACACATTAATACATCGTCATCTGAACTAATTGGACAAAAGCCTATTCAAAATCGTTGATCTTTCGCTCTCTTAAAACGAAAGAGTGGATTTGGCTGCTCAAGAAAGAGTTCTAATTTACTGGATCGTGAATGAGCTGATGTTTAAGTGGTCCACTCTTCTTGACTTGCTTTCTTCTATGTCTAATGCACTCATTGAGATCGGAAACTAAGTAAGTGAACTCGAGAAGAAAACAGATCATTCCCGCGTTATTTTCATCCACCGCTGGCGCTGCTGTCGACCTGATCTTGCAAAATACAAGATGGAGGATTTCCGAATGCACTGCACGCTGTTGCTCCGTGAAGCTGATTTTCGATACATCTTAAAAGTTCGTGGTTTCCTCAAGATTATTTGCTAAAGAAGCCGATATTTTATGAAGTAAGTACTATGAAAGTATTTTATTTACATTATGCTATCCTTTTAATAGATTTCTCTTCTCTTTTTTTAATAAACAATTAATGTTAATACTCATACGTACCGTACATAACAACCTTGAAATAAAATGGTGTATCAAGCGAAGTAAAAATTGTCTTATAATGTAAATACTTAGTTCATTTAACAGTCTTGTAGTATAAAAGTTTTGAAGAATTAAGTTATGCAATTATTACATCTGTATTTATAGAAATTTATTTATAGATATTCAGGCTGGTTAGAAGTGCTTATTTTTTAGTGTGCTCCTATTTCTCAATTTTGCTAATATTGTTAAGGGATGGAAAACCCTATATAAACACGAAAAACAAAGTCCTCTTGTATTTTGATCTAGATGTTGCTGCATATAAGGAAAAAAATAGTGTGTATATAAACACATTTCTAAGACTCTTGCTTTCTTAACGTTTGAACATGTGTGTATTTTGTTACTGTTTTGTTTGGCAATGCTTTATATTGCTATTGAGCAAAATTATTGCATGCATGGTCTGTATTATTATAGTTTGTTTAATATTTAAAAGTATTTAGCTACATTGTTACATAAAAATTGCTTTAAAAGTAATATTGTTTTCTTGCACTTGCTTTCAGGTAGGTTTAAATGAGAATTTATTAACAAAACGTAGACAAATATATATTTTTTTTCTATCTATACTGGTAAATACAAGTATCATTTCCTAAATATTATGTTCCTGATTTCTTTAACAATGAATTATATGGCAGGTGAATGTGAAACGGTGGGAGAATTTCAAATTTTGGAATGAAATGATTTTATAAACTTTTAATGACTTCAATAATAGTATTTTCACAAAAAATATAATCGTAATATATGTAAGACTATTTAGATGTTATAAAATGTTACTGAAAAAAAAAGTTTGATAAATCTAAAATAACTATTGAAGCAAATCCCTTTTTTTTCAGAAATGTTTTGTGATATCATGGCCTTCCCCTAAATTGGTAATGTTAAGATGCACCGCCCCTTAGCAATATCATGATCTCTTTTAATAATTTGCACAGCACATAAATGTAGGAAATATTGAAGTTGATGTGTGATCACGAGGCACTGAATTTAGTTTTAAGCTTTCTTTACATTCTAAATTTATCTTAAGTGAGGCACTGTAATCCCAGCCCAAATGCTTTAATAATATGAGTAAAAAAAAAAAAAAAATCAAATTGTGCTTTTTAGCTTATCATAGGTGGCCCTTTAAACGAGCATTTTGTACTTTTTAAGAGTAACTTTAAAAACTATTTGAAAGAAAAAATTGAAGTTTTGGATTTACATAAGGCAGGACATAATAAATATAAATTAATCAATAAAATTGTAGGTTGTGCAATTCATATCATATTTTTTTTCAATAATACATTTATGTTTTGATATTAGTATTAGTACTATAACCACACAAAAAATATATAGCTATATGAAAATATAAATTAACATTAAAATTCTGATTAAAAAATCAGAAGCTCAAAGTTTTTAGTGTTTGATTCAAAAACTTATTATCCAAATGACATTTCCTTTTTAGGCATAGTTTGAACCAAGATTATATCTTGTGAAAATTGGGTGTTGCCATTAAAAGACAAATTTTGGACTGGTTTTGATTTGCAGGTTGGCCTACTAAAAAATTTATGTACATTATTTAAAAATAATTAATTTCCTATTGTTTGGTACTAGTAACTTTCTTTTACGATCCTTACTGTAGAGTTAGGCGTGTTTACTTTTTTTTCCCTGCGACTGTATACAGCGTTCGGAATTCTTAGTGGACTACTGGTGTAAGACCACCAAAAACTCAATCGAACCACCAACATAGTTTTGCAAGACTAGTAACTTTTTTCACTCTGTCTGTTATGTAAATTTTCCCGTTTCTGAAAAAAAAAGAATTATTTGAAAAATTATGTATAAAAAAGGAAAGGAAAAGTATATACCAATTATTAGTAAATAGTATATATATTTTTTGAAACACTCTGTATGTATAATACTGCATTTTTTACAGAATAATCAAGTAAGCCTGGCTGATAACAAGTTCTACAGATTACTTATTGTGTAGATTTGAATAAAAAGTATTCCAGAATCTGACTGAGGTGCTCCTATAAGTGATACATTGCCATCAACAAGGTCGGTTCTAGTGAAAACCTAAGAAATGTAAGTGGTTTTACTTTTATTTATTAAATTAATAATTATCTTTGTATGTGACACTCATCTTATTTTTTTCATTCACTTTCTGTTCACGTATATCTAAAACTTGGAACTGGGGCAGATGTAAACGTCACAACTTTTCACTAGTTGTATTTTATTATTATTTTGAAAAAAAAAATTAAGTTCTTGACATTTTGTTTGTCCTCTGCAGCCGAAACCACTGTTTATAGATTTTAAAAGTAAAGTCCCAGTTCCAACTTTCTAGGCAAATAACTTTTCTTCATTTATTTAAATTTTAATGTTCTAGCATATATTATGAATGAGTAATTTTGATAAATAAATTCTTCTAAAATAGAGAAATGTTAATAATTTGTCAATTTAACTCTAGTGGGAATGTAAGGTGCTTGTGAATAGTCTAGTTGGGCACATATAAACAGTTCATAAGAGTGGGTCTCAAAAATCATTCTGCGATTCTGTTTCTTTCAGTTGTTATATGGTAGAATAGGAATCAAAACATTAAGGAATCATTTTCCATGAATTCAACCAAAGATTTTGCACCATTCAGAGTTTTAATTTTTACTGTAGACATAGTAGCCTCAAATCTGACATTTTAAAATCATTTTCACCCGACAGCCATCTTCGATTTTTATACCAATTTATATATGTCCATAAAATTTTACATGTATATGTTTTATTTTCACATTTTTATTTTAAATTTATCTTGCACATTGTTTAACATATTGCTAAATTTTTGCTTTATGAATTATTTAACTTTTTACTCAATTTTTATCTTGTGTGTCATTAAGAACTTTTTTTTTGTTGTTGTTCATATGTTATTTCCACTTTTTTGCATTTTCCTTACTCTGATCTTTGAATATTGCAAAAATTTTTAATTTCAAATTTGAAGGTTTAACTAATATCTATAAGATTTTTAAAAAATCTATGGTGCAACACGCTTTGTTGTATTCATGTAGAGTGATCTTTGTATTGAATTTATTTGAAAATTAAGTTGCAATTTAGTGACATTCAATTTATAGAACATTAATTTAATATCGTATTAAATTGATTGAAATATATTTTGATTTAGATTATGATAGGAATATTGCATTATGAATCTATTGAGTAGTATGTATTTTATAACAAGAATAATATCCCCTTTTATGGAAATAGGGTAGCTATCAAATTATAGAAAGGGAGTGAGGAACTCATGCAAATAAATTAAGTTGAAAGTATTAAAATCTGGTTTCATCTGCAAACTGCCATAATATTGAAAAACATTTTCTCCATTTTACATAAAAATTAGCTTAACAATAGATGTGTTTCAGAAAAAAGGAATTTGAAAGAAAGAATATTAATGAGGATATTTTAAAACTTCTTTTTTTAGTCTAATTGCAGAGTTGGAAAAAAAAACCTGTTTTTTTTCATAAAAAACTAAAAAAGTTCTTTCTTTCTTTTTTTTTTTTGTTTTTTTGGTTTAAACCCAGGTTTTTTAAACATCCTTTCTTATTACATATACATGCATATATATTGATAAAAATAGACATTGGATAATAAACTGTAACTTCATTTTAAAATGATTTAAATTAAATATTTACAATGAATTTATGTAAAAAATAAGAGAAATTAAAATTTGATTTAAACAGTATTAGCAAACTGTCTTATGTTCTAAGAATAAAGTGCTGTATACAGTGAAGCATTGATACTCTGAAAATCTTTATAACTAATCTTTTAATTACTAATAATAAACATTTGAAAGTAGTCTGATAAATAAAATATTCTTCTCCATAGCTATCCAAATAATAAATTTCAAATACTTCTTGACATTTTGTTTCTTGAATGACAATTTGAAGTCAACATTTTTGGTCATAGATTCAGCAGATAACTAACAGGGTGTGGGGGGATCACTATTATTAAAATGCTATAAGTAGCATCCAATCTTTGAAAACTCTCTTATTCGACTTCATATTTTGATTTTAATGCTTAAGATAACCTCCCCAATTAAGATTGGGGATTTCTTTTACAGCTTGAAATCTTATAGATTGTATTATGTTATTGCGTTAAATAATCTGCAGTTTTCAAAAAATTAAGATATTTTCTATTAAATATTGAATATTTCTAATCTATTTTATATTAGATCAATTCACATGTTCGAAGCTTTTTCTAAAGAGAAATAAATATATTCACCAATGCAGACTGATTTTAAACCTATACCCAAAAAATTATCTAAACCTGCTACATCCAATGCTTATTGCTGATATAAAGTGTTAAAAATAGAAGTTATTTATATTCAATAATCTGGCATACATAAATTATTAAAAAAAAAGAGAAAATGTCATTAGCTTTCTTCTGAAAAAAAAATTTTTTTTTAGAAAAAAAAGAGTTGGTTTAAACTAAACCGTTGTTTAAACCAAAAGAAGTAAACAGTTGTTTAAACCATAGTTAAAACCAATTGGTTTAAACCGTGCCAACCCAGGTCTAATTGTTGTAGGTTCTATCTTGTATTATATAAATATGCAAATATATAGAAAAACAACTAAAAATCCACAAAAACCTGTATTGGTTGGGTATTTGCCAGCGCTGATACATTTTGAAAGTAGCAACAAAGGTGAATTTTCAACAATCTATATAATAAAGGCCAAACGTATCTGTGCGTAACGCATACGTCATGTTTTGATTGGCAACACTTTCCGATGAAATGTCGGTTTTGCAATTTTCGCTATTGTAAATTTTTAAACTTCTAGACATTGCACGTTTTCAACCTTTATACCATCGTTTAGAGAAAAAAATGCACTTTTAAATGCCGTTTGTTAGAAAACTGTATCTCTATTTGTTTTTGAGATATTAATTTTTTTTGTAGTTTTAGGTTCAATTTCTCTAATGATGGCAACTTGAGTATCGCATTTATGTGAGAAAAAGAGAAAAAATAGCTATAGAGTAAAAAAGAAAAAAAATAGAGATGCAGTTTAGTGGCTGGAGGTGACGTCAAAAATGTACTCTAAAATTCGCTGCATTGCATCAAACATAACGACGTGCTTTCACAAGAAAGAAAAACGTTTAGCAATGCAATTTTAATTCATAATACAATGAAATACTATTTTATAATGCTAAAATATATTCAGATCTTTATCATTTAGGGAAAAAATGATGTTAAAAAATTCGGTCTCTGTTCCATGTGATTGTTTTGTTTGGGTCGAATGAGAGACTTATATTGGAAGAATAACGCCCGTCAAACCATTTTAATCGCATACTGCACCTCCATCTATCTCTTTTCTCCATGGAAAGTAACAGATCACTGTATATTTCAATTGTCATATTTTCATAGCAACTGAAAAGAAATAGTAATTAAAAACCTGTTATGTCAATATATCGTTGGCTATAAAACCCGGTGAATGTTGTTGGTTTTATTTCGTTTTTATCTATGAATTTAGTGACTTTTAGTTCGTTGTAAATTTACTTTACAAAAGATACATCAATTAACCTTTACAAAAATATATTTTAAAAAATATCTGGATGTCATATTTTCTTAGTTGTTTTTAAAAACTGAGAATGCAATTTTATACTTTGGCGAAATCTTTGGCTAATAACTGCTATCTTGCGTCTAATACGCAGGGCCGTAGTGAACAATAGGGAAGTCTCAAGAGAATGTAGGGGGGAGGGGGGGCTCAGTTTTTTTTTCTTTCTCTCTGACGCAGAAAGATAAATTAGTGCATATTCATATTGTAAGTACTCTGTTTCTTATTAAACTGTTAAAAGAACATCATTTTATGTTTAGAAAAGTATATGATGATGAAGTTTTGAGTGTATAACTGATGCAAAATAGCCCATCATGTTAGCTTCATATGTACAAATATGATGAGGGAGTGTTGAAACACTTATTTTTGATACAATTTAGTAACTCTGTAAAACTGTGAAAAGGTTTCAAAACTAAGTTAGATTTTTAAACAATATTTCATTTGAATTTTCGGAACAGAAATTCATTGAGTGACCTTGGAATCTTTTCCAGGGAGGAGCTAAAAATATTTTAAGGGGGGGGGGGGGGTGAGCCGCCCATAGCGCCCCCTTAGCTACGGCCCCGCTAATACGGAAGTACCGATAATTTTTAAAGCTGTATATGATTACATAAATGACATGTTTCATATAAAATTGCTATTTGGAATTAGTTGGCAGTTAAAAAAGCCTATTACGCAGAAAAAAATTATTAGGCTTTCCAATTTTAAATTTTAAAAAAGTTTTTCACCTTTACTTTGTGACAAGGGAACCCCGAGTTCGGTGTACTAGTATTTTATAATGTTGCTTTAAGAACTTTCATTTTAAATTTGTTTTTAAAATGGTGATTTATTTTAAGATTGTATCAGAAGTAACACCATGATTTAAACAAGCGGATAAGTGTAATCGCACAGGATTTATTTATTCTATTTCCATTTTATTCATGATTGGCTGAATTTTCAGTGGTGTAATATTTATAAAGCTAAAATTTTTAGTGTATGGTTCATTTTTTATTTAGACTATGGATGGGAAATTTTATAAAACATTTAATCTGAAAGCTGCAAAATATTTTAATATGTTCATAAACATTCCTTAACATTATATTTATTGCTATTTAACTTAATTTCAATATTTTCTTTTAACACAGGAAGATGGCGATTTCATGGAGGAGTAAAATTCTACTGTGAGGAGTAAAAATTCAACAATCTTATTTAATCTCAAGGATCCTCAACAAAGTGTCTATTTTGCCTAAGATTTTAAAAGTTGGACAAACCAGTGGACAGATTACAATATGCTCTTTATGTATTTAATGTTTAATGCAAATGGACTGTTATATTTATAAAGGTCCTGTTAAAGATGTTATTGAAACTTGTTTATCTGATGTTGGAAAGAATTGTTATCAATTAATGTTTTTTTTTTTCTTTCTTGCAGCATTCTAAATTGCACATTTGGCTCTAAATTTTGACATAAAATGCTGCAGTCTTATGCTTTTATATTTATTTAAAAGTTAGTTGATTTAAGAAACATTGAATAAAATAAAAAATTAAAAGATTAATTAAGAAGAAATATGTTATTCTTGAATATAAATTCAAGTTTTAACAAATGTTTTAAATGATATAAAGAATAATTGCACATGGTCAATAAATCCATTTCTCAGTTATTTCTGCATTTAACTTTTGTACTACAATATTTAGTGGAAGGTTCTTCATACAATAAAATAATTGTCCATAATCAAAATTTTAGCTATACAAGTTTTTTAATGGCATTCCTCCACATATCCCAATTGCAATGTGCTTAAATAAATGCTATGGGTAACAATTATTTTATCTAAGATTTCAAACTAAACAATTAAAATATTTTTTTAAAATTTAGTCAGTTTAAGAAATATAAGATTTTGATTGAGATTTAAATCTAGGAATAATTACAACAAGGTATCTTGTGTTGATCTTTATCCATTTAAAATATTTTCAATTTCATTTATTTAAACCCTGCACTGGCCATGTGTGTGTGTGGGGGGATACTTTTTTAAATTTAGGTTTTATGTTTTTTAATACTTTCTTTTTCAAAACTGGTTCTGAAACTCGTATTAATATTTAAAAAAAAAAAACTAACCAAAATTGCAAAAGTTAAAACTAACCCACTTACAGATCATCCTCAAATATTCTGTGCCCCCCCCCCCCCCAAAAAAAAAAAGTTAAACATTTTAAAATCCAAACAAGATATTTGAAAATAACTTCTGCATAGGATTATCTAAACTCTTAAGGGGAACAATCAGCTTCTGACATTGTGGTGCTGAAGTTGAGTCGTTGGGCTGATATCAAGTTTATTTTTTCAATATTTTTTTAGTAAGATGCCTAAGATTGGTTTATTTGATTGAAATCATAAATTTTTAATAAAAAAATAATTGTTATTTACAATTAAATCAGAAGCTAATGAAAAAATAAAAATTGTATATAAGCATATCTGAAGCTATAAGTATCATTGGAAAATATGTAAACTTGAAATTGCCCAAGAAAAGAATGGAAAAATCCCATTAGCACCACAGCATCAGAAGCTGATATTCGGTTTAATGTTGTTCGGGTGCTGTTGTACAGTTATGCAAATTTAGGCAGTTTGCATGAATAAGTGTTTTCAAATTTACAATTTTGAGATCACCAGTATTTTTAATTTAATGAATATATGTACTTTTAAATTTAACAAAAGAAAATACTGATGTTAAAAATTTCTGATTTGACAGAATAATAAAAAATTCATGTAAGCTCTATTTAATTTTGTATAACGATTCAATTGCCTTTTCCCCTAAATTGACATAGGAAACAGTTTCATTGAATTAGAAAGAAAAAAAATGTTTTTATGATTCATTAGAGAACTTTCAGTCATGTAAATTAGAATGTTTTAAGTCTTGTTAATTAAAGACTTGGAAGAAATATTGGAGAATCCATGTTACAGTTTTCCAATCTCTCTCTCTCTCTCTCTCTCTCATATATATACATATATATATATATATACCCTTGTAATGTCAATAAACAAAAATTTAAATCCGAAATGAGAATTTAATTGCAACACTTGAAAATGTGGCAATAATTCCATATTATATTGAATTTCATTGACAAAAATTAATCGAGGATTACTGAATTTAGTTTTAAATGAAGTGATTTTATTTAGACGATTTAGAAATCACTTGAAGATTTTTGTAATTTTAAGCAATTTTTCTTTTCCTAAGAGTGAATTTATTCAATTCTACAAATTCAAGGAGTTTTGGATTAACTCTTAAATGAGTTGATTTCATTCATGTATGAATTGGTTACAAATCGCTTAAGTGCTACTGTATTAAAGCAAAAATGACAACATTTCACTCCAACTTGAATTGATAACAAATCGTTCAAGTGCTACTGGATTTGCCTTAAATTATTTCACTTCACTCAAATACGAGTTGGTTGCAGCTAACTCAAGTGCTACTCGATTTAATTCTACAGACTTCATTTCACTCAAGTATGATTTGGTTACAAATCGCTCAAGTGCTACGAGATTCAGTCTTAAATGACTTCATTTCACTCAAGTATGACTTGATTACAAATCACTCAAGTACTACTGGATTTAACCTTTATTGATTTGATTTCACTCAAGTAAGAGTAACATAGAGATCACTCAATCATGAGTTGATTAAAAACAACTCATTCACTTGAGTTGTTTCAGCTCTTCTTGAGAAGGTTCCTTTCAACATGGGAAAAGAGTGGATTTCAGCTCAACTTGAGTTATTTCAGCTTTTTCGTTTTAAGAGAGTAGTACCCATCTGGAATGTGTGCATCATTATTACTATTATTTTTATCATTTAGAATATGTATAAAAAATTTATTTTAATCGAATTAACCTACAGAGATCTCTTATATGAATATATACACTTAGGAAGTATCGCTGAAATAATGTTTTTTGTTTATTTGTAAAAATTTCAATTGAGGTCCTCTGGACTCCATACTAGGCAATCAGGGAATGAACAAAAGCTTTCTATCATTTTTCACATTTAAAGAGCATGAAATATAAATTTTGACAATCTTCCAATTATAAATCACTATGGGTACAGTACTATCATGCAAGCGTGTGTTGGTGTATCCCTCATTTTGTTATTTCTTTGTTTTTGTGTTCAGTTGTGGGTAAATTTCGATTTTCAATAGAATGAATCGTTGCATGTATGACAATTATAATTACTGTGTGTGTGTGTGTGTGTGTGCGTTGGTGGTAAATTACCTATAGGGACAGTCATTTTAAATCGTAGGCAATATTCTGATCTTAGTAGCACCATGGTACTTGCTTTCAATGTAAATAAATTTAAAATTATCTGTAATTATTGATTTTTTGGAATTTTGTTTAGCACAGTGTTTCTTTGTTGACTTTTGTTTAGTATAACCAGGATATTTAATAACTTTCAAGTTACGGAATCCACCCCCCCCAAAAAAAAAAAAAATAATAATAAAGTGGAAGTTCTTGTGTCCTTTATATTTTTATTTATAACTTATCAGGAATAAATTAGACACATTAGAAATTAGTAATGAAAAAAAATTCACTATTTTCTCAACACAGTTTTAATGTAAAAAAAATGCTAATGCTAATATAAAAGAAGTTATACTTTTCAGTTAATGGAAATCAATCGAATAATGTGGAATGATTTTAAAAATAAAATAAAAAGTCGAAAAAAAACACGGTTGAAAAGAATAATCGATGAAATTTATTTTATGAGTAAACCTTAATTATTCATATAAATCATCTTATTCTTATTTTTTAGCCTCTTCTTGAAACAGTTGTCTAGCTGATCATTCAACAAAACTGGACACAACATGTGGAAAAGCATATTCTGGTCACACTTTAGCAAGTTTGCACAGTGGAAAACTAACATGGCAATAAATATGAATGCTCAACATTGTACTGAACTTTGTATCGCAGGTCGTTTTCAAATGTTGTAAAAGGAGTCAGGTATTATTTTTTTTAGATCAATGCAGTAAATTTACTCCTATTTTGAATAAGTTTTGTGTGGACTGCATTTAGCGATTACTTACTTTTTAGGAAATTTTTTATTAATTTTTATTTAATTATTAGAAATTCGTAAAATAATTTTTAAGTTTTTGCAAATTTCTTTGGTAATTTTTAGCATTTTTTAGATTGCAGCGACGGTCTTTTTATTTTCGTAGTTACAGTCCAGTTTCAATATTTTTGTTCTATTAAATATATTTTGTTCTCTCCAAATTAAAAAAAAATATTGTAGAATTTTTTTAAAAATAAATTTGTAGCATTTGTTTCAATTTCGTTATTTTTCGTAATCGTAAAAGGAAACTGGTTTCAACTTTTTAATCCATTTTAGTAAAAGTTCTTTAATTCTATTTTTAAATTGTTAACAATTTTTTGTGCAATTTTGGCTTTTCATGCATTCTGAAACGATTTTATTGTATATTTAAAAAGAAACTCCGTTCAGTGTAAGCATGGTTTAATAAATTTTGTCATCTGTAACATTTAATTTTTTTTTCTTTTTTCATTTAGGCAATTTTGAGTACTTTTCTACGTCTTATGGCTATTATTTTGCAAGTTTATTTTAACTCCTTCATGAACAGTATTCCATTTTTTTGGACTACGTAATTTTAATACCTAAACACCATACTAGAACTAGTATATTATAATAATACTTTCCCTTCATGATTTATATGAACAAGATCTTTCATTTATCATGAATATATATATATATATATATATATATATATATATATAGTGAATATTCGGCTGTAACATTTACTCATTTCAGCATTTTACGAATATAAGTACCTTTCTTCTTAAATAGTTAAACAGAAAGCTCTCACTTTTAATTCTTGCTATTGCCATGAAAAAAATTCCAGTTGGATGAATTCCGAACTAATTCCTGGAGCAACATAAAATATGGTGATAAAAATTTGAATTTAATTATTTATAGTATACAAAAATTACAATTATTCAAATTCCAATCGTTATTTTGAGACTGAGGTGGGCGCAGCTCGCATTTGATTACGCTATGAAACTACGGCACTTTTTTCCATTTCTAGGTTTTGTCTGATTCCAGACTTATTTCAGAAAACACGACACGTACACAATGCAAAGCGCCGCTATTGTGAAATAATCGTCTATTTTTTTCTTCTTCTTTCTAGTTTTTTTTTTTTTTTTTTTTTTTTTTTTTTTTTTTTTTTTTTGATTCAATGTATTATTTAAAGTCTCTTTAAAGCATCAAGGGAAAAAAAGGAGAAAGAGAGAGAAGTGTATAGGGTTATTTGGGGAAGAAAGCAGAATGAATGTTTGCCAACAAAATATATCCAGGTATATTATGTACAAATATTTGTCATATATATTTTCTCTCATTTTAAAGAAAAAACATGTATGTATGTATATTATCTAATGGATTTTACAATAACTAATGTCAATAATTGAAAAAGAAATACTACCAAAATGAAAACTAGTTGGATGTGCCAATCCCAAAACTTTCTTCTATCTCATACGTATATTTTAATATTTAAAAAAAAATAGTTTCTCATTTTAATGCTTTAATAATTTTAAGGCAATACCATATCAACTTTGATTTTCATCTTAAATTTCTACTTCAATCAATTAATCGGAGTAAAAACGAATTTCCGTCTCTGCAAGAGCCGATGGACAATAGAATGATAGGCAGATTTTTTTTTTCAAATTCAGGGAGGACCTACTTGCTTTACCAAAAAATAATCATATACCAAAAATTTAGTTCAGTTCTAGAACTAACTTCATACACTTTTATGCGGTGCAATATTGAAAATGGCATAAAATTCGCTATTGCAGTGCCACCTTCCTGCGAATTTTTTTCAGATTCAGGGCAATCCAACTAGCCATAGTCATACACTTACACAAAAAAATTAGTTCAATTCGATGCATAACTTCATGTACTTTTGGTCCGTACAATATTGAAAACGGCACAAAAATCGCGATTGCAACGCCCCCTTCCGGCGGAATATTTCAAAACTAAAGGAGGACCTGCTTGCCACAGCCAAAAACATTCACAAAAAATTTGGTTCAATTCTATGCATAACTTCATGCACTTTTTGATGGTAGAATGGCGACATACAGACAGACAGACACACACACGGACAGACAGACATTTTGTAAAAACATATTTTTTGGAATCTCTGACCCCTAAAACGTGTAAATCCGTCGAAAACCGAAAGTCGAAAAAAATTTCGATTACAATACTTTCTTCTATTGAAGATTGAAGAAAGTAAAAATATCTGGAGTAAAAATATTTCTATTATATACACAAATATATAGCTAAGTGTTTTGTCTAAAAAATTTCTAGATTTCAAATCAAATTAGTACATAGGAAAACGTGTTAGTATACAAAAACTTTTTAGGTAATTCCATTACAGCAACATGATTTAGGAGAACACTCTACTATGAAATAAATATTACTCTAATGGAAGTTGCATGAGTTCTTTCCTCAGGTGGTAGACGTAATAAGATGAGTTGTTTAGTGCTTGGTTGGTGTAATGGATATCTTATATGAATGAAGGATTTTCCAATCAAGCGAAGAAACACATATATTTAAAAAAAAAAGAGTACCTGCTTTCTCCTTTCATCATACACTGTTAAAAATCTTCTCCTAGTTTGAACCAAATTTTGGTGCTCGATAGCTGCCACCATAAGATGGTGAAATTTCGTGCCAATATTTGGAGATTTCTATTTTAACCTCGCTCCAGCTATTGGAGCTATTTTCCAGCAGGATCTCCAAATATTGGTTCAAGATTTCACCATCTTAAAGTGGCAGCTATCGAGCACCAAAATTTGGTTCAAACTACGACAAGATTTTTAACAGTGTATACTGTATAGAATATTTTGTTTGTGGTTTGATACATTCAAAAGGCGAAATGCTTTAAGACATTTGTGAGCTACTAAAAACAAAACAGCTATTTACGGGTGACATTAGAAAAAAAAATCGATATTTGATAGAAAAAATCGATATTTGACAAAAAAATCGCAAGCAACATACACTTTAAAAATAAATAGTTGAAATAACAATAATCAATATTATTAATTAATAATTAATTTTATAAATACATTTTTATTTCAGTTATGTATCTTTTAAATGTTTCAACCATTTTCATATTTTTAATGCTTATCAATAAAACTTCTCATCATTTAAAATACTTTAATTTAATTTTAAAAATTGAGACGCTCTTCACTAGAGTAAAAAAATTGGCAGCCGTGTATGTGCCGATGCATTTTAAATTTAGATTTGCTGCAAATATTTAAAGATGTTATGCAAATGCATTATTTTAAAGAATACATAAATACTTAAGAAATGAAACTAGGAGTATCTACGTATAATATATGCAATGGAAAGCAATTATGTTCTATATCGAAATAAATGTTTAAACTCTATGTACAAGAAATGGAAAAGAAAGTTTCCATACATGTGGGATAAAAAATATGTAATATAAAATGAAAAAATACGAATATAAATAAAAAAGAAATAACACCAATTAATGCATGCTACCATAGTTCTTTTTGTTTTCCTTCAGCAAAAAAATATGATTTTTTTTCAAAAAAGATAAAGGTTATTTAATTTTTTTCTAAGTATAAAATACAAAATTATGTATTTCCTATATAAAAAATAAAGTCATTTATGTATCATTCACTGATATTCCATTTTCAAGGAAAAAGAAATCACAGAAACATTTCAAGCCTAATCAAAAAAGGCTAAAATATCTTTTACAGTAGAAAGTATGTTTACTGTATGTTTACTGAATATAGAAATATTACATGACATTTTTTGCAAATAAAATGTAGAGTATTTCTGGAAAAATCCATACACATAAGACGTTATATTATGTAATACCAACGATTATGTGAATTTATGTTATATAAGAAATAGTACGTAATTTTTATGCTGTCTTCCTTTTCTCCTTAGTTTTAATATTATATAAAAAAAATCGAGTATGCATTCCAGACATTAAAGATTACATATGTTGTTATAAAATATCTGGAAGACAATGGTTGATACTCAGCGATTAGAGCTCAACGTAATTGCTAATGTGAATAAGCTTGTTTTTTTTTTCTGAGTCTTGTTAACATGCATTCAAACTGCTTCAGGTGGTGTGGTGTATTTTTGTCGGCGATTATATACACTAGGGATATAGGCCCAGGGGGGAGCGCCCTTCGTGGGGGTCTTTCTAAGGGAACCTAATCCGTATTTACGCAAGGTTCGAACAAAACCACGAAAACTCCAAACGGTTAGGCCGACAGCCGCGATTGAGTTCGAACCCAGCACCTGCCGTATACCAGCTGAGAGGACAGAACCTCTCGGCCACTGGTGGGGCCTCAATCTGCTTCAGATTACGTGCGTCTCATTATGTTTCGGATAATAGAGCGTTTTCCGAACATAAATAATTTAAAATGTACGTAAATAATTTAACATGAAAGATATGTACTTTAAAACCGAATTTATTATTACTTTTATTATTAAATATACTAAAGAAAATAATTTAAAGACATATGAAATCAGATGCTATTACTTCGTTTTATTGTACTTTAAAAAAAGTTTCAACGAGTTATATTGCTAATTTATTTGTATATCACACGTATGACAATACTGCACAAATGACTATAGTACATTTGTATACGAATGTTATAAAATACCATACTATAAGATTTGAAAAAAAATATTTTGCAATGATCAAAAAGGTGAATTCCCTTCCGGAACGTTATAATTGTTTGAGAAAGTTTCTTTCACTTGCATCTTACTTAGGCCTCGTGTCCCTGATATATATAATTTTAGTTTTCCTGCTTAGCACATCGATCGCGATCATGCTATCGCCGATGCTCGATGTCTAAAGTAAACTATCTCTCATGTTTCTAGTTCCTTCTATCTTCTGACGAAACTTCCTGTCGGAGGAAATGTATATTTATTACGTACGTTTCGTGTCATCGCCACGTTCGGCTCCTGATTGGATGCTGAGACTGTGCATGCTTTGAACTGCTTCAGAGCATTATATATACTTTTGCCTTCTCTTCTGTTTGCTTTACTATGTGTTGATGTGTGCTGCACTATGTGACGCTAGTTTATGCCTTTGCAAGTAGCAAGGCTTAGTTCACTTATTATGTTTTTAATTAAATAAATAGTTTAGTTTATATCATTAGCCATTTTTATTCAGAAGTCATTATCTTATTTTTCTTTCTTTGCCATATGACCCCGGTGGTTTAACCAGACCACCCTATATATCTAAAGAATAATGTCCCCCCGGAACCACATTAACCTTTTTACGAAGAAAAGTATGAGAATTCAACTCTGGTTACTATACTTCTATATACATGACCACATGAAATTTCTAGGCACATAACATTCACATACATAAATACTTCACGTTAAATATGTCATTGAGCACACTTTCATTTAAAATTATAGTTCCATATTATTTTTTTAATCTGTTTCTATTCAATTGTTCATAGTTCTACGGGAAAATCATCTTGAGAAAAGCAATAAAAGAACTACGACTACCTTTACTCATAGAATAAAATACTGACTCACCAGTAGTCACATTCGGTGATTTTACCACTGTAACAATTATGTTTTCCCAAACCATTTTGCTTTAGGAATGGCATTACCTAAATAGAGTAAGACTTGCTGATTTTTCTCTCCTTTTCTTTTTTTCGTCCTTTTCGATATATTTCTACCAATAAAGTTTAAATTGGTTTAAAAGTCTACGAAACGTTTACTTCATATGCCAAAACCTGTTAGAAATATGTAAAATTTATGTAAATTGTAAATTTTTATTTTGTTGAAATGTAACGTTCAAATATAAAATGAAAATGGTGTCTTACGTTCTATTTTCTGTATGCGAAAACTGGCAGCAAAAAGACCGAACACGATTGAATAGTGGTCTGAGAAGAAGACGCAACAACTCCCTGGTTAACACTATAGAGCTGACAAAGCGAAATATACGCAAATACTGTCCAATATAATATCCATGTACCATTACATGGATATTTCACACAAACGCTATTTTGAAGCTTTAAATTGACGTCGGATGACGTCAGGCGAGCGCGCTATTCATTGCTTAATACACGAAATTTTTTTCAGTGAGGTCATTAAATATATGAAGGAATAGAAATTGCACAGAATACCAAATAGTTAATTTTAATAAAAGAAATAGATTTTATTTTAAAAATGTTGAAAATATATTATATTATAACTCGTATGCTTAAATATTATTTTTGTGCTTTGGAGAGAATGTTGTACTTTGTAATTTAAATTGATTCTATACTAGATATACATTTTTCGTCACATAAATATTTTCCCACATAGTCTTTAATCTATTTCAAATACCATGAATTCTCCAAAAATATTATGGAAAACTTGACTTATTAAGGAAAAATTATATAATTAAACTATTGTACAGGATGGTTTTTTGTCAAAATTTATTTACGAAATTCTTACATATTTCTTACAAAATATCTTAATAGTTTTGATTTTTTCTCCTATGCAACTTAAAACATTTAAAGTTAGATCAGAAAAAAAGAAAAAAGAAACATATCTTGCCTCACAGGAAATATGTAACATGAATTACTCTAAAGCAAATAAGAAATTTCAATTAACTGGATACGATTACACAAATGAATAAAATTAAAAATAAATTTATTACTATTATTATTACTATTTTTCAATAACTTTCCATAACTTAAAAAACGTTGTTTGTAAATGAAATCTTGGACTTACGCTGTAAACATTATAAGATAAAAACAAAAATTATTACTTATCAGCGTAAAAAACAATTTATTATAGATTAAAAATTCCTAACGTTTCGAACTCAATCTAATGAGTCATCTTCAGAGGTATATTTTTAAAGGAGAAATAATTTACATTAAAAACAGATTGGCATACTATAAATTGACAAAAATTATACTAAATAAACATTAAAGGCCAAGATTCAAAAATAAAAATATGTACCAGTTGCCATCACTCAGTAGACAATACAACAATGACAAAACCATGGAGGAACTTACAAAAGTATTTCTTTTAAAATATTAAACCAGATATTAGGTATTTGAAAGGACATATTGTCATTGCAGACTTCATTCTTCCTGAAACCAATTTCTATAGATTCCCTTATGAGTGCTTTTTGCGGATTTGAACAATGAGAAATAATCTTTACTTTATCAAACCAAACATTTCTTAAAGTCCCCTTCATCGATAATCTGGACAGAGCTGTTGATGGTCTATTAAATTTTAAATCGGCTTTATGCTCCTTGATCCTCTCAACTAACCATCTCATAGTTTTGCCTACATATGACGTCACTGTACCATTATTCAGTTCTATAGGTATTTCATACACGCCTGACTGGAAGTCAGGCGTGTTGCCATTGGGAGGAGGGAGAACCAGCTTTGTTGGAATTTTTTGAAAAGTTAAATCAACTTGATGACAACATTAAATTTACTATGGAAAAAGAAGTTAATAATTCACTCCCTTTTCTGGATGTTTTAATTATTAAATCAGGTTCTTCACTTAAAAGGAAAATTTTCAGAAAGCCAATGAAAATTGATAGTATTATTCCAGTTACAGTTATCCAGATTATCGATGAAGGGGACTTTAAGAAATGTTTGGTTTGATAAAGTAAAGATTATTTCTCATTGTTCAAATCCGCAAAAAGCACTCATAAGGGAATCTATAGAAATTGGTTTCAGGAAGAATGAAGTTTGCAATGACAATATGTCCTTTCAAATACCTAATATCTGGTTTAATATTTTAAAAGAAATACTTTTGTAAGTTCCTCCATGGTTTTGTCATTGTTGTATTGTCTACTGAGTGATGGCAACTGGTACATATTTTTATTTTTGAATCTTGGCCTTTAATGTTTATTTAGTATAATTTTTGTCAATTTATAGTATGCCAATCTGTTTTTAATGTAAATTATTTCTCCTTTAAAAATATACCTCTGAAGATGACTCATTAGATTGAGTTCGAAACGTTAGGAATTTTTAATCTATAATAAATTGTTTTTTACGCTGATAAGTAATAATTTTTGTTTTTATCTTATAATGTTTACAGCGTAAGTCCAAGATTTCATTTGAATTTTTACCGAGACTGGGTAAGATGGACTACCTCAAGATTTTAAAGGAGTATAAAATTTCCCGTTTACGTTTAGATCGGCAATGGTTAGATATTGTATTTTTGCGTTCATGCAAACGTTTAAATGTTATTCCCAAATTTTTAAAGTTCAAGGGTAATAATGTGATTGGACAGCTTGGTGACACCAAAAGAAAATTTGAAAGGACTTGTCTTAACCTCTACATTCGTAAGAAGTTTTCCGAATTAGATTATTGTTCTAGCAAGACATATGAACTTTATTTTAAATTGGCTAGTTTAAGTTCTCCAGATCAATTCGATAAATTCTTGTATTCATTAGAAGGACTCAGGTTTAAACAAAGGAAAGTGATTTCAGTGCGGCATGAAAAGAAACTCCAGCTCTTAGTAAAGCAATTAAATAAAAATTACCTTCCCCCCCAAGTTAAACCTGTACATTTTGTGAACATTTCAAATAGAACTTTTTCAAGAGATGAAGAGGAAGTTTTATCATTAGGTGGTAAATATAATTTTCAGCATTACATTAATCCGAAAGATATTTGTACAGATTTAGAGGCTGTGATTCAAAGCATTCCTACTAGTGATCAAGAAACAGTGAGATTAAATGTTTGTAATTTGAGTAAAAAATATATTAAACAGCAAGTAAAAGTGAGAAATAAACAAATTGACATAGTCTCCAGATTAAGAAAAGATAAAAATTTAGTTTTTATGAAGACGGATAAATCTGGAAAATTGGCAGTGTTAAATCAAGATACCTATATAAATAAAATGGAACGTTGTATTGAGCAATTGTCATGCCATGTTCTTAATAAAGACCCCAACACTTGGATCCGCAATAAAAACCAAGAGCTTATTAAGAATAGTAGTTGGCCTGATTGTATGAAGAGTAAAATAAAGTTTAACCATACTGGTATTACACCTAGGATTACAGCAAGAGTTAAAGATCATAAGCCAGACTTCCCATTTAGACCAATTGTTCCAAGATGCCAAGGCCCGTTATATTATGTTGAAAAAGCTTATGCTAGTTTTCTTAAAACAATTATTCCACCATCACAGTTTTCTATCTCCTCTACGGAAGAATTTATTCAGCGAATTGCTGATTTGGAAATTAATGATAATACAATTTTAGCCAGTTTTGATATTGTCTCACTTTTCCCCTCCATAAATATTTCTGAAGTTATAAATAATATTAATCATTCTATAGATAATTTAGATAATTTGAATCAAGAAATTAAAACTTCATTAAAATCAGGATTAAATTTAATTAATCAGAGTAACGTTTTTTACTTCAATGGTAAATATTATAAACAAGATAATGGTGCACCTATGGGATCTCCAGTTTCAAGTATTTTTGCAGAGTTTATGCTTCGACCTTTGGAAGATTTTATTTTTAATACCTTTAATTATAAACCTAGACTGTGGTTAAGATATGTTGATGATATATTTGTACTTTGGGAGGAGGGAGAACCAGCTTTGTTGGAATTTTTTGAAAAGTTAAATCAACTTGATGACAACATTAAATTTACTATGGAAAAAGAAGTTAATAATTCACTCCCTTTTCTGGATGTTTTAATTATTAAATCAGGTTCTTCACTTAAAAGGAAAATTTTCAGAAAGCCAATGAAAATTGATAGTATTATTCCAGTTACAGCTTCCACTCCTTGGAGTTATAAAATGTCAGCATTTAATTCCTTTATTAAAAGAGCGCACATAGTTTGTTCAGATGAATTTTTGAAAGACGAACTTGACCACATTATTAAAATTGGAATTGATCATGGTTATTGTCCAAAAATTATACATAATTTAATCAGCAAGTACAATAGTTATCCTCAAGATGCCCAGTTAACACGCAAATCTTATAGAAAAATTTCATATATCCCTATAATGTTTGAAAGATTAAAGAGAATTTTCAATAAATTTGATATTCATCTTGTAGCCTCCCCCACTAAAAATTTGTTTGCAGCTATAATCAAAAAACAAGATCCCGTTCCATTTTTATTCCAGTCAGGCGTGTATGAAATACCTATAGAACTGAATAATGGTACAGTGACGTCATATGTAGGCAAAACTATGAGATGGTTAGTTGAGAGGATCAAGGAGCATAAAGCCGATTTAAAATTTAATAGACCATCAACAGCTCTGTCCAGATTATCGATGAAGGGGACTTTAAGAAATGTTTGGTTTGATAAAGTGAAGATTATTTCTCATTGTTCAAATCCGCAAAAAGCACTCATAAGGGAATCTATAGAAATTGGTTTCAGGAAGAATGAAGTCTGCAATGACAATATGTCCTTTCAAATACCTAATATCTGTTTTAATATTTTAAAAGAAATACTTTTGTAAGTTCCTCCATGGTTTTGTCATTGTTGTATTGTCTACTGAGTGATGGCAACTGGTACATATTTTTATTTTTGAATCTTGGCCTTTAATGTTTATTTAGTATAATTTTTGTCAATTTATAGTATGCCAATCTGTTTTTAATGTAAATTATTTCTCCTTTAAAAATATACCTCTGAAGATTACTCATTAGATTGAGTTCGAAACGTTAGGAATTTTTAATCTATAATAAATTGTTTTTTACGCTGATAAGTAATAATTTTTGTTTTTATCTTACGTTGTTTGTAACAAAGAAACTCAGATTCATTAAATTGAAAATTACATAAGTAAATGATAGATAATATGTTGTATTGTACAAGATCATTTAAAAAAAAAAATTAATAATCAAAACTGTTTTTAAATCAGTAAAGAGTTCTTATGTATGGCCCTTTAAATTATTTATTAGGCTTGGATTTAACTTGTCACTACTACTTATTATATTAGACATTAATATTAGACATTATGACTCTGTCTATTTAAAATTATCATTTTTATTTAAAGAATTAATTTTTATTATCTTTATATTTTAGTAAATAAATCTAGATCGTAGGAACAATTATATTATGTCTTCTATGATTAAATATTTGAGAAGAAGTATTGTTGTTACGATTTGGATGAATGCTGTATTTGATAATTTAAATTGACTCTGTATCACATATAAATGTTACTTTGATATCACTTTGAAATGCAAGACCATTAACCTATTTTCAGTTTCATGTGCTCATTATCAATCAGAAAAGTTTTATGATCTAACAAAATCAATAATGATAATTCTATATAAAACGATTTTTTCGAAAAAAATAATTGTAAAAGAAAAAAAAAACGTTTACTTATGAAGTATCATAAACAATGTGATATTGTTCCCTTTGGAAATTAAGCAGAATTTACATTTAGCTCTTTTTTATGACAACATCATCCGTTGTTCAGGTAATTATTCTATATGAATTATTCAAAAGCAAATTGGAAATTGCACTTAACCAAACTCAAGTACAGAAAAGAGTGATATTAGAAAAATTTTGAATATTCATTTAACAACATAAAAAAATTAAAAAATGTACTTCGCAAATACATTGGGAATAAACTTAATTTTTCAAATGGATCTTTTAGAGGATATTCATAACATTTATTCAATTAACAAAAGACCTTGCAATGAAAAGGAAAATGCATTTCTTCACAAAAGGAAAGTGAATAAAGTTGTTTTCAATATCTATTAGAATGTAAATTTTTTCTTTTTAGTTTATTTATTTTTCAATGCACTATAATTTAATAATTTTCGATAATTTAAATAACTTTGACTGCAATAATAAAATAAACTAAGATTCTTTAAATAAAAAATTACATAAGTAAATAATGGATTATATGTATTTTATAAAAACGTTATAAAAAACAGAAGTTTCATAATCCGAAAAGAGTTTTTATGTATCGCAGTTAAAAACATTTATTATGCTTGAATTGCCTTTTTACTTCTAGATAATATTTTAGACTAATGATAATGTCTATGTATTTCAAATTACTATTCTTACTCAAATAACTTATTTTTAGAATCTCGTGATTTTAGTAAATAAATGTAACGTTCTACGAACCGTTATAATATGACTTCTACAGTGAAATGTTTGAGGAGAACTATTATTATTATTATCTTTTGGAGAGACTGACATCACAATTTAAATTGACTTTATATTAGGTATAGATGTTGCTTTCAATAATAATTTACAAAACAAAACTTATAATTTGGAAAACATAATTTGGATTCCATGTGTTCATCATAAACATTATCTCCCTGATGGTGAAGCAAAATACCAAAATTAAATTGTTGTTATCTCTAAAATTTTTAAACGCTGAAAAAGCCTGTTTTTTACATAACTCATTTTTTATTACTTATAGGAATCTAAATTTTTAATCTAAATCTATCAATCACATATTAAATCTTTAAAACTGAATTATAGCTGTAGAATTATATTAATTTAAATAATGCTTATATTGAATATAATTCTTCTGCTTAGTAAACGAATGCATGAATTCGCGGCCTTGAAAATGTAAAAAAAAATCTTGATGCGCTGAACAAAATAAATAATAAAAGTTCTGTAAAAACACCTTTCTTCTTAAAATTATTTATGAAACACAACGTGTTTCTTTATAAAACATCTTTCTTTGTAAATTAAAAAAGAATTTAAATTTAACACTTTTTGAAAACTTCTTTATAAATAGACGTAACTGAAATGATTAAAAAAAGTGCTTCAATCGAAGAGAAATTTATTTCTTTACTTAATTCTTATTCAAAGAACTTATTTTTAGACTCACATTGCTTTAGTAAATGATTTTCTGTCATGTATTACAATTAAACCATTCTTTTGAATAATTTTGTTTACATTTAAATTTTTTAAATAACTGCTCATGACAATCCGCTACCATTTAGCATTGGACTTCAAAGAACCTGTTTTTTAGGCTTTCACAATTCTGATAAATAAATATAGAAAAACAAATAAAAAACCGTCACATTATTAAAGGATCCTATGCCAGAGGAAAAACAAGGCAATGGCGCCAATCTAATGCCAGACAAGAAATCTGTATAAAAATTCATTGCCAGACAACGGCGACATATAAATTGACGCTAATTGGTTTTATGTGCATGTGTGGTTTTGCTATATAGCATTTTTAAAGCATTTTATAGCATTTGTTTACTACTTGAATTATTACATAATCCTACATAATTGATTTTTGATTTTGTTAATGTGATTTTTCTCAGTTAAAACAAAAACATTGATGGACAAGAATTTATTCTAAAAAACTGCACATTATGGCCTGTTTCTGTTAAGACCAAGTTAGGCGCTACAATCCTTAGGTATTTTGGCCTACATTGCACAACTCTGTTTCCTTGACCATGAATCTTTACAAGGTCACAAGGAATTTAAAAAGGTCAATCTAACAAGAAATACCAGTATTTAGATTAGAAGCAAGATTGATACTATTTTTATCAATGAAGATTGGAGAAAAGGTTCAGTGAATTTTGCCCAGTCCGGATTCGAACTATGTACCTATAGCAAAGTAGTACGACTTGCTGAAGTCTAAGCTACTGCCACTGTATAAACTTCTCATATTTTTGTGTACTTCGTGTGAGGTATACAGCTATATAAAAATTTTCTTGTGCCGTTAGAGACAATGCTTTAAGATGAATAAAGAAATTGTATCTGTTAGGTTTTCGGGATGAAAGGTGAGATTGAAGAGTAAAGGGCTAGATTTGTGACAGTGGATTAGACTTGATTACTGTCGTTTGCACCCGAGATCATATAAATATAACCATTTGTCCTCATGTTTCATAAGTTTATTTTTTACTTTGTTTTTAGTTTTAAAAAATACCGTGACGAATTAAATTGTTATTCAAGGAAACAAATTGTAATTTATATAAATGAATAGTTTTCTAATGGAACATTCTTATTTGTATGTAAGTAGTTTAGAATAAAATTATTTGAAAATTCCAGGCAAACGGATTCTGATTTTTTTCTGTCTAATGGTTCCTTTTAATAAGGTATATTTATTTTCATGCACTTCATGCATTTTATCTAGAATTGTTGCTGTAACTATAAGAATGTCTATAGATACATAAAAAATAGCATTAAATTTTTTTTTTTTACATTAGACAAATATGAAATTAAACATATTTGTATTAAAAAATGATATATTATATTTAAAAAACGCTTCATATTTTGATTTTGATGACCAAACAAACGAATTTTGAGTGATTTTCAATTGTAAATAACATAAAGTGGATAAAATATGACTACGGTCAATCAGTGTATATTATACATTTATAAAATTCATAAATAAAATTACATAAATTATTTACAATAATAAAATATAATTACATTTTTAAAGCTTTGGGCAGTTATAAACTTATCTATCTTCAGAAATAGTACCTTGAAAATCTATCACGGCATTATCTGTATAGTATCTCGAGTATGAATTTCAATAAAAAATAATTAAATTCATTTAAAAACAATGTAATAAGTCCTTTTATCAGTATTTTATTTATTTAGAACAGTATAATTGTTTTATATTTACAAGTAGATTGGTTTGGAGTTCATATACTATATATATAAATACAGTTCGTACGCATTAAAGGATGGTGAAGCTACATTTTTGGGGGGGTTTAAATAAGGCAAATATTACTTTACAAAAATTTTTGTAAAATATGCAAGAAAGTCAATGAATTGTCAATTTCGCCATCATATTTTAACTTATAAAACTGTTAAGTTTTGCTATGTGTTGTTAATGAGTTGGAAAATGTTTCAAAATCTATGCTACGCGCATGATTTTTCGTTCTTGTTTTATATTGCAATAACGTCAAGCGGAGAAGCATTCCTTTCAACTCAAATTATTAGAAAAATGCATTTCAGGCAATAGTGTTTAAAAATCTCACAACAAAATCAAAAATTCTTCTTTAGTTTTCATTCCTGCAGTTACAATTTTTCATAGTAAGATAGCATAAATCATAAATTAGTTTAGCTACTTCGCACACTTTTGTTTCAATTAGAAGTTTAAAACGTATGCCTGGAGGCACATTCGTATGTGACTTTTGCAAAAATTCATAAATTTTAGCAAGCAGGAAAAGTAATTCATCCTTATTGAAAAAAATGTTTTCATCTGTTTAGTTTACTATTTTTAGATCGACCAAAAAATGTACTCACTAGCTTAAAGTGTTATTCAAATAAAATAAATTCCCTTAATTAATGCCATACTATTGGAGAGTTTTGAATACATTTTGCACATTTAGCCAAGCAAAGATAAATATCTTGAACATCTTCAAACCCTTTTCAAGTAAGATAAATGCCCCTTAGGATTTCCGAAACTTTCAGAAAATAATATCTGTTTGTCATCAATATGTCCCTTTATTTTAAAAGGTAAGTGGACATATAGTTCTTCTACAAATACCTGAAGGTTTTATATTTGCTGCTTTATGCAGTATCATTTTACTCATATCAACTCATATGTTAATAATTTCATTTACAATCAATTGTTTAATAGTTTCATTTATTATTTGTTCTTAAATAATTTGAATAAGTCAGATAAAGACACAAGTTTCTCTATTTCAGAATCTTAGGATCTCAGTATCTTCAGCGGTCCAGAAAAGTTTTAATAAATAATAGAAATTAAATCATAGCTACGGGTATCTTTATCTTTTTTCAGAACGCCAATGGTCGCTTACAATCTTTTTAACACCGTGACCCAAAAAATAATTTGGAAGACAAGGAACAATTATAATTTAACATTGAACTAGTACACTTCAATAAAATAATAAATTTTCAAATTATTTAATTTTTTCATTTTCCTCACGTACTTTAAAATATTGGAGAAAGATAAAGTATACTGACACATGTAATCCGTTTTTTCCCAAATTTTAGCTTTGCTTGTTACAGTGATCCTGAAAGGGTTAAAAAGAGAAATTTTGTTAATTGTCCCGATAGTGGAGAAAGATTTGAGCTCGGTTCAATGAAGTATCACCATCGTAATTCCAAAGAGGCTATTATGTGTGTTAATATAATTCTTTTTTTGTTGTTGTTGTTGTTTAAGCAAACGCTATTTATATATATCAAGTTTCGTAGTCATGGCTCAATCTCGTCTGAGTGCATGTATTTCTTTCAAACAGCTTATATTATGATGGTTGATTGGTTGGTTGATTTTTGTCGTCCGATTATCTACGCTAAGCTTATATTATGAAATTAAGAAAAAAATAGTAGAATATGGCAATTACGAAACTTTTATCTATCCACTGCATGCTAGTTCTTCAAATTTCGCATTCACAGTGCCAATGACAATCTCTGTTAATCTCTGACAATCTCAATTAAATGACAATCTCTGTTTCATTGAGAATTCTAAATGTACGAAATTCAAATACTATTAATAGAATGTGTTTCTTAACAACGTTTTATGCTTAAGTTTTTAAAACATTAAAAATTTTTTAAAAGGGCCATTCCAAGTGTTTCTTTTTTTTAAATGATTGTTCGTGTAAATTTTTCTCTATAGTGGATGCTATAGGAAAAATCATAATTCTTGAATATTGAATTGAATAAAATCTGATTTTTCTTAGTGGATTCACAAAGTTACGGTCGTCTAAATATTCGTATGTGTTATGAAAACCATTGATCTTATCATTTCCTTATTCGTTAATTAATAAAAAAAATAATTGTGATGACCTAACATTTTTCTTGCTAACTTTTATCTCATTTGCAAATTGAAAATTGGGAATGTAAATAAGTCTATTTAACCACAGAACGATGATGACAAAAATTCTTCAGGGCATTATCAAGAGTTTTGTGAAACTTGCATTCCAATCTTCCATTTTTCCGATAGTGAAATCTTTTTTGCGAAAAGCAATGATGAGTAACGTAATTGAATAATGATCTGTATTGATTTCTTAGGAAATAAAAACTAAGAAATAAATGTGATAAATAGTTTAATCTTTCCGGGAATTAAAAGTCTCTTTGACAAAAACGCATTAACGATGACAGTATTTAGTTTTAGCAAGCCTTACATCTAAATCTATTTCGAAGTAAAAGACTTCTTATCAAGCATATTGCATAGCAATTCTAATATTAATTATTTAATTCTGGTATTTAATTGTACTTAGTGAAAATGGCATGAACTCATCTTGAAATTGTCAAACATTTTGATTTGGCCGTACCGTAACTTCCTTTCTTGAAGGCGGTGAAGTGTTAAACACGTCCAAACAATTTTTAATGTAAACTATAGGCAATTTAGGAAATTTGCGCTGTTTTGGTGCATAACACTGTATCATCTTAAAGTAGAATATACAGAAATCTTCCCCTACGGCTAATTACAGTTTTGTTGTTTTTATAATGTCGTTAAAAAATTTAAAGCATTACTCATTGTATATTCCATAAGAGACATATACTTTTTTCAAAGCAGTGGATTTGTCATAAAGCAAATAATAAACCGCACACAATGAAAAAATACCGAAATTACAAGACCGACAAAATATGTAAACATGCTCACAATTCATTTTTTAATTTTGATGAACAACGATAATAAATTTAATACAGATCGCCAATACCTGTAATATCTACAGAAATATTTTACATATAAAGTACAGCAGAGTGAGGAATGCTAATGTTCTTCTATGTTTTTTTTGTTTTTTTTTGTTGTTTTTGTTTTTACACCACTCTATGCAGGATGCTTTTAGTTTCTTTCTTACTTATGAAATACCAACATTTTAGTCCTTCCATTATTAAACAGATATTTTATAATCCTATAATAGTAACTTATAATAATATACGATGTTATTACAGTACGCATATCTACTCATTCTACTCTCTTCTCCTCAGTTTTTTTGTTTTTAAGTTTTTGTGAGAACAATTCACTTCTGTAATTTTTTAATGATTCAACCAAGAACTTATTTTTTTGATTCAGTTGTTTTTAAACAACTATTGAGGGAAAACGTGACATTCGAATCTGATATAGATTCATATTTGCATTCATCGTTTTACTTTAAAATAAACCATTCGTCAACACTATCACTTTATCTGACAAATAAGTTACTCTGCTAAAAATTGCGCGAGTCTCTTATTGAGACATGATGACTAGAAAAATAATTTTCAGACGAAAGTTCAAGAATTACAAAATAAATACTTAACCTCCTGACTGCCGCCGGCTGATTTTTTCACACACTAAGCTGCAGGTTTCACTGCAACATAAGCAATATTTAAATTAGTATAATTCCACAAATAAAACCCAGTTCTGAAAAATTAAGTTAGGATTGATGCTATCAAAGATTATACACCGATACTAATAACGTATTTTGCATCAGGTTGGAAAAAACATCATTTTTTTTATATTTTTAATAAATTACAGAGAAAACAACATTACAATATTACCCTTTGGCTGGGCAGTCAGGGGGTTAATGATTATTTATTCTAAATTACTAAAGAAATTTATACCATGGAGTAAATAAATGCTTACAAATTATGCTAAAATATTTAATGTTTTTAATGTTTCTTATCAAATATTTTTTAAATAACTAATGAAGCAAAAAAAGTACTAATTATGCTTTTGTACTTAAACCATAATTATTTACTATAGAGCTAGGTAAATAGACTTATAACCTGTTATATTAAATTCAGTGAAATGAGCGAAGACACACATACATGAACCAGAGTGTTATTCATGATAAAGTTTTTCATTAAAGTATTTTACAAGGAAAACTACAGAAATTGAAACAGCAACTTCTTGGAACTTAATTTTATTGTATCCATAAACGAGATTTAAAATGGTGCCAATTAGCTAAATTTCCGAGGACGCCGGTTTTCCATCATTTTTAGGAAATCACATTTTTAAACGGATATTTGATGAAAAAGTTGGTTTTCGTGCAGCTATATTATGAATTCTTTATAAAGCTTAAAGTTGCATGAACATAAATATCAAATCGGAATTACAGATGATCCTACTATATAGTTTTAAAAACAGTCATTGCGAGGTGGACCTACGTAACAAAGTGGTTAAGGATATATATATATATATTTATTTACACACACACACACATGTGTGTGTCTGTCTGTGTGTGTCTGTGTGTCTGTATGTCGCCATTCTACCATCAAAAAGTGTATGAAGTTATGCATAGAATTGAACCAAATTTTTTGTGAACGTTTTTGGCTGTGGCAAGCAGGTCCTCCTTCAGTTTTGAAATATTCCGCCGGAAGGAAGCGCTGCAATCGCGATTTTTGTGCCATTTTCAATATTGTACCGACCAAAAGTATATGAAGTTATGCATCGAATTGAACCAAATTTTTTGTGTATGTGTATGATTGTGGCTAGTTGGTCCTCTCTCAATTTGAAAAAATCCGCCGGAAGGGGGCGCTGCAATCGCCATTTTTGTGCCATTTTCAATATTTTACCGACCAAAAGTATATGAAGTTATGTATAGAATTGAACCAAATTTTTTGTGTATGTGTATGACTATGGCTAGTTAGTCCTCCCTGAATTTGAAAAAAATCCGCCGAAAGGGGGCGCTGCAATCGCGATTTATGTGCCATTTTCAATATTGTACCGACCAAAAGTATATGAAGTTATGTATCGAATTGAACCAATTTTTTTTTCGTATCTGTATGACTATGGCTAGTTGGTCCTCCCTGAATTAAAAAAAAATCCGTCGGAAGGAGGCGCTGCAATCGCGTATTTTGTTCCTTTTCAATATTGTACCGACCAAAAGTACATGAAGTTATGCATCGAACTGAACGAAATTTTTTGTATATGATTATTTTTTGGTAAGGCAAGTAGGTCCTCCCTGAATTTGAAAAAAAATCTGCTTATCATTCTATTGTCCATCGGTTCGTGCAGAGACGGAAATTCGTTTTTACTCCGATTAATTGATTGAAGCAGAAATTTAAGATGAAAATCAAAGTTGGTAAGGTACTGAATTAAAATTATTAAAGCATTAAAATGAGTAACTATTTTTTTTAAATATTAAAATGTATGTATGAGATAGAAGAAAGTTTTGGGATTGGCACATCCAACTAGTTTTATTTTATCGTTTAATGTGTGTATTTATGATTAAAAGGAAAGGCTTTGAAATAATATTCTCATTTTATATGATTCATTTTATTTCATTTGTTGTATAATAGAGGCTTGATTATTCGATGAAATATAGTGAGTTACCGAAGGGATTAATTTATATAAACTTAATTACTGTGCCATTTGAATGGTACAAGATATTGAAATTTACCGAAAAATACCGCAATATTTTTATTACATGCTAATAAAATTTAGTACCGTTACTTCCACCTAGAACATTAGCTTAAAAAACGTTTTGCAAATCTGTTTTAAGATTATTAGGCTATATCATGTATATAGAGTAAAACAGAGAAGAATTAAATACAACAAGATTAAGACAAGGATTTATTAAAATCATTCCAAGGATTTATGTCAACTGTATCTGATATTACAAAAGAATAATTTATACCATGAATGTTTAAAGCATGTTTAATTTAAGTAGCACATTTTGTTTATTTCGGTTGACAATTTTACTTTGAAGATTGTTCAACTAGGGAATCGAACTTTATTCAATCCAGTATTTCAGAAAGAAAAAATGCCGAATAATCAGGGCTTTTATTGTAATTTTTAAACCTTTCATTTTTCAGGACTTTTATTGTAATTTTTTAAGGAATATTCAACAGGTTATGGTGATGTTCAAATAACTCTGCACGTATACTATGGAAGTTTTAAGAAGATGTTTCTTCTCTGAAACGTGTTGACTGTATGCACTTCTCTTAAATATTGGGACTGGCAACACTACCAATGAACTACCATATACTTACTAAATAGTAAGGTGTGCAAATTTATCGTTTATTAAAAGTGACACACTAAAACAAGAAAATATGCGTTTGTAATTTGTATATAAATATTATAAAGATCACGATCTAATTCAAGTATTATTTGTGGAGGTGCCAAGAGGGGCAAAACTTCATTTTGTGATAAGGATATCCCGAATAGTGAATATCTATCGTATATTAATAAAATACATATAAGAATTTGAGGCATCGTATAAATTTATAGAAATTCAAAATGACGACTATTATCTAAAATGTTTTGCAGTTTTATTCCTCGGCATCTTACAAACCTATTTCTGATGTTCCACTTTTTATAACTCAAAAATTCTCTTCATAATCCTAGAAATGTACCTAAAATGAAAATAGGACAATTATTAAAATATTTTTTTGTCATTTACAGTAGAAAAATTAAGGGAATATATAAATAATAAAAATACTATTTTATCAACACATTATTTATACAATATATTAAAAAATTAATGTTACATATAAAGCTGTAGAATATACAAACTTCACTTGGTATAATCATATTTTTCACATTCGTTTTTGGAATTGCACAATAATGTGCAAGAAAGTCCAACTTTTCTACAGACACATTCATTTTTACATATTTTACATTTACATTTTATTAATTCTTCATAAGAGTCTGAAATCTCTGGCTATTCCAACCAGTATTTTTTTAATGATAAATTATCCAACCACCATTCCAATTTGTTTGGAGAGGGTGGACGTATTTCCCGCTGATCTGCTTGTCCCCAAATGTATCCAAGTTGGAAAGCACTGCGTAAAATATGTTGTTGAAGTGCACCCTTGGTTGGCGGATGATGTTCAAAAGAACGATTTTTTGCCATAAACTATTCTTATCTTGCATTATCGACACTTATGATATTGCTAGTTGAACATATTAATATAGTACAACAATACTACGAAATTTTCTAAAAGATTTAAAATATTTTCAGGAATGGAAATTTGTGGTTTTTATAGATATGAAAATGCAGCAGTAGTTTCTTTAAATGGAATCCATGTTTTCCCATTTGACTTTATGGTCTTTCCTGTGAAACCCGGATTGCTGTCGCATTCCATGAAAGAATGCAATTCTAGTAAAGCCTTTTCTCGTCCAATTGCTATAGTATGAGCAGGAATAAATTTGTATTTCTTCCATGTTACGAATGCAACTCAAATGTTTTTTAGGAATTTATCTGAAATGATAAACAAATATGCAATCCCTAAAACTAATACATCAGTGTATATAGAGCGTATAACAATATTTTTCAGTCCTTTTTCAACCATGTCTTTGAAATGCAGTATTATTCTTGAATCAGCTTCTTCGTGACCAGGGCAAGTCATTCCAATTAAGGAACTTACAGCAGTAAATTTAACTTCTTCCCGATTTAACTTCTTCTCCTGAAGTGGTTATATTAAAGCTTGCGTATTTTTATGGTATTTATTGCTGGCGTCCCAAGTTGATTAAAAAGCTCTTCTTTGTTATTTACAAACTTTTAAGAAATCTAACATGTGGTTGCACTTGTCATCTGGTCCCTGCATCTCTCTTCTGTCTTGTTTCTCTTTTAAAACTTGGTGTAATATATCTATCCCAAATCTATTCTTTGACATATAAAACTCTCAATGTCGTTACGTAAGTGAGGATAAAATGTGTTAATGTAGTAATCATTAAATGTGTTTGAAGTTTGTTGAGGCTTTAAAATGTTAGTAAGAACTGTCTCAACATATATTAAAGCATCACATATTCCTGGAAAAACTTTGCCATTTTTCCCAACAGTTTCCTCTAAAATATGTGGTAAATCACTCTTATGGCTTGGTCTAAATTCCCTGTTACTAGAAAATGCAGATAGAAATGGTTGATTTTCATATTTGAAAAAAAAATTGCAAGTCTAACTGACGATTCTGTATAACTATTAAAAGCCTCGAAAACAACTGAACGTCTGTTTTTAAAACCTTCAAGACTGTATTTTTATTGTTTATGTTTTTCGCCGGAGTATTAAACACTGGAATTTTGTTTTTTTTTAAAGGTTGAAATATTGATGAAAATTGTTTTACTAGGCGTCCCTTAATGAATCTGTGGAATTGGTCAATACCAGTTGACTCAGCTAAATAAATTGGTTCATTAATATCCTCATGAACAATAACTCTGCTATCGATTACAAGCAAGTCTTCACCATCTTCTAAAAATGGGTTCCCTAATTCCTTTAGTACGCTATAGAGTGCTTGAACCTTAGCACTCTATAGAAAAATTTAATTTGAAAATAAGTGATATTGTTCATGATGGTATCGATTTCTGTCTTGGGGTTTGCTTGAATGTTAGAATCAAACTATTGTATGAAATTACAGATTTCTGGTCCAGATACCATCCAATGTATAAATGTCGATGTATCCTGCAATACTGCACCTCTTTCTCCTCTGAGAACAGCGTGTTTTTTTTTGTCCTTGATATATGCCCATAGCTCAGAAGAGTTTGATTGATTTTCTTATCACAAAATGTCCCGATAAAAGTCACGATGTACGTCTGGTAAATTAATATCTGCATCAAACAGATTTTTTAGATGGATTGGTAATTAACGTACATAATTAGGGTGATCAGAAAGAAATGAGTCTGCGAGAAGAGTTAGGAATCGAAACAAAAAGAAAGGAAAATAAATTCAAATTGAAATTTTGGATCACTTTTGATTCATCTCATTTTGGTTGGTGATTAATCATCGTAATTACAATGTGCATTTATAAGCTGCATTTCAAACAAAAAAAATAATCATATGACATTTTGCAATTCGTTCCTACTTGGCAAAGTTTAAAAAAGCATACTATAAATTGAAAAGCACATACACAACATTATGGTTATAGACAGCACTGTAAACGTATTCTTTTTTGAAAGCTTGTAAATTAACTATAAATTCTATACTCACCATACTGTACAGCAAGTATCTCCTACTGCACTTCAGTGATATCTTTTAATTTGAATTTGTTTCAAACAGTTAAACATCATTAAAACACCCTAAAAAGTATTTTCGCCAATAGACCAAAATGTAAGGGAATTATTTTGAGTGTGCCTGTAAACAAACTATAAATTCTACTCTCTATATTTTCAATGTAGAACATTTTGCAGTTTATCACTGCTTTAAATTACATTTAGAGATAGCACATATATAAATTACACGGAAATCCGAGTAAATTTAAGCAAAAAAGTGTAGGGCCAGACTGACGGCTAGACAATTCATAAATACTTTGAGTGCCCTGTAAATGGACCATAAAAGCTATACGCTTTGTTTTTTACTCTGAACATGTTATTATAAACTTCATATAACATATAAAATTTACATGGCAATTTGAGTATATTTAAGCGAGCTAGAGCATGGAAGGACAGGCGGACAGACAGACAAACAGACAGATAAACCGAATTCATACACTTTTAAATGATGTTGAAAGGTGTCCAAAACGAAAATTTCACTTTAAAAACATCGAAATCGACGTGAAATGCACATTTATAATACGCATATTAAGAAAATTCAGAAAATGACGCCATTTTGAATAACTGCCGCCATCTTGAATTCCGACGACTTTATGAGATGCCTCCCCCTCTAATATTCATTGTATTATCATAAAGTATATACTCACCAAGCGGTATATTCTTATCATGATTTGCAGTTTTCTGATGCGTAGCACCCGGACTAAAATGTTTGTAATGGGTTAATAAAATTTGTATGTTTGGCAAACGTGGTGGATCTTTTTCTTTTATTTTACAACATTAAATACACAAGTGTCTTATCGATGTTACTAAGTCGAATAAATATAATTTTCAATGAGACATTTTAATAAAAACTGTATTAAACAAGAATTAATACGAAACAACATAGATTACATTAAAAATACTTTTTCATTTATGAAATGTTTATTTTTCTTGCACAGATACTGGAAGGTTTGCAGCTGTATTAATAGAAGATTATTACAGACTCAAGCTATTAATGTGGATAGTTTTAAAATCAATCCAAAAACAGCTGCTAAAAAGTGACACAGGCTGTGATATTCAAATATTTCTTGCTAAAACTAGCCTACATTGTTCACGGGACTTCTGATAATTTTAAAAGTTCTGCAGCCTGTTTATTTTACTAAATTGCATCGAAAAAAATCTGTGAAGTTACAAAGCTTTTTTTAGTAAACTGGGATTTTGATAACCTTTTATGTAACGGCATCAACAAATATATATGTAAAAATGCAGACTTGAACTGTAAATCAATAATTTGTAGAATTACTAAGAATTGATTTTAGGAAACTGAGTTGTCTAAAACATTTTATGTAACTGTAGGTTGGGTTATGGATGGAATTTTAGTATGATTACAGCACTTAGTAGCGCTTTTTCTTAAGCTACAGAAATATGTAGCTTCAGAGAAACTATAGTCTTGTAAATTTACCCCTTTTTTGTATAGCGTATACATAAAATTTTATTAAGCATACAAAATGCCGTAATTTTATTTCTGAAGAATTACAATTTTTTTCCACAGTGTAGTTCTGTTGTGCACCTTCTATAGTATTTTGTTCTAATTTAAGGTATAGCTCTTGAATGCAGCCCATGAAATTTTGGTTTTAGAAAAAGCACAAGAGAAAATAAGAGAACAGTCGAAAGTTAGACCTATACATTTAAGAAATAAAGTTGTCTATGATGACGTTATTCATGTTATTGTGTTTGTTATTGTCCTTACGCATTATTCAAATATTTCTGACGTTCTTAATTTCTGAAAGTAGCACCCAGAATCTCTAGCGTTACTGCCAGGTTTTCGCCCTTTGTGTTCCTTATCCAATGTGTTTGTTTTACTTATACAGACATAACGCCTTTATTGCTACAGAACGGAGTACCATATCTTGTAGACAACGGTAACTTAATTGATATTTAAGTGTAACATGTAATTTTACACCTCTTTACTTAACACGACGTTATCTGTAATGCAAAAATTTTTAAATAGAATTTAAATTCAATTTCCAATGCGCTAAAAGTAAAACAAATATGTACTCTTATGAGCTTTTAATAAAAATACAATGCTTAAATATTTTTTAACTTTTAAATTAATAAACTTACTTTGAGGTTTGGTTCATTAGCTCGGTACAGAATCTGTAAGTAATTCTTATAATTATGACAATCCATGAATTACAGGGGCAATGAAGTTAATGGTGAAATAAACCACTCTCGCTAAAAAATGATAAGGGAACGTCAACTATTTCTCTAATGATATTTTGAGCAAATTTTATAAACAATTCCAATTACATTAATCAAAAATAAAATTAAAATGACAATTGATGTAACTAATTAAATACCACTGTGGTCTGCTCTAGTAATATATAACTAATGAAATTTCCTTGCCTAAAAAATAAATCAAAATCTTGTTATTTTTGAGGCACAAATTTTCATCAAACTTCAGATTCAGTACATCCGTGATATGCACTAATTCTGTTTATCTTTTCATGTCAATCACCCAACTGGTGGCACTATTATTCTGAATTATTCCGATTCCTGCTATAGCTCTATTTGAAGAACTAGTGCATGATTTTTTTCATTAAACTGCAGATTCAAATATAGCTTGATAAATATTATTGCTGTTTATCTTTTAATATAAATCACCCAATAAGTGTCACTTTTATGTTACATTTTACTCGAAATCTGCAACGAAGAACTAATGCACTATAAGCTAAAGCTATTTCATGCCTTTAGAATCGCCAACAGGAGCATAAATTGTCACTTAATTTTGGCACTGCGATAGCGAATTTTGAAGCATTCGCATGCATAAGAGAGAAGAAAGTCTTTGGATTTCCATATCCGACTAATTTGTTTATAAACTGAAGCACTGTAAAGTAATTTTTTTTCCTTATAGTTGCTCTTTTACAATCAACGACACAAATGTCAATTTCAATAAAAATAAAACATTATTCTTTACATTGTAAATAAAGAAAAATGCTACTTCATCTGCGAAAATAAAGTATAACAATGACAAAAAATATAATAATTAACTCAATAATATCTATAACAGCGTATATGCTACCATCAGTGTTTTCGATTTTGTGGGTTTTTGAATTCGAAAATTTCAATTTCCTACAAGAAATTTAAAATAGCAATTTTTTTTTAAATAAAAAAAATTCCTTATTTTAATGGAAGGAAATATGTTATTAAAATATCTGGCAAGAATTGTCTGAATTTTTTAATTTCTAGAACGTGTTTTATTGTGGTAATAAGAGGTTAACTTCATCTTAGTGGTCCACGATTAAAAATTCGTTATTTTTTTAAGAAGCGTCAGAAATAACTGTATACATATTTCGACGTTTAAAAAAGCTTTTTGCAAAACATTTCTTTTGCAGCCAGTGATTTTCTATAACGTTACCGAGTTGTTTTTAAAGTGCAAATAATTTTCATAAATTGTAATATCATTTTCTTGAATGATATCAATTCAGAATAAAACATTAGCAGTTGCTTAATATAATTTTTACATAAAAGCGTTATTATCCCCAGTCCCGGAGAAATATCAGCCCTCTAAGTGATACATTTTCGATACATTTTAGAGTGACAAATACTCTCAAGGATTACATTCATGCTTGTAATTAAGTTTTTTTGTAATGTTGAAAGAATTATATTTTTTTAGTATTTAAAACAAAATGCAGAGAAAACAACATTACAATTTTGCACAATTAGAAGACTCTCAAAGGGCTAATAGAGACCACAAATACCTAATTAAAATTTAATATAAAACATCACCAAAAGTGTATCCGCCTACATATTAATGCTTGCGCGCATTATATCCGCGCATTTATTAAGAATGTCTTGTAGTTATTTTAACAATTCTAGAAGCATTTAAATTCATTTCAAGGGTGATCTTCAGTGCCTGCTACAAGTGACGTCAGAATTGAAGAGATTAAATACATGCAGTTAAGTATATATACAATCAAATTACCCTGATCCTCTGTTAAAAAATGCTTGTAGTATATTAAAACATTTACATGGGAACTGATATGCTCTTAATAACCTACGCCTTAAATTTGTAAAACTACTCACACACCGTAAAAACTACTCTAAAACGTTGAAGAAAATAAATGGCTGAGAAAAAAATCCCTTTGTTTTTATAAATGCTTAATTACCTTATAAAAATATATTGGCTTCTGATGTTTCTAAAGATAAAGAACGCTCTTTGAATCATGGCCACTCGAAAGAGTTATTCTTTATTTTCGTTTGTGGTTATAGTATATTTTCATTATTAAGAAACATTTTTTAAGAAATCAAATACCTTTAAAGTTTATTAACCATTTGGAAAATGGTTGCTGTTTTCGGTCGAGAATGGACCTTGCGGTGTCCGCATTTTATGTGTTTTTATCATTGCTCGAAGACTATTAATATTTAATTAAAGGCGTACGTAAGATATGAGTTCTCTTATTAAGTAAGCTATGATTGGATCATCATAAAAATGATGTTTTTATTGATATTTATTAACTGAATGGGAAACATTCAAACATTTTGCTTTGGGTGTTGGTTAATATATGTCCACGCTTTATTATTATTATTTTATTTTTTTACAAGATTCATTACATTTAAAACAATTTTTATTTGATAAGGAAATCGAAATGTCGTTGTTATTATTATTTTAATTTAACTTTATATATCATTCAACGGCAAACTAGATTAATTACGTCAGTTGTTAACAACACATGAAATAAAGAAAAAATTTGGGGAGAGAAAAATAATTGCATTTTCATGAATATTTTAAGCATTATGAAGAACATAGTTCAATATAACCCATGCGAATTCAATATAAATAACAATTTACAACACTTATTTATAATTGCTTATCATTATCTATGTTTGAAACCTGTGTATCTTTCTTAAATTAAATATAATTCGAAAAGTTAAAGTTAATTAATATTATGGAAAATTGCTGAAAATTTCATAAAATTAATTTTTTTTATCATTACGTTCAAATATACAATAATAATAATATATAACATAAATCAAATTTAATACATAATATAATGTTTATTTGTACACCTAAATAAAAACTTGCAAAAAGACGGATTTTAATTATTATGGAATGCCCATGGAGTATTTTGTAAAAAATCTTCATAACACTTAAACTATTCAAGAAAACTTCTTAATTATATCATACAAACTTATTTTAAATTTAATATATGTGATAAATATTAGTTAAAAAACATATAGTGTGAGCTATATCGTACCCCTAAGTAGTATTTTAAGTGAAATTAAAAAAATAATAATAAAGATTCAAAACAGTGAGAAAATATTTGTTAAAGTATAAAAATTGATTTAAAAAAGAATCCGTATTCTGTATCCAAAATCCACTATTCTGTACTGTACAGTTCACCCACCATTCTCTGGAAAATAACTTGGTCATATTTATTAAATAGACCGAAATATTTCTACTTTGAAACATTTCTACTTTGAAACATTTACGAGATGATACATGTAAGCTGATATATATCACGACAGTCCATCACTCTGATTTCTTACGACAATGCAAAATGCTTTTCATTAACTATGTCACATAAGAATTCCCATGAAGCACACGATATATCGCGAACTCCTTTATGTTGAAATATGAGCTTTACTATTCATAATACGCCTTTTAGTCTTAACTTTTCTTATTCACCTTTGGCGGCCCTCCCGGCTTCGTAACTCGTGACTTTCATTCGAATGTATTCCTTAGAAATGTTCAAAGTTGTGAGAAAATATTTGTAGAAAGAAAAAGATTATTAGAAAAAAAATCGCTATTCTGTATTAAACGAGTTACATATAGTTCTGGATTTCTAAATATCCTGAAACATTTTTACCTACACTGTAAAAAAAGGGTCGATCTACTAAAATAATGTTAGTGATCCTTGTAATTACTAAAAAAATTTTTGTGATTTTACTTGGTTACAAGGAATCTGTAAGAATTACTAGAAAAAAGCTAGCAACGAATAGAGTTAATAATTTTACATTTTTAATAGCTATTACTAAAACTCACTGGGTGTGGCCGTGATAGTCTAGTGGTCATAGCACCGAACTCCACGCTGAAAGCAACTGGGTTCGATGCTGGCCGCCACCAAATATGCACCGACTGTATGCAATGTAAGTACCTGTTAACTAAAGGGATTATGATAATCCTTTCGTAGCAGATACCATGGGTAATGATCTCTGAACTTTCCCTCCTCTTTAGAAACCTGTCAAAATAAAGCAGGTAGCAATGTTTGGTGTTGCCATGTATTGCGGCTTTTCCAAAAATCTTCCGTTTCAGACGTCTGTCTTTTTACCCACTGGATGTAGCTCGAAGGAAGCTCCCGCCCGTCGGGCACTCGTAATGGTTAATAAAATTAATTTTGGTGCTATTACTAAAGTTTGCTTGGTGGCTCATACTAAAAAGTTTTAAGTTAGTTATACGAAACATTATTTTGTTCAGTTTACAAAAGTAATGTTTGTTTCACTTGCAAAAAAAAGTTTGTAATGGTTACTAAAAAATTCTGTGGAATACAAATTTACTAAAAATTTTTAGTAACCTCTTGAATTGTTTTTACAGTGTAGAAATGTGGGCGACATATGATATAAAGGTAAATATTAACTTCATGGACCAAATATTTGTAGATACATTTGTAATCATATTAATACAAAGAGCATGTAGCCAATTAGTTCGTTTGTGTATCTCTCTCCGTCTTTGTGCACAGAACAGTGCAAAAACAATCTGAGTGAATAGTTTGAAATTTAATATGTATAATCTCTGCCTAATTTTGTCAGCGCATTTCAAATTTAATAAAAATAGAATATAAACACGAAAAACATGTTAATAAAATTTTTCTTCGTTTTAAGAAATCCTATCGTACGTAATTAATTTAATGATCATGATAATCATTCTAGGTAGCCATAGTAATGTAGACCTATATATGATGGAGTCCTGTTATTTCCTTATTACTGAATTTAATATATAGAGTCATAATCAATTTTGCATTCATATCTTTTTGTATAAGAGTACAACAGCTCCATACCACGATCTGAATATTCATAAAACTAGTTACAGTATGAACGCACGTCATTTGCCACGTTTAACAAATTTTTCAAAATTAAGTAAGAGGCAACAGTTATTCAAATAATTTTGCCATCACAATCATGTGTAATTTCTGGAACTCCTTTACTATGCATTCTAGTTTTAATATTAAATTACAGAGGTAGAGCCGACAAATGGCAATTTTACATAAATCACTTTATTTTCATTGTGACATATGAAACATGACAGTATCTTTAGTACACGCTATAAAGCAAACTGGAAAAAAATGTGTACACTTTAATGGTCCTGCAATAACTCATTGATTTAATTTGAGTATACAGACCCAATATAATACCTTCTTTTATTGCTAGACTGGTAGGCTTACAATTGTCTTTGACAAACACAGTGATAAATTTACCGATTCGCCAGTGAAATCAAATCTACTGTTAGATTCCACTATGATATGGTTTGGCAGATCCGTTGCATTTTACTATGCCAATTTTGTTTAGTCTATTTTTGGAATTTCAGCAGTCAACTCGTTGAGGTGATAGTCTGCGCAGTCATCTTCCCGTCTACTTAACATTAGCGATGATATATTCTTAAGAATTTAACAAAAGAAAAAAAAATTGTCATCGTAAAAAATACAATCGTCATCGTAAAAAATACAATCGATATTCATAGATTACTCCCCAGAAACTACAATCGAGATGTTTTACAATCCATTATTAAAAACATTACTTGTACATGCTATAAAGCAAACTGGAAAAAAAATGTGTATACTTTAATGGTCGGACAATTACACATTGATTTAATTTGAGTACTTGATTACTCCCCAGAAACTACAATCGTGATGTTTTACGATCGACTGTTAAAATTATTACTTTTACATACTTATAAAGTAAATTTTAGTAAATAAGTGACAACGATAAACAGATGAAGTTGAAAAGTTTGTACAATGACTCAGTCACCAAATTCCTTATTAACGTTGATTCATTTCATTTCACCCTATTCTTCATAAGATTGAATCGGATATCAAATAAAGACGATCGGCAAAATCGAGTCATATAGAAGCATTTTACACAATCTAAAAGTATCGAGATGTTCATTCTGTCGAGAGAATTGATAAAAACATTTCGTTGTCGTCCAACAACATTTACCATCCTTTTAAAATCAATATAGAAGAGAATTAACACGATTGGTTACGCGTCAGTCATCGGTGACTAACACTGAAGTTTACGTTTATGCAGCGTCAGAAACCGGTGACTAACAGTAAGATATATGACATAGACTAAAAAAAAATATTTTGTTTTAAGTAATTACTGAAAATTTATTTAGCTTTTATCTATTACAGAATATATTACTTCCTTAATATTTTTATAGTAAAAGTAATTTTCTTCTCAATGAGAAGAAAATTACTTTTACTATAAAAATATTAATCGTAACGATCCGAATAGACAAAGTGAAGATTATCTCATTTTCGGAAATCTAAAGAATGTACCAATTTTGTGCTCAATTCAATTCATGTTTATATGACAGTAGGTTGAAGAAGAGTTTTTGATGGCGTTTGTATAATATCGCATTACAACAGGATTTGACAGTTATTATCACTTTCTAATAATTTTTTCAATCATACATGATACATTCAGAAAAGTAAACTATATATTAAATTTAAGGAGTATATGTATTAAATAAAGGAATCACCAATGTTGCAAAGAGAATCAAGTTAACTTTTATTATTATTATAATTTCTAAATGTCAAGAACAATTACTTAAACTTTCGGAACCGGTTTAAACCGGTTCCGAAAGTTCAAGTAATTTTTTAAAGAAAATCTGAAATGAAAACTGAAAAAGTAAAAACTAGGCCGGTTGGGGATCGTCCTCAGCTATCTTGTGCAAACAAATCATGTAAAAATATTAAAATGTCAGCGAGATATTTGAAAAGATTGAGCCCATAGACTTATCATTAGCGTTCGGCTTTTACCGCGTGACTAGTGTGTGACTCTTAAGAAATTTTCCAGGGACATGCAAATCGTATAAAGTTGTTGAAAATCTTTAAAGAAAATAAAATTTAATTTGTAATACTTTTTTAATTTTATTAAGCACTGAATTGATTTTCCTGAACTGCGCTGGGGTAAAAAGACTTTGAAATCAAATATTATGCACTAGTATATATGAACTAGTATATACAAATATTATGTTATCAAGATCTGTTGCTGCGTATTTCTTTTTTTTAAACTTTAATCTTTTTTTTTTTGTTAGTCTTCAAACATATTTCCGTTATGTAAGGCAAGTGTTTTAGTATGGGAAAAAAATGTCTTATCCTTATTTATTGGTTATGGTGTCAAAAAAATGAATACTTCCGATGTTAACAAATTTCTAATGTTAACAAGCGATGTTTTTCGATGTTAACAAACAGTGTACTTTCGGTATCACGTTTGGTCATCAAAAACTGTGTACGAATACATATTTAACATGTACATCAATTTGACAACATTTGCATATCTTATTAATCCATTAAAAACACACGGTAGTGTTTTAGAAATTCTAATTCAACTCAATTAGGATATTAACGTGTCTGAGACGCACCAAGGACTCAAAATCCTAATTGGGAGGTAAATTAAGGACTCTTCCCCTCCGTTCCCCTTTCATTAAATATTTCAACCCTGAGTTCAATCGAAATTACCCTCATTAAACTTCCATGATGATCTCATTCGAGGCGATAAAAGATAATATATAATACGTTGCCAGGAATTTTCGAAACATGTTTATGAATTACTCTTGAATACATTAAAATGAACTGGAATAATTTAGACTTTGGGAAGTGAGGGTATTCAAAATAGATATAAAGGTATTTATCTCTTAAATTAATGCAGTGAGAAATAGACTTTCAATTATGATAAGTAAATAAATGATATTGAGGTTTCAGATATTGCTTTTGTTATACAATCAGATATGCGCATACTAAAATTCGCAAATTAAAATTGAACTTCGATAACACGAAGGTATTTAATACGAAATAATTTGAACACGATCTGTATCCAGTTTTAACGTCAAGTTATATAGGCATTTACCGAAATTTAGGGGAGATTAAGGCTAATTAGGGACAGGGGAACTTCAGGGGTAATTTGTAACAGATAAAAAAAGACCAGATTAATTATGAAATTTGACTAACATTGTACATGTGCAATTTTTTGGACAAAAATATATGTTCCTGTAGAAATAATCAATGTTTTCCTGGAATATACAGAAAAAAACATAGCATTTCAAAGTGAAAAGGTTTTACTAAAAAAATGCCTATGGAAAAAATTGTAGGAATATTGAAATATAATTGTGGATTTAAATTAATATAAATGTTGTTTTAACCTCTTAACGCGCAGTGTTGCCGGGTCGGCAACACCTAAAGTTCCCCCTGTTTAGAGACACAAAAACTTCCGTGAATATTTCAAAAACTACTCTAATGGCTACTTTAAATCTTTCTTGTGAGTTCTAGATGGCACCACCACAGAGATCAAACTCTACTGTTTTTAAATAATAGGTAAAATGTTTTACTGTAATACGCGCTTCACAGAAATGCTCTTCTCACTGCGCTTATCAATGCTTTACTTATGGGAGGTTACCACTTCGGCAACAGCTGTATAATTAAAATGGTTAGTGCAATCTTTACAATACAATACCTGTGTACTCCTCTAGGCCTAAATAGATTGTCTACTTTTTTTTTTCTTTAAATTCCAACTTTAAAGAGTAGTGCGCCGGAAAGGGTTAAGAGGAAAAGTTTACCTTTTACAATAGACGAAGTAAAATGTTGATAAACTGCATAATCCTAATTACCCCAGAAATAGCATCTTGGAATTAAATAGGATCATAGAGTATATCATAGAGTATTTGAATTACGGGTATCGCATATTTTATTTTCTATTTAAATCAAATTGTGATTTGGAATACATTCTTTTAAAATTTTAAATCCTGTGAAATACCCCTAGTTTGGTTTACTTTATACAACACATTTCATTTTGTCTAAGCAAATTTATTTTACATTTTGTTTTTGCACATTTTCTAAATTTTACCCTTGACTGCAACTTTTAGGCTTAATTAGATCGGAACACTTTCAATGTAAATTAAATTTTCCTCCTTCAATACATAGAATTTTGGCTGATCCTTTTCCGTCACGTTGGTTGCATTTCATGTTATTTTAAAAAAAGAAAGAATTTTTTTTTAGTTTTAAAATTAGATCTGTAGAATTGCAACAAGACTATGATTTTCCAATAGAAAATTTTACATTTAATTTTCTTTTATGGGCAGAGAGTAAAATAAAGGAATATCGAAAATCCTTTAACAAATGTTGTTTCCAGCATACTTATTTTTCAATACTTTTTTTCTGATAATAGTAGTAATTATAAATCCAAAATTATCTTGTTGTAAAGCCCACACTGAGATCTTTTAATTCCATTTACGTATGATTGTATATCTTGTAAAACATGACAGAAAATATCACAGACCCAATCGCCCACTTCTTGGGCTAATTTGGATCTAAGAGGTAGATTCTGAAAATTACAATTGTGCCAGGAAACATGGCACACTGAAAAACAATTATTTACGCATTTCTAGATATTACTACCAAACAATTAAAATTATTCAGTATATTATTATGTAGAACAGCCCCTTTTTTATATCTCTTATAAATGAATGACATAAAAAATCATTTCATTTAAATCCCTGATTCTGATCTCTGCTTACCACTAATTTTTTATTGAAGTATTTTACATCTCAATATACATATATGTGACGATTTAAGGAGAACTCGAATTATTTCCACTGGTTAAAAAGAAACACACAGTCATGGCAAGCGAGGGAAAAAACCAAAATAAATAAATAAAAGTAGAAGATCCAATAATTAGTTATGGGCTGCTGTAAATTCATTTATTAAATTCGTAATAATGAGGGAGGAAAAGCTCCTTTTGCAAAAATTCCATCATTATTTCAGCGAGCTGTCCTCATCGAAGAAGCAACCCAAGAAATCTTCTTCTTCATCTCGAGACTTCCACCTTTTTAAACTAAAAAGAAAGTTCTGGAACATTCTGTAACCTCAAACCATCATTCTTTTATGTAAACAGAATTCTTGTCCAGCTACGAGATTATTTTCCACAAACGATAAATTTATTTAAAAAAAAATATTATTTAACCAATTTATAATTGACTCAGAATTTTAAATATCTTAGGCAGACGATTTTTATAAATGATTAATTTTAAGAGAAAAAGAAAAGAAATGAATTTATTAATATGCACACATCAAAGGTTGACGTAGGAAAAATAAATAAATAGATAAAATAAAATAATGATATTTTTTGAAAGGTATGGTTTTGGAATAAATTTAATAAGACTTTCTTAAAAAGGGTTGATAAAAACATAGAAGAAATCAGTTTTATTTGGAATATTAAGAAATAAAGTTTTAATTAAGAATATTTTTAATTTAGAGCCATCTTTTTAAATTTACGCATACTGGAATAATGTTTTTTAAGGCAAATTAAGAATTTATATCGTCTGCATAAGGATTAACAGATTAGATTTAGAAACAAGATTTTAATTTAATAATTTGAAGTAAGTACGGAATATTATTATAAGAAAATTAAGATAGTATAAAGGTTAGTTTTGGCGAAAAAATTTTAAATTCGTAATATTATCCCCCCTCCCCAAGACTTTGTATGAAATTGATAGTTAAATAAAACTACAAGTTCAGACAACAGAAATATAATAATTTAGAAAAGTTAAATTTTGGAATAAAACTGTCAAACTCAGGAAGCCAAGAGATGGAAGAAAAGAAAATTAACGCAGTATAAAAAATATTAGCGATTAAAATAAAATAGTTAAGAGAAAATAATTCTGAATTAAATTTAGGTAGGAGCATTTCCCTGAAAGAAATACAATAATGTTACAACATCACTTACCATTTGTAAGTGCATAGGAGATAATACATATAATAACAGTAAATAAGTTATGAATATTAATAAGCAAGAGATAAAAATATAATGAAAACAATAAAAATTCGTTCTCATGGAAGTTTAAATAATTACAATGACTTAATGCATAGTTTATTTTAAATAAGTCCTTTAAATGAAACAAGTCTTTCAATAGTATATATAAAAGAGTCTTTTCCAATGTTTTCTGAATACAGTCTCTTTAATTAAAAATCTTCAAACCTAGTTTAATCTTTGGTTTTAATGTTATGTTGGATCCAACATCTTTCAGTAATATATCAATTTTTCAATAAGAAATAGCATCACTCTCAATATCAATAATAAATAATATAGAAAAATTTAAATAATAACAATAACAACAATAATAAGTAATAGTATAATAAGACTCCATATCCTAATATTTTTCAATAAGAGTATAATTAATACTAAACTTCATTATAGAAATCATAATAATAATAATAATAGTAAAACAAGAGTATAATCAAAAGAAAATATCACTATTTGTTTATTATTGATAGGGAAAATATTGGTTGAGGATAAAAATAATTACATAGCAACTAAATAATTTTCTTATCTTCTAATAGCATAAGAAAGTATTTTTTGCTAGCCGAAAGTATAAATAAAAAAAATCATAATAATTCCAAAATCCAAATAAAATTAAATCTAACTATTTAGAAAATGGACTCTCAACCAGTATTTCCTTACAATAATTGCTCTCTGATACTCTTTTACAAAATTGTCAAATTTGGTTATAAGTTTTCAAATGCCAAATGTAGAATAATGTTTTATCTACACATGGTTTATAAACTTTAATAATAAAATACAATAGGAATAAAAGGTGTCATTCTTAATTGAGGAAATAGAAATAAAAATAGTGTGCTTTTCTAAAAAACTCTTAATATCTGTAGTTTTCACAATCACTGAAAATCACATATTATGTTATAGGTTTGAGTAGAATCATTAGATTTTATAACTGTTATAACATAAATATCTACTGAATAAATAGAATAATACTAATGTCAAATACATGAGTAAATATAGTTAGACTTAAACACCGTTAAAATTAATTTATCAACATCAATTTGAAAGCTTTTACAATCAAAGTGTACACCTTATGCCTGCATAAGGAGCCTAATTTAACCCCAAAAACAAGTAATATTCTTGTAGGCCTCCAAGAACATACCTGGTAATGTTGAAAATTATGGTGATAAAATATTTAAAGACTAAGAATTAAAACTTAATCTAATGTCTTGACTTTAGTTTGATCCAGTGGTTGTGATTGTATCTGAGGTTTTGTTGGTTTTTTGGTTTGCTCATGAAACAGTTTAAAATCTTCTGGTGAAAAATAGGGTCTTAATTTAGAAACATGCACAATAACGGAATTCTGTCCTGTCTCATAATTAAATTTATGTATTTCATAAGTTACATCAGAAAGTTTACTTATAATTTTGTATGGTCCAGAGAAAGTAGGTTCTAATTTTCGAGTGTTAGGGTATTTAAATTCTTCATAAATTACAGAGTCTTGTATTTTTAATGGGCATTCGACAAAATTTCGATCATAGAGTCTTTTACTTTTAAGGTGAAAGTCATGAGTTCGCGCTTTCGCAATTTTGAGGGCTTTGTCTACTGGTGTTGTACACATTTTAACTGCCTCACACAGAACCATTACCCACCTTTTTAAAAATCTGAATCAAAATTATCGCGAAAATTATAACTATATTTAGCTGCTAACTTTAACCAGAAATTTTATCTAATAAAACAGAAATTGTAAATATCATAGATATACCTTAAATTGGGATCAACTTTTAATTCTATTATTTTATAGATCATAAACAGATTCAAAAATTTTAACTATAGGTAATTTCTTACTTAAAATCACAAAATTTACTGACAAAATTAATCATATTTATCAGTCAAAATTCTAGCAACAGCCTTGCACAGTTCCATCTTTCTTACTGAATTTAAATAAATTATAAGAATCCGGGAACCAAAGCTCACTGTAACCAGAAATTCTAACAAATAAAATGAAAAACATAAATGTTAACTTAATTTTAAGCTCAAATGTCTAGTTGTAGGAACATTATCATGAAAATACTGCATTCTGAGAATAGTTCTTGATAACAAACAAATATCAATAAATTAGAAAATGTACCTTTTTAAAAAATAACTTGAGCTTCTAAGTTCTTTTATACTTCATTATTATTACGAACTTATCTTTAAACGTGCATAAAAATAACATAATAATCTTAATAAGTAACAGTAAATATTTTAAGAACATCATACTCCTCAATTAAATCCTTACGAATAAAAATATTTCAATCTTCAACAAATAATAATGATAATAATAATACTCATAAATAGATTAATAAATAAGACTCAAAGAAAAACAAAACAATAAATAAATAAACCTCACAAATAGAGAATAAATAATCTACACAAATACAATAAAAGGATACACAAAATAATTAAATACATCTAAAAATAACTCACTAATAAGAAGAAATTCTCAAGAGGATCCTAGGGGAGACAAGAACCCCGAAAATTATCCAGGTAATTAGCAACCGACGTTCAGTTGTCCCTGTAAGTTTTTTTTTCTTTTTCTTGTCATCACTACCAATAATACTTAAAGTCAATGATCGCATATTTGGGCCGCAACAAGATGAATGGCAGTTCGTCGTGGCGCTTCTATTCCTTATTAAATCCAATTCGAAATCACCAGGTCTCAAAAATTTATCATTATGACCAAGAATTCTGAATCAAAATTTATGCTCACAGATCAATATCAAGCGTCAGGAAATCCACATCAGACTCGAAGCAAGTACTATTCATTAGCAAGCTGAAAATACCATATAGGCTGTCCTTCAATCGAACTTCGGCGATAGCATGCTTTTCTTTGTTCCATCGCAATTTTCTTTAAATATCATTCATCAAAAAAGCAGCACAGATAAAAAATCCTGTCGACTTTTCGATTAGTTGTGACGATTTAAGGAGAACTCGAATTATTTCCACTGGTTAAAAAGAAACACACAGTCATGGCAAGCGAGGGAAAAAACCAAAATAAATAAATAAATGTAGAAGATCCAATAATTAGTCATGGGCTGCTGTAAATTCATTTATTAAATTCGTAATAATGAGGAAGGAAAAGCTCCTTTTGCAAAAATTCCATCATTATTTCAGCGAGCTGTCCTCATCGAAGAAGCAACCCAAGAAATCTTCTTCTTCATCTCGAGACTTCCACCTTTTTAAACTAAAAAGAAAGTTCTGGAACATTCTGTAACCTCAAACCATCATTCTTTTATGTAAACAGAATTCTTGTCCAGCTACGAGATTATTTTCCACAAACGATATATTTATTTTTAAAAAAATATTATTTAACCAATTTATAATTGACTCAGAATTTTAAATATCTTAGGCAGACGATTTTTATAAATGATTAATTTTAAGAGAAAAAGAAAAGAAATGAATTTATTAATATGCACACATCAAAGGTTGACGTAGGAAAAATAAATAAATAGATAAAATAAAATAATGATATTTTTTGAAAGGTATGGTTTTGGAATAAATTTAATAAGACTTTCTTAAAAAGGGTTGATAAAAACATAGAAGAAATCAGTTTTATTTGGAATATTAAGAAATAAAGTTTTAATTAAGAATATTTTTAATTTAGAGCCATCTTTTTAAATTTACGCATACTGGAATAATGTTTTTTAAGGCAAATTAAGAATTTATATCGTCTGCATAAGGATTAACAGATTAGATTTAGAAACAAGATTTTAATTTAATAATTTGAAGTAAGTACGGAATATTATTATAAGAAAATTAAGATAGTATAAAGGTTAGTTTTGGCGAAAAAATTTAAAATTTGTAATATATATATATATTTAAACTTTACTCAGAAATCTCATAATGCATTCTTTATGCCGCGATTTGAATTATAAAAAAACTTTACTTTGAATTATTACTATAAAACGATTACTTTGAATTATTGAACTGCTATTCATAAAACACCCATTTAAAATTTCTTACTTTTTATTACGTTGGCGATTCTCCAGAAATCAAAACTCGCGGCTTCCATTCAAGTGAATTCCACTGAAGAGTTGTTCAAAGGAATGAAAAAATATTTGCAGAAGAAATCAGGTTAATAAAAAAAGCTTTACTTCTTTTTTTCCATAATAAAACCAAAGGTTAACTTTTTCCCATAGAATTTTTTTAAAGAACAAAATACATGATAAAGGGAAAAAATATTTTATTTAACTTGCTTTGAGAAAGGGAATCTTCCGCTGATGAGGAAAATTATCAAATAAGTACTTTTATATTCAATGGTTTCATAGATATTGTGCCTCTAAATTTATATAAAAATATTTTTTGACAATGAATATGTAATTTCAGTAGTATAATCCATGGTTATAATAAACATGTTTGCAAAAGAAATAATTTTAATGAAAATGTAACGTACCGGTTTTAGTTCATATATTAATTCAAATTTCTGTTCTGACATTAATAATTTATATTGATTAATTAGATTGTAGGACTGAAATTATGGTACCTATTTGGGGGGTAAATAACATTACCACTTCCATTTAAATCTATAGAAAAGCTAGTTATCGAAAATTCAAGATTTATAGGAATTGATGCCAACTTACAAACTGTCATAATTTTTATATTATTTTTATATACGAGTTTCGTATATAAACAATATAAATATAAACGAGCTTTGCACTGTCTATTACAGTCAAGTGCATTCGAATTTCTTAAAAGCTATATTCATAATCCTTTACATGACTATCGAAAGTATTATTTCCTTACATGCTTTTTGAATACTTATCAGCAATTGAAATTTGTGCTTATTAAATTCATTTTTAAATTTCCCCATGGAAAATAGTCGTCTGGAATACTGATAGAACAGTTAAGTAATAATTAATGAAAATGTAAAGTTTTTTTTTTTATGTCGCTTGCTTAATTATCGATTTTACCGCTTTGTAATAAGTGAGGGTGTATAATCTCATGAGGTTTAAAATTACTATCTAGGTATAATTTTTAAGCCTAATTGCCCATTTGTTTGAAAAATACATATTCAATAAAAATAAGTTTTTTATTTTTCTTTTGATAAAATAAGAAATTTTTAAGCCGAGAGGACATATCAAATTTCACGATGCCGCTTACAGTTATTATTATTATTATTATTATTATTATTATTATTATTATTATTATTATTATTATTATTATTATTTTATCGATAAATGTGATTCAATACGAAATGTATTACATTTGCCTTTTTAATGATATGTAACATAGTTGAATTTTTTTTTAATGATCAGTGTTTGTTTTACGATCTGCCTGTCTATAATGGGTATTCAAACTCGCGTAAATATAATTCTTTAGATTACCTTTTTAACAATATTTAAAAAACCGGTTCAAATGATGAATTAACTGCATTTCAGTGTATAACTGAAAGGGAATTTTGAAAAAAAACTGCATATCTAATAAAAATTTTAGAAAATTTTTAAAAATTGTATTTTTTAATACTTACAACTTCCATAATCATTGATATTTTTGCCTAATGTTTTTTAAAAATTTTGAAAGAAATGTATTACACATGAGTGGGCTTAAATTGTTTGATAAATAATAATATAATTAATAAATATAATATAAATAGATTTTTAAAAATACATAAATAATAATATATTTAGTAAAATTTTGATAAATAATATAATATTGTATTTTATATAATTTTATATATATAAAGTAAATAACGATGAAATTTAACACACCTGCATTCCCTTTTGATGTAAAAAAAAAAAAAAAAAAAAAAAAAAAAAAAACTTAGTACTAATTCCATGCGCAGTTTTATCACGGGTATAATAATGAGCAGGTACAAAAAGTTTAAGTCTCTGTCTCAAATACAAAAAAAAAAAAAAAAAAAAAAAATTAACATTAGAAAAAGGCCTTTTAAAGCTTTAATTTATATGTGTTCTGGGTGTATTAACAAAGTTTACAATGCCTCGCGATATTCTTACCGTTTGGGTAAAAATGAGTTTTCAAAATAATCACAATTAAACAAGCTTTTAATAATAAAATAAAAGGATATCGATTTTTTAACTAACTTTGACGTAAACTGCCCTTATTGTAATCTACCATATAACATTCCTTGTTGAAAATGGAATGCATAGTACTTTTTAGTTCGTTTATCAAAACGTACGGAAAAGTTCTATTACATTATTGTATATAGAGATAAAATCCTTTGCAGTACATTTTAATGATATTATAATATTTCGAACATACTGAAATTCATATATAACATTAATGTGCAACAATATAATGAAGAATATAATTCTCATAGTATTTATTGTTTTATTTCATTCATCGTGCCGTATAAAATAGGGTGATCATGATATTTATTATGCAGTTTTAGATCTACGCAAAAAAAGCTCGCTTAAAATAGTGTTTAAGAACGATATTCGTTCGAAATTCAATTTCATTCGGGGTGTGCAATTAAAAAAATATATACGCCGTAATACTTGTTTTTAAAATTTTTACTTATCTCATTTAAATTTACCTTATTGGAGATCTTAGACTAAAAATGCATAAAAAAG
>OZ025289.1:1133908-1295908 GCA_964019185.1 Maratus speculifer | reverse complement strand
TTACAAGGGTTAATTCCGTTCGAAAAAAAAAAATCAAGGAAGGGAAACAACACCCCCCTTTTTCCTTTTTATATTTAATCATTGAACCCCCTAAACTAATCAGGGACATGCTTTATCATATAAAAAAATTTTATCTAAAATTCAGAACAAATCGGAAAATTCTTAGTAAAAACCCATTTATATAATTTAAGAGGAGTTATTCCTCTCTTTTATACTTAACCATTAAACTTCCAAGACTATTCAGAGATTTCAAGGAAATCTGATAATTCTGTATGAAAAACCCATTTATATAAATTAAGGGGAGGGGCATTAAAACCCCCGTTCCCTATGTTTATACTTATCCAATGAACACCTAATACCAATCATGGAGGCACTTTTTCAGAATGATCCTATATCTAAATTTAGAACGAAAACTGATAGTTCTGCATGAAAAGTCCATTTATATCTATTAAGGGGAGGGGCATGAGCCCCCCGATCCCCCTCTTATTCATATCGAATGAATTCCAAAAACTAATCAGGGAAGCGCCTTATCAGGATATACCTATATACAAAATTTCAAGTGGATCCGATATTTTTATCATGAGTTATCGCGTTACGCACGTACATACATACAGAACGGGCGGGCACATAAGCTCTCAGGTTATGATAGCCTGTGAGCTAAAAAATAATTTCTCATTTATGTTTTATGAACGGTTGAAAGTGTTTCATAATCAACGCATGAAATAAGATTTTTTAACATGCTGTACATATTTCGAGTTATAACGATTTTAAATTATCCCACATTTTTAATAAATTTTAAATTAAAAACTTTTTTGTAAATATATATGAGAAGTTTTATTAAAGTGATTTTGTTTAAAAATAATATGGTTAACCATAACAAAAAAATTCAAAGCTTTAATTCAATAAATAAAAATTACTTTGAAATGTGTATCAGGCCCCCTAAACGTTAAAAGAATATATTAACCAGTAAATATATTAACCAGTAAAGAAAAGTTAAATTTGTGACGCGTTTAAATTCAAGCAGGGCAACTTCCGGACATGCACTTCATTTGAAGAACTCTATAGAGTCGGAACCGCTTACGATGCGATGGCGCAGATTTTTTTTAGTCCCTTGAACATCGTTTTTATAAGAATAACGTAAAAATATCCCTTTTAATACTCAAACAGTCGCTGCTTACACACAACATTGCATTATAAAAATCTTCTACTGTATTATACATTTGTTATTTGCACACTTTATCGATTCAAATGAAGCAAAGTCAATAAAATATCATTATTATATATCGGGTAATTTTAAATCAAACGACACTTAGAAGAAATAATTATTATCTGAAAGTATTTGATAATAGAGTTTTGGTACATAATGCGTTAAACAGTAATAATGTCTTCTTACCCCCACACAGGTGGGTAGAACTTTTTATAAACAAAACAAACAGATAGCATTTTTTATCTTTTCTTTATTTGTAAACCCAACAAGTATCATTTCAAACATATTTTGCGCCTGGTTTCGTGAATAGCGAATTATATATGCATATGAATGCAGAAGAATAATAGTACGAAACATTAGGATATAATTAATGAGGTTAGTAATTAGTATCTTTGTATTTTCATAAAATTACATAACTGAAAGAAGACAAAAAAAGAAAAAAAAATGTAAACAGACTATTTTGATGCAAAGAACAAATAAAAAATAAAAAAGAGAAAATTTTGATTAGATCATATATGTTAATCATATGAAAATACAGATTCCCCCTCCTTCTATAGTATCATGTAACAGACCCGCACCTAAAATGATTATATTATGTATGCACAATGCCTTAGTTCAAAGCAAAAATTAGGTTCTCAATGGAGTCCTTTCATAAAATTTCCTTTAATAAATAGGGGCTCTTTATGAAATTTATTTGATAAAGAAAGAACTTTCACAAAATTTCATTACTTAACCTCCTGTTCTGAGACAAAGTTTACAAAAGACCACAAAAATTAGTTTAAAATTACTATAAAACATCTCACGCATAATGTAACAGCGTGATTCCCTCTAAATTGCTATTAAAGCTCAAAATAATTACGTAAAAAACTGGTATTAATTCCAAAATAATCACGCTTTTACATACAGTTCATATTCGATATGTTTCTTTTACTATAAAAATGCTTAATTTAAATTAGCACACTTTATTTCTCCAACGTTTTAGTGCATAGAAAGATGTCCTTTTAAATATGACAAAAATAAGCTGATATGTGCCATTTTAGAGATATATCGAGGTTTTCAAATGGAGCAAAAACACATGAGTTGTGTTAAGGAAAGAAACGAATGAGATACGGATGGAAGTCAAAAGTACGAAACATTTTCTAAATTATGTACAATTGATTTAAAAAAACTTATTAGATTATTTGAATTTAATTTAGTTATTTTTATTTATTCACATGATTATTTTAATAAATTTTTTGTAATACAATTTTTAGTGGATTGGAAACTAAACATGAACTAATTTTCTCTTTAATTTTTCAATAAACAAATTTACAATTCAAGACCATAATTCACAGCGCAATTTTAATTAAAAGATTCTTAAATAGCATGAATCTAATTGATCATCTGAGCACCAACTGCAATTTCTAGCTCTTTCATTCCCAAAACATGAACTCAAATAAAAGAGAAATACGTTCCCTTAATGACTTGATTGTTCAACATTAACCTGCGCTCAACCTCATACAATATACAATTAGGAGGGGGGGGGGGGGGAAACAAGCATAATTTGAAAAATAAAAAAATATTTGAGTATGAGATAAAATAAGGATAATTAAAAAAGTATAAGTATTTGAAAAATAAAAAAAAATTACAAAATATCATAAAAATCTTGATACATTGCCTTTCAAATTAAACAACATTTAAAGTTAATAATCTACATCTACTAACAAAAGAACAAAACGCTCTGTCTGTGTGTATGTCTGTGTGTATGTGTCTGCGATGGCTAGCAAAATCTACAGCATATACGAGGCTGAGAATTTTTTTGAGAGTAGCCCCAAATCTCTCCTGATGCACCTGAGCTTCAGAATTTCGAAATTCCAATTATTAACTGAGTAATTAATTAAATTCCAATGATCACTCTCATAAAAAATCGCCTTTTTTCCACTTTTTCCCCTTCATTTGTTTATGGTTGGTTGGTTGCATAAAATTTTCGCAGAAATAATTTTAAAAAGCTGGGACAGACCTTAAAAATTCATAGACTGGCAAACTGTCAGTTTAAATGATTATTTTTTATCACAGCTGCTGTATGGCAAGGAGGAAAAAGTTAGGTGGAGGTAAAGCAAGCCGCAAAAAAGGTTTGCAATATGAAACCATTTATCGCTCAAATTTTAATGACCCAATCAAAAGTACGAGAAAGGGATTTTGTATTAATAAAATGAATTGAAATAAATAAATAAAAGGAATATTGCCCAGTTAAACTGATGGCATTGAGCTCACAGGCTACGCATACTAATTGTACATTACAGCCTTGTATTTTCGTTAATTCCGTTCGAAAAAAAAATTAAGAAGGGGAAACAGCTCTCCCCTTTCTCCTTTTTTATACTTAATCATTGAACCTCCTAAATTATCAAGGACATTGTTTTATCATACAAAAAATCTATATCCAAAATTCAGAGCAAATCGGATAAATGTTAATAAAAACCCATTTAGCATTTATATAATTTAAGAGGAGTTATTCCCCTCTTTTATACTTAACCATTAAACTTCCAAAACTATTCAGAGATTTGAACAAAATCTGACAATTCTGCTTGAAAAATCCATTTATACAAGTTAAGGGGAGGGGCATTAGAACCCCCGTTCCCCCTGTTTATACTTATTCAATGAACACCTAATAACAGCCACGGACTCGCCTCATCAGAATGATCCTATATATGAATTTTGAACGAAAACTGTTAATTCTGCATGAAAATCCCGTTTATATCAATTAAGGGGAGGGGCATGAGCCCCCGTTCCCCCTGTTTATACTTATTCAATGAACACTTAATAACAGCCACAGTATCGCCTCATCAGAATGATCCTATAGCTAAATTTTGAACGAAAACTGTTAATTCTGCATGAAAATTCCGTTTCTATCAATTAAGGAGAGGGACATGAGCCCCCCGTTCCCCTTCTTATACATATCGAATGAACTCCAAAAACTAATCAGGGAAGCGCCTTATCAGAATATACCTATATACAAAATTTCAAGTGGATCGGATATTTTTATCATGAGTTATCGCGTTACGCACGTACATACATACAGAACGGGAGGGCACATAAATTCTCAGGCTATGATAGCCTGTGAGCTAAAAAATAATTCCTCATTTATGTTTTATGAACGGTTGAAAATGTTTCATAATCAACGCATGAAGTAAGATTTTTTAACATGTTGTACACACATTTATGCTAACACAAAAACATTATTTAATACCAACTACTAGTTATTTATCTTACAACATTGAATATATTATTATAAGCCGCCTAACTAAGCAGAAAACATCTTTATTCTATTTGTGATATTTATATAAATGTAGCTAACGAACTGGAGAAAATTCTTACGATACTACTTGAATTACCTTATTTTCTTTTTTCTAGTACGTTTATTCTTTATATCAAGCAATAATCTCATCTTGTTATCCGATGTCTGAAAGTGTATGCTTGTAAAAATAGACAGATAAATTTCATAATTCTAGCTTATTATTATGCTAGTATTTTTAGAAATGTAATCATTTCAGAAAATGGTAAAAACTGTCGATATTGCAAAGGGTAATAAAATAATAAATCAATTAAATATTTATCCTCTTTATACTATTTAATAAATATAGCTAATGAAAGAAGAAGATACTTAGGAGTATATAATAATACAGATTACTATACTTTATATCACAAACATTGCGATCTCGATGTCATAAATTCTACCCGAAAATATAAACATCGTCGTTTTACTTTAAACGTGTGAAAAATAATTTAAATCTCTTACAAACTAGTCGTTGGGGGCCACCGTAATACTTACCCATCATGGATATGTATATGAAAATAAAACATGTGAAAGCTATTTATACAATGCATTGCAATTCATAAACAAAAATTTAAATATTGTCGATATACATAGTAATGCTCTATTAAAGAACTGCTGATGTATCAATTTCGACAAATTATATAAAACGCCAAACTACCCAAGTAGTACCGAACTGCATAAAAGAAACATCCTTATAGCTCCAAAAATAATAATTCTATTAACTAACAATAAACTGCGTCGGATTAAGCGTCTCATTTCCAATTAAAATATAATTCTGAATTGAAAATTGAATTAAATGCAAGGTCATGAAAAATCGAAGAATGTGGAAAACAAGATTACAAATATCTCGGCAACTAATAATCCGATCGACTTCGTTCTATATGCAAAATGTGTGTTATTTTATTGCCTTTTACGTCCATTCCTTAGAACAAAAAAATTCGAAAATTTTTATATACCTTTCATCAGAACGAATTTTTTGAGAATCCGAAAAAAATAGTTCCGGATAATCGAGGTTGCTGATATTAAATAGGGTTCGTCCCATTTTTACATACTAACTACATACAAAATTTCAAGTCTCTATCTCAATTTGTTCGGGAGATAGAGCGTTTACAGACAGACAGACAGACATACAGACAGACGGACGGCAAAATTTTTTTTCTAAAAATATGTTTTTCGGAATCTCCACTATCTAAAACGTGTAAATCCGTCAAAAAAAATTTTTCGATTTTCAAAACGATTGCAAGACTTACCCTATACTACGTATGATGGGTAAGTAAAAAACGAAGCTTCAAAACATTTCAGATAGAAACTTAAACACACTTTATTCCAGAATAATTCTACTACTACCTTTGTAACACGCGCTTTCCAAAGGAATAAAAGAAAAAAAAATAGACTCACGCGTCACGTGACCTGAGTTTTGCTAAATTTAAAAAAAATGTAGTTGTAATGTTTCTCGTTTTAAAAGAAATCTGGCAACACTAGTTCTATTAAAAAATGTTCTTTTTCTTAGTGATATTGGAATGTTGGTTGTGAATTGTGGTTTTATCTAGTGATGGTGGCGTGCGCCAGAATTATGTAAAAGCTTTATTTGTATATAATGTGTGTACGTTAGTGTTATATTTGTAAGTGTCGTCTTTTCAAGTAATAAAAAGTTTATAAAGAAGAATGCAACCCCGAGATATTTATTAAGAAAAGTTATCACTTCTTTCTTCTCTTCTACATTTGTAAGACGACTTCTTACAAAATGGCTACCCAACGTGGGGCTACGAATCAATTTCAAAGTATTCAGCTATCTTAGTTCCAGAAAGTTCGATATTTTTATAATGAAATATGATTAATAAGAATGAAAAAAAAATGGCTCGAGCGGTCGTGCTCGTCTGTTTGTGAAGTATATTTTAAATGATTAACATAGCAAGTTTGTTTCGTTGATGTGAAATCATTCGATTGTGAAATACGCACGAAATAAAAATGCATGTATGTTTAATGCAAGAAAATGACACGAGCAGTCGTTGCTCGTTTGTTTGTGAAATGTGTTCTTCAATGCTGTGAAAAAAATTTCCACGGAATAATCATATGCCAAGCACCATTTTTATTTGTTTGCGATATATGTTCTCGAATTTAATCTTGCTTCGATAACGCCATTTATATTTGTTTGTGAATTCTACGTTTTCTATGCTTAAAAAAAAAAAAAAAAAAAAAAAAAACTTTCAGTTCTTGTGCCTGCAGGTGTAACTCAACAAATATTTATTTAATCTTCAAGTTACTTTCTTAAAATGGATCCATATTTTTATCAAAAGAATGCATTCTTTCCACAAGTGTCTATATTTTGTTTTCTATTTGTAAAATTTTTCATATTTTTAGTTTTAATTTATTGATTTATTTTACAGCTCATTTATATATTGTGTAATTCCTCTTCCCTCCCCATGCTTATATTTTTTATTCTTTTGTTTATTTTCATTCTCTGCATGCATGTTTAATTTTTATCTTGATAAACTAACAAATTTTCTTACTTCGAATTAAAAAAAAAAAAAAAAGTTGAGAAATAATGAAATAAGTAATTATTTGTGTTGATATTATTTTTCTTTTCTTTTTACAAAAAGGGAAATAAGTTGAGAATGAAAGAAATATATTAAAATACATTGATACCATCAATACAAGTGTCATACGGTATGTGTTTATTAATTATTTTTTGTTTGTTTTGTTGTTGGTTTCGCAAGGTAACAGAATTTAATTAGAAATTTTATTTGAGTGTTCTATTGTTAGTTGTTTTAAGCATTTAATTTAGAGTTCTTGATATACTGTGAAATAGCATTGAATACGATTTTTAAAACAGATTGAGTAAGTTTTTGCATTTATTTATTTATTTATTTTTATGAAATAAGATTTTCTTTTCTTTTAAAGTTATATTGAAAAAAAACTATATTACGTAGTCTTGTCTTGATAATATGATAATAATATTGCTTGACATTTTAATTATTCAGATATCTTTTGACCTATTTAGAACATTGTTTATGAATGTTGCCAACAATTCAGTACTAGTTTTATATCAGTTAAAATAATGTTTTGATTAAATGACACGTAATTTAAAGTATATTTTCTTTAAAAAAATAATAAAGTTTAAATTTTAAAGATACTTTTATGAAGTTTTATGAAGTTTAATTATTTTAAAAGTATATTTTGCTAACGTTAAAGTTCACTGTTTTGTTTTATTAATGACTTGTTTATATGAGTTGTAAAGCAAAGCTCACGTCCGGGGAACAATTTATTTAAACGAATTTTTAGCATTAGTGGGTATATATCTTGTTGTTTGCTAAATTTACAAATGTCCGACCTCAACAAAGCACGAAAAGAAGACCTATTTCAGGTCGCTTTAGAAATGAATTTAGATGTACAACCCTCTATGACTGTTGTCACATTGCGTGATAAGATTAAATCCTCTCCCTCGTACGAAGTTGATTTCGTAAATTCGTTAGTCAGAAACCAAATTGCGACTCGCGAGGAAGAACAACGTAGACGAGACTTAGAGGAAAAACAAAAAGCAGCTGAGTTAGAACAGCGTAAATTAGAAGAGAAGCGTCGTTCGGAAGAACTGGAATTAAAAAAGTTTGAGATGAAAATTGAGCTTGAGAAGCTTAAGTTACAGGCTCAGAGCCAAAGTGTTTCCAGTGGAGCGGTAGGTGGTAATGCGGCAGGGATAATGTCTCATCCAGAGAGTAAAATAGATATCCAGAAGCTGTTGCCTACATTTAAGCCAGAGACAGATGATGTAACATTGTTTTTGGTGCTCCTGGAACGACAGTTAAAGCTTTCGAAGGTACCAGAGCACCTCTGGGTTTCTTATTTACTAAGTGTTGTACCCTCTTCTATATCTACGCTTATTGCTCGTGAAAAAGAAGAAAACGCTTCAGATTTTTCACATGTTAAAGGTCTACTTCTAAAAAGGTTTAAAATTAGCGCTGAAAGGTTTAGGCAGCTGGTTTTCACGCATTGCAAAGATAAAGAAATTACTTGGAGAGATTATTACTTCGAGTTACGTGCTTACTTTGAAAACTGGCTTAAAGAGTTAAATGTAACGTCTTTTGAAGCTCTTCAGGATCTGATCATAGCGGATCAGATGAAAAGGCGCGTGCCTGTTGAATGCAAACAACATATGTTAGATGATTGGGAACATTTAAATTCACCAGTCGACTTTGCCGGAAAATTAGATGCGTATGATACTTTCAGGTCTACGTTTTCTAAAAAAGATTCGGTTGTACCCCAGGAGAAAAAAGCGTATTTTCGCCGAGAAAATACATGGAAGCAGAGTAAGCCTCCAAAAGAAGACAGATCTTCTCCTAAGGTTGCTAATAAACGTTTAGAATCCGATATATTTTGCTATGGTTGTGGCAAAGTGGGATTTATAAAGAAGAAATGCCCAAATTGTTCCCCTATGGTTAAAAAACAAACAGTGCAAGCTCATCGTCTTCAGCTATATAGTTTAAATACATCAGCAGTTTCAGCTCCAAATGTGCCTATTACGATCTGCAATAAGAAGGTGTTAGTCTGTGCAGATACAGGAGCCAATCGTTCTATTGCAGGAGAACGAATGTATAAATTATTTTTGAAAACTGGTGTTGCATTGAATCCCCATACTCATGATGTAACCCTGGCTGACGGAATTACGATGGCTAGAGAAACTTTGTCTGCCACTGTGCCCGTAGAAATAGAAGGCCGAGTTTTCAAAACGGAGTTTATTGTTTTACCAAATGCCAAAGGTAATAGAACCCTTTTAGGAATGGATTTCCTTCACAATGCTAACATGGTGCTTGATACCGCTAAAAAGACATGGCATTTTAGTGATAAACCTCATAAAGAGTTTGATTTTGTGGATGAGTACGAAGAAGAAAATAGTACGTCTGCTGGTGCTGTCGAAGTTAGCCCATATGCTTTACGTGAAGACGAAGGCAAAAATTTAAGTCCTGATGAAAGGGAAAGACTTAATGATCTCCTGAAAAAGTATGAAAAGTGTTTTCAACCAGGGGGAGAGACAACCCCATTTGTTGAGCATCGTATCAATACAGGTGATAGTGCTCCTGTTGCTGTACCACCTTATCGAATGACTCCTGCTAAAAAAGAAATTCTTAAGAAGGAATTAGATAATCTTCTAGCTCAAGGAATCATAGAAGAATGTGAATCACCTTATGCTTCGCCTGTGGTCCTCGTACCAAAACCCGATGACAGTGTAAGATTATGCATAGATTATAGAAAATTAAATGAAAACACAGTAGCGGATAAATATCCATTACCTCGAATGGACGACCTTTTACATGAAGCCAAGCATACTCCTTACATGTCAACTATAGATCTTCGTTCTGGGTATCACCAAGTCCAAGTCTACCCACCAGATCAAGATAAAACTGCATTTGTCTGTCCTTATGGAACTTATCGTTTCTTAAAAATGCCTTTTGGACTAAAAAATGCTCCTGCCACGTTTCAAAGATTGATAGATCAATTTAGAAATGGTCTTAAGGATGTATTTGCTTTATCGTACCTAGACGACATCATCGTTTTGTCAGAAACATTTGAGAAACATCTCTTAGATCTTACAGCTGTGTTCGAGAGACTCCTTGAATTTAAGTTAGATGCCAAACGCGAAAAATGCCATTTTTCTTGTGAGAAAGTTAAGTATCTAGGACACTGGATAACTCCAAATGGTTTAGAAGTAGATCCAGACAAAGTATCCGCGATTAAAGCGATACCTCCACCAAAAAATGTTAAAGAAATTCAGTCCTTCTTACAAACCTGTTCTTGGTACAGAAGATTTATATCAAATTTTGCTGATATCTCAAGACCTCTTAGCAATCTTACGAAAAAGAAAGCCACTTGGAAATGGGGAAAAGAAGAACAAACAGCCTTTGAAACTCTAAAACATTGTCTCATGACATCTCCAGTACTGAAGCAAGCTGATGGAACCAAACCATTCATTCTACGTACTGATGCTAGCAACTATGCTCTTGGTGCTGTACTTTTACAGGGTACCGACAAGACCTCTGAACACCCCATAGAATATGCTAGCCGTCTTCTTACAAGTGCAGAAAGAAATTACTCCACTACTGAACGCGAGGCTTTAGCTGTTGTCTGGGCCTTAGAAAAATTTCGTGGTTATGTGGAAGGCCAAGAAGTGATTGTAGCTACTGATCACCAACCTTTAAAATGGCTTCTCAGTCTTAAGTCACCATCGGGAAGATTAGCCCGTTGGGCACTACAATTGCAATCGTTTTTATTGAAAATAGAATATGAACCTGGAAAATCTAATGTTGTGGCTGACATGCTGTCACGTCCTGTGTGTAATCATCAATCTGCTTTCTGCGAGACATGCAATTTTGTTAGCATAGATATGCCAACAAGAAGCTCAAAAGATATGAGGGAAGCGCAGTTACAAGATGAAAATCTTAAAAAAATTATAGATTGCTTTGAAGATGAACAGAAAAGTGAAGATTTTGCCAATTGGACTGATAGAGGATTCCTGATGAATCAAGGTGTACTTTATCGTTATGCTCCTGAATCTGATGCCGAGGAAGCGCAACTGGTCATTCCAGTTCAAAAAAGAGAAAATATTTTGAAACTTCATCATGACGACCCCTCACCTGGACATTATGGTGAAGCAGGAACCTATCAAAGAATTGCTAAGAGATATTATTGGACAGGCATGCGAGCCTTTATTTCTGAATATGTAAAGAAATGTCCAGAGTGTGCTCGCTATAAAGCAACAAATCAGAAACCTGCTGGTTTATTGCGAACACCTGCTTATGCTCAGCGGTTTGAAACCCTCAGTATTGATCTTTTTGGACCACTGCCACCCAGTAAAGATGGACACCGATGGATTTTTATAGTGGAAGATTGTGCCACTAAATGGGTAGAACTATTTGCCTTAACAACTGCAACTGCACAAGAATGTGCGACTACTTTGATAGAAGAGATCTTCCTTCGGTATGGTATTCCAAGAAGACTGATAAGTGATAATGGTCCTCAGTTTGTGAGCGCTGTTCTACAACAAGTTTGTTATATTCTTGGAATAGACCAATCATTGACACCTTTATACCATCCTCAGGCCAATCCGGTCGAACGCAAAAATCGAGACTTGAAACCTCGAATAGCAATCCTTGTCGGGGATGAACACCGTTCCTGGATAGATAAACTTCCTTTCATTAGATTTGCCATGAACTCTGCCAAATCTGATACAACAGGCCAAACTGCTGCCTATCTACAATTTGGTCGAGAACTAAGAACAATCGATGATGTGGTAAACGATTTCAAAGCTGTTGTCGAAAATGACAATTTCGTTCCGGAAATAACCCCATATCTTAAACGACTTGCAAATATTTCGAAAAGTGTGAAAGAACGTGTTGAAATGAAACAAGATCAGCGAAAGAAATATTATGATAAAAATCGTAGACGAGTACATTTCCAGCCTGGTGAAAAGGTATGGATTAACCTACACCCAGTTAGCAATGCAAGTAGAAATAAAACATCAAAATTAATGCCTAAGAGAGATGGCCCATACATAATTTTGACTCAAAAGTCACTAGTGACATATGACATTGCTAGTCTAGAAAATCCTACTGAACGAATTGGATCTTACCACGTTTCTGCCTTGTTGCCTTTCCAAGAATCTGAAACTATTCCAGTTGCACCCTTGAGAAAAAGAGGAAGACCAAAAAAGCATCCTGTTTCCTCACCGAGACGTAGATCGGAAACAGAGAGGGAGGATGTAACACGCGCTTTCCAAAGGAATAAAAGAAAAAAAAATAGACTCACGCGTCACGTGACCTGAGTTTTGCTAAATTAAAAAAAAATGTAGTTGTAATGTTTCTCGTTTTAAAAGAAATCTGGCAACACTAGTTCTATTAAAAAATGTTCTTTTTCTTAGTGATATTGGAATGTTGGTTGTGAATTGTGGTTTTATCTAGTGATGGTGGCGTGCGCCAGAATTATGTAAAAGCTTTATTTGTATATAATGTGTGTACGTTAGTGTTATATTTGTAAGTGTCGTCTTTTCAAGTAATAAAAAGTTTATAAAGAAGAATGCAACCCCGAGATATTTATTAAGAAAAGTTATCACTTCTTTCTTCTCTTCTACATTTGTAAGACGACTTCTTACACCTTTTCATTTCTCGTGATCGTCTGCGAAAAATAAAACTATGACCATGGAGTCACTATGAGAGTGTGGATACCAAAGTAATTACAAATATTAATCGATTTCGCGACACTTTATTCTTTTTTGCAAACATATTTATTTTGTATGCCAAATAGTTATTTTAAGTTTTTATATCAATGGGATTAAAATGTTATATTTTTTAAATATTTAAGGAATTCAAAATAAATTATAAGACATATTATTCGCCTTCTGTTTTATCATAAAAAAATTAATCTGCTATCTTTCGTGAAACATATATATTTTATATGTTTTCATGATGTAATAAGGATAATGTTACAAAATACAAAATTTGCAATCCGCAAAATAAAATTCCTATTGTATTTTATGTATTGCAATTAATTATTATTGTCCTTTTTTCTGCATTCTAAGAAAAAGTATTTTTAGAAATATTTTCAAAAGATGTAGTATACCTAATGAAACAAGTAAAGCAATTAATAGACTTAAAATTTCAGATTGTCATTTTCCAGGCATATCATGCTGTGATATGTACAAAGTAGACGGCCTTCTGCCATATTGTACAAATATTTTTTTCTAGTTTTTTTTTTTTTTCTAATTAACATCCATCCCTCTTAGAACTCATATATGATAAAGGTAAAAATCTGTATATTTTATAAATAATTTTCCATAATCAAAATATGATTGTCACTGAAAATTAATATAATTTTCTGGTTTGATTATGTTAGTTCTTTATCGAGTATAAATATGGCACTTCAGAGTAATTCTTGTTAATTTCGGCATAATTCAAGTCAGAAGTAGTAAAATCATAGCTACCAGAAACATATTTTAGATACTTTTTTGAAAATAACGTGTTTAATGTCTTTCTAAAAAATTGAGTAGACTTTTATTACGTCATTTTCCTGGCCCCATAAATTAACAACTTAAAGTGAACACTACATTGAATTATACACAATAAGGACCCACTTGTATAGAAATATGTTCCTTTAAAAAAAACTAAAACGTTAAACCAAAAAAAAACATGTAAAAATTGTTTTAGAATGAAATTGTCATTATTCTGGTGTGTACATGCCAAGAAATGACATATAATTACATAAAAATATAATACATAAAATGACATATAATTATTTATTATTTAAACTTTCCAAAATTTATCAATTTTAAATGAAAAATCCTTTATTCTCCAACAGAAAATAAATGTATTTCTTGAAATTTTGCATTGTATTCAATGGATAATTTCGATATCTCACTTATCTCACATTTTGCGATCTTCAACTAGCATTAGTAACTATTAAATTAGCAATTCAACTCAAATTGTTGCGAATGAGGAAAATAAATTATTCAAAAAGAAAATTTGAAAGTAACTAAATTTTGCATTTTTATTCAGCAAGTGTAATAAGAACAAGTTCAGAAAACTAATAATTTAATTTTTTATCTGAACATCCTGCAACAAAATATTCTTTTCCTCCATAGAAAATAATATAAAAAAGAAGAAGAAATGGTATATGTATGCAAATGTTCTGGCTTCAGAAGTTTAATTTTGAGAAAATATACTTTACGGTACGAACTTATTTGACGTGGCAACTGGGATAGAAGGAAACATTTTGTTTTGTATAAAAGAACATGTGTGAAATTTTATTTACAGAAACAAATTTTCCAGCGTGACTGATTTTTTCCGCAATCACATTTTTAGTAGCAAAATGCTACGTTAAAATTCAAAAATTTTGAGAACAAAATTATTTTTATCTTAATAACTTTAACCGTAGATATTGAAATAGAAGTTTAAAGATCATCTCACTGTCTGAAAGCTAACGAATGTACTTATTTTGTCCTACTATTCAATTAATATTTGTATGATAATAGATTAAGGAGGAGTTTTCGAAGAGGGTGGAACATGACGTGTTATTACATGATTTGGTAGAGTATTACAACGTTCTAATGTTTTATTGCGTTTTATCATACATGGCGGATTGAGAAAAGTAACTCACTTATAAATATAAAGAGTTAATTACACGCATAAAATAAAAGAATTGCCAAAGTTCCAAAGAGAATTAAGTAAACATTATTATTATTATTATTATTATTATTATTATTATTATTATTATTATTATTATTATTATTATTATTATTATTATTGCCAGGTGCCAAAACGTGAATGAAGTCATAATAATAAAGTCATAGCCATGTACTACCATTTCTGTATCTAGAAAGTAACTAAATAATTGTTAAAATAAAATAATGATAATGGACATGCACTATTAATGGTACACCAAACCCGAAAAGGTTAAGCTTTTTTTTTTGTCTTATTTCGTGTTTAAAAATAATTACAATAATTTTTGTCATATAATAGCAATAGCAAAAAATAATAAAAAATCTCTGTCTGTCCGACCTACAAGTGCAAATAGATTTCGAAGTTATGTGCTAATTTCCACCAACAAGAAGTAAATTTTGATTAAAGATAATCTCAGTTTAACAATTTTATTTGACCGCTTTTGGAGCGTTTTTAACTTCAATTTCCTGTAAGAGCTGCTTTTATCAGAATCATGTCAAGGCAATATTTTAAAAAAAATCTAAGCTAAACAATACAAAATTTCTAATACTGTTACAGATTCATTCCCAAATGAAAAATTTAAAACTTTTGCTGACGTAATTTTATAAAATTTTTATAAGCGACCTTGTGTTTTTAATTTTCGTTCTATTAATTAGAGCTGGATTTATAAACAACTTTTTTCTCGACCATATTTTAAGTTTCCATCCAACTCTATCTCTTCGGAAAATTTGGTTCAAAATGCCATCTTTGATCGCATTTTTTATATATATTCTATTTTTATCAAAAAATCAGCCAATACGGAACATCTTGTAGATCTAAATAAAAGAACCTTCCAACTTGATTCGTTTGAGAGCAGAAATGAACTTAAAAATCAGCCAGAAAATAAGCAGTTTGGATAGAGTACACTTTTAATTCTTTCAGAACTATCGCTTCGGGTAATTCGGTTCAAATTGTCGACACTGATAAACTCTTGTTCTAGTCTGAAAGAAATTTTGATGTTCAATAGCTGCCACTGAAAGATGGTGAAATCTTAACCACTATTTGCAGGTCCTATTGAGGCAAATCTCCAACAGTTGGAACGAGGTTAAGGTAGGAAGTTCCAAAATTGGCACGGGACTTCACCATCTTATGGTGACAGCTACTGAGCACCAAAATGTGGTTCAAACTGGAGCAAAATTTTTAACAGTGTATTTTGACAGTATTGTTTGAAACATATTCTGCCATTTTTGAAATATTGATGTATACGGCGCACTGTATGATTTCTAAATAAGTGAAATTCGCAAATAGATGCGTTTGAGAGCAAAATAGAATTATGAAATGAACTGTAAAGTAAGCAGTTTGGATTTGAGCTCGACTGTACGTTACGTTTAATACGAAATTTTTCTTCTACTCCTATGTTTGTTTAATTTTTATACTATAAAAATTGTCTCTGTGAAAAACTTGTCAATATAAAAGCTGTACACTCTAAATAAAAAGGAGTGAATACTCACTCTATTGCTATATAGGACCAACCTCTTTAGATTGATCAGTCACTCTGAAAAAAAGTAGAGTCATTGACTCTTTGAAAGAGTGAATAATCGCTCCTTGAAAGTGAATATTCACTCTAAACAGGTATCAATAACCACTCTTTCTGAGGAGTGAGTACTCACTTTTGCTAAAGGAGTGCGTTTTTTTCACCCGTGGTAAGAATGAACTGTGACTTTTTCATAGGAGTTAATGTTCATGCAGAATGTTCATGTGACTTCTTTTTTTTATTGCTATTCTATGAATGAAAATTTAATTGTTTACATTTAACTGTTGCCATTTGTTAAAAAGCGAAACTTTGGAGGTTTATATTTTTGTAATATTTTAAATCCTCTAAGCTTAGTACCTTTTAATTCTGTAGAATTTTACGTTTGTCAGGTTATTATAAAACCTTAATAATCTCATATGACACTTGTTTATCTTCTTAAAAAAGATTATGTTTATCAGCATAAAAGACTGTTTTTTCTTTTTTAAAGTGCTATTACACGTGTCGTGCTGCAGGCGTCAAATTGCAGGCGTCTCCATGTTATCCTATGGGACCAGGGGAGTCGCTTGGTTAGCGCGCGATTCTCTTGTGTGGGAGCGTCTTTGACGCCTGGAACGAAGCGAGTCGCCAGTAAGAGCCAATCAAATGCTTGGAAATCCAAATGATGGTAAAGACTCTTCTCGAACAGCCAATGAAATGCTAAGAAAACGACAAAACGCAGGCGATTTTTGTCGCTAGCTATTTTTACGTGTAATAGCACTTTTACTATGACAGAAAATGAAATTAAGTTTACTTTTACAAAGAAGAATAAAGTAAATTTAATCTTATCTTCTGTTAAATAATCTACGTACTTGTTCGGCAAAAAATTTAAATGTGATATTTATTTTTCTTATGAGAGGTACACAAGCATTACATTTACAAAAAAAAAAAAAAAAAAAAAAAAAAAAAAAAAAAAAATTCTACTGAATCTGTTTTTAAACGGATTTTTTTTTGTTGTTGTTGTTGTTTTGTTAGTATAGTAGTAAGAAGATATGTTTTCTTAAAAACGATCAATTTCTTCTCAGGATAGTTTCGTTTTTATTAACGATAAGATGTCACAAATCCCGCTTTCTTATATAGGTTTCATAAAATAAATGTACCAAGAACAATTATTTAATCGCTTCCGATTATATGAGAGAGATAAAAGTCACATTTTGTTTTGTATTAAAGTATTATTTAGCAGATTAAATAAAGGGAAGATAAAATACTCTCTGTTGCAGAGAAAATGTGACAAGTTTAAAGCATTAACAAATCGGATATTCTATGCCGAAACAAGCAAATGAGGTTTATTCTTATTATAACCAGTTTAATAAATAATCAAATCTCAGGGGCATTTTTTACATTGTTAATGCAAAAGACTGCTTGAGAAATTAAACTTAGCTTATTTTTAAATGCGCTGTACCGCAAATAATATTACTCAAATCACTGTCAAAGCTCAATAAATGAAACATTATAATTTATCTTAAAACTCATGTGAAACATATGCTTTTTTTTTTTTTTTTACATGATTACATACGTTCTCAATTTTCAAAATGAAGCTTTTTCTATTTTTTTTCATTTGAATTAAATCCTTTTAGTGTGTGTAATTAAGGTCGAAAATTTAAAGTGATACTGAATTGTATCTTAAGAATTGTATCAAAAAGCGTGAGAACTTGCATGATCAAAATGTACTGAATCATAAAGTTTCAAACGCTGTTTTCTCAAAATTACAGACAGAATGATAATTTGATTGGTTGGTTGATTTTTGTCGTCCGCTTATCTGCGCTAATGGGATATAGGACCAGGGGGAGTGCCCTCCGTGGGGGTCTTTCTAAGGGAACCTAACCCGTATTTACGCAAGGTTCGAAGAAAACCACGGAAAACTCCGAACGGTTAGGCCGACAGCCGCGATTTGATTCGAACCCAGCACCTGCCGTCTACCAGTTGAGAGGTCCGAACCTCTCGGCCACTGGTGGAGCCAAATGATAATTTGAACTAGTTGGATGTACACTCTTAAAACGAAAGAGCTGATTTGGCTTCTCATGAAAGAGCTGTAATTTTTTCGATCATAAAAGAGTTGTTTTTCAAACGATTAAATCTTCTTGATCTAAATTGGTTATTTAAATCGCTCAACTTCATTCAAATTGGTTAAAACTCGAGTTATTTCAACTCTTTTTTGAGAAGCTGCCTTTCAACATTGAGATGAGTGGATTTCAGCTCAACTTGAGCTGTTTTGTGGCTGACTTTTTAAGAGAGTATCAATCCCAAAATCTCATGTGTACATTTTAATATTTTTAAAAATAAATTACACATGTTAATGCTTTAATGATTTTAATTCAATACCAACTTTGATTTTCATCTTCAATTTCTGCTTCAGTCAATTAATCGGAATAAAAAAGAGTTTCCGTCTCTGCACAAGCCGATAACCAATAGAATGACAGGCAGATTTTTTTTTTTTAATTCAGGGAGGATTCCATTCTACTTGCCAGACCCAAAAATAATTATAAAATTATACAAAAAAAATTTTAGATCAATTCTATGCATAACTGCATACACTTTTTAATAGTAAAATAATGAAAATGGCGCAAAAATCGTGATTATAGCGTCCCCTTCCAGAGGATTTATTTTTCAAATTCAGGCCGGACAGTACTAGCCATAGCCAAACACTTACACAAAAAAATTCGTTCAATTCTAAGCATAAATTCATACACTTTTAGTTAGTACAATATTGAAAATGACACAAAAATCGCTATTGCAGCGCCCCCTTTCCGGCGAATTTTTTTTTCGAATTCAGGCCGGACAATACTAGCCATAGCCAAACACTTACACAAAAAAATTCGTTCATTTCTAAGCATAAATTCATACACTTTTAGTTGGTACAATATTGAAAATGACACAAAAATCGCTATTGCAGCGCCCCCTTTCCGGCAATTTTTTTTCAAATTCAGGCCGGACAATACTAGCCATAGCCAAACACTTACACAAAAAAATTCGTTCATTTCTAAGCATAAATTCATACACTTTTAGTTGGTACAATATTGAAAATGACACAAAAATCGCTATTGCAGCGCCCCCTTTCCGGCAATTTTTTTTTCGAATTCAGGCCGGACAATACTAGCCATAGCCAAACACTTACACAAAAAAATTCGTTCATTTCTAAGCATAAATTCATACACTTTTAGTTGGTACAATATTGAAAATGACACAAAAATCGCTATTGCAGCGCCCCCTTTCCGGCAATTTTTTTTTCGAATTCAGGCCGGACAATACTAGCCATAGCCAAACACTTACACAAAAAAATTCGTTCATTTCTAAGCATAAATTCATACACTTTTAGTTGGTACAATATTGAAAATGACACAAAAATCGCTATTGCAGCGCCCCCTTTCCGGCAATTTTTTTTTCGAATTCAGGCCGGACAATACTAGCCATAGCCAAACACTTACACAAAAAAATTCGTTCATTTCTAAGCATAAATTCATACACTTTTAGTTGGTACAATATTGAAAATGACACAAAAATCGCTATTGCAGCGCCCCCTTTCCGGCAATTTTTTTTTCGAATTCAGGCCGGACAATACTAGCCATAGCCAAACACTTACACAAAAAAATTCGTTCATTTCTAAGCATAAATTCATACACTTTTAGTTGGTACAATATTGAAAATGACACAAAAATCGCTATTGCAGCGCCCCCTTTCCGGCAATTTTTTTTTTCGAATTGAGGCCGGACAATACTAGCCATAGCCAAACACTTACACAAAAAAATTCGTTCATTTCTAAGCATAAATTCATACACTTTTAGTTGGTACAATATTGAAAATGACACAAAAATCGCTATTGCAGCGCCCCCTTTCCGGCAATTTTTTTTTCGAATTCAGGCCGGACAATACTAGCCATAGCCAAACATTTACACAAAAAAATTCTTTCATTTCTAAGCATAAATTCATACACTTTTAGTTGGTACAATATTGAAAATGACACAAAAATCGCTATTGCAGCGCCCCCTTTCCGGCAATTTTTTTTTCGAATTCAGGCCGGACAATACTAGCCATAGCCAAACATTTACACAAAAAAATTCTTTCATTTCTAAGCATAAATTCATACACTTTTAGTTGGTACAATATTGAAAATGACACAAAAATCGCTATTGCAGCGCCCCCTTTCCGGCAATTTTTTTTTTTCGAATTGAGGCCGGACAATACTAGCCATAGCCAAACACTTACACAAAAAAATTCGTTCATTTCTAAGCATAAATTCATACACTTTTAGTTGGTACAATATTGAAAATGACACAAAAATCGCTATTGCAGCGCCCCCTTTCCGGCAACTTTTTTTTTCAAATTCAGGCCGGACAATACTAGCCATAGCCAAACACTTACGAAAAAAAATTCGTTCATTTCTAAGCATAAATTCATACACTTTTAGTTGGTACGATATTGAAAATGACACAAAAATCGCTATTGCAGCGCCCCCTTTCCGGCAATTTTTTTTTTTTCGAATTGAGGGAGGACAAACTAGCCATAGCCATACACTCACACAAAAATTTGGTTCTGTTCGATGCATAACTTATTACACTTTTAGTCAGTACAATATTGGAAATGGAACAAAAATTGCTATTGTAGCGCCTCCGTCCAGCGGAATATTTCAAAACTAAAGTAGCACCTACTTGTCACAGCCAAAAATATTCCCGAAAAATTTGGTTCAATTCTATGCATATCCTCATACAATTTTTGATGGTAGAATGGCGACATACGGACAGACAGACATTTTGTAAAAGCAAGTTTTTTGGAATCTCTGACCCCTAAAGCGTATAAATCCGCCGAAAACCGGAAGTCGAAAAATTTTTTGATTACAATACTTTCTTCTATTGAAGATAGAAGAAAGTAATAATTTTCAACTTTTCAAAATAAACTTCGCGCTTATCTACGCATAATTAAATTTTCTTTGGGTCATCGATTATCGATCTATATTTTACAAAAAAATTTAAAAGTGAAAAAAAAATGGAATTTTTTTTAAATCTCAAAATTGTACAATGTTTAATTTGAAAAAAAAAATAGCCAATGGACCTTAGTTTTAACTATATTCTTCGAGGACAAACTGTGATTTTAATATACATAGATATATTGTTTTTATTTGAAAGTTATGATATTGTTCTTCAAGTCCGGATATTTTAGTACAGGTTTACGTTATTTCAGGCACCGCCGTAATATGTGACCAAATTTAACACAAAAATTATTTTTAGTAAATACATCAGGCAGTATAAAACATGGTGGAATTATTAGTTTTTCACATAACTTTACTCCCTTACTAAAAATAAATTCCAAAATATGTCACTTTGACGTATGTAATCCCTAGGTTAGTTCAGAGCAGTTGTGAAATCACAAATAATTCATAGTATATAATAGCAATTGGTTTTCATGGAATCCACTCAAACCTAAATGCTAATTAAAAGTTAAAAACTGATTAAAAATCCAATTGTTCCTACAGTATATTAAATAAGATATTATTTACCGAATTTGATAACCGAATGACACTGTATTAAATAAGATATTATTTACATTTAATAGAGAGATTTCATAGAAATTGATAATAGATATGTTTATCACATTACTTTATCTCTCAATTTCATTTTGCCGAGTATAGCTTTAATTAGGAACATTTTTAATACATCCAGTAACTATCTATCTCGTACTAGCGCACAAATAAATGACTAATGAAGATCAATATAACAATGGAATAGAAAAATAAAAAAAAAAAGAATATTGCCCAGTTAAACTGATGGCATTGAGCTCACAGGCTACGCATACTAATTGTACATTACAGCCTTGTATTTTCAAGGGTTAATTCCGTTCGAAAAAAAAATAAGAAGGGGAAACAGCTCTCCCCTTTCTCCTTTTTTATACTTAATCATTGAACCTCCTAAACTATCAAGTACATGCTTTATCATATTAAAAAATCTATATCCAAAATTCAGAGCAAATCGGATAATTCTTAATAAAAACCCATTTAGCATTTATAAAATTTAAGAGGAGTTTTCTCCTCTTTTATACTTAGCTATTAAACTTCTAAAACTATTCAGAGATTTGAACGAAATCTGACAATTCTGATTGAAAAATCCATTTATACAAGTTAAGGGGAGGGGCATTAGAACCCCCGTTCCCCCTGTTTATACTTATTCAATGAACACCTAATAACAGCCACGGTATCGCCTCATCAGAATGATCCTATATCTAAATTTTGAACGAAGTCTGAAAATTCTGCTTGAAAAACCCATTTATATAAATTAAGGGGGGGGGGCATTAGAACCCCTGTTCCCCCTATTTATACTTATTCAATGAACACCTAATAACAGTCACGGAATCGCCTCATCAGAATGATCCTAATCTAAATTTTGAACGAAAACTTAATTCTGCATGAAAATCCCGTTTATATCAATTGAGGGGAGGGGCATGAGCCCCCCGTTCCCCCTCTTCTACATATCCAATGAACTCCAAAAACTAATCAGGGAAGCGCCTTGTCAGGATACACCTACATACAAAATTTCAAGTGGATCGGATATTTTTATCATGAGTTATCGCGTTACGCACGAACGAACATACATATAGAACGGACGGGCACATAAGCTCTCAGGCTATGATAGCCTGTGAGCTAATAAAAGCAAGGTAAATTAACGCTTCGGACTCCAGCATCTCTTACACAAATTTATTTGACCGGCACCACTTTTTAAAAAGAAGTTTCCTTCAAGTACACAATTTCAAAAAGGCTCTGATTAAAGAAGGCAAATTTTATTTTCCCTTATTACTGATAACAAAAACGAATTTTGCAAGGAAAGATGATATCTCCGCAGCGGAGACAGCGGAGTGCCAAAAGTTAAATTTCTTTCGTATTTAAGTATTATGCATGTCTTTTAAATAACTTTATTATTAAATTATTTATTGTAATATTAATAAAATTCATTGCCGTTACGATTATGTAATAGTTAATTTCATATATTATTCTAATTGTTATATGGGTGTAGTTTTAGCTTAGTTATACGTTTAAATGCCTACAAAAATGAGAAATTCTTAATAGTTTGAAAACATAATAGTCAATTGAAAGATTTTACTTTCATTAAATTATATTATTTCAATCTGAAAATAATCTTTCTAACGAAAATGGATTTGCTCAGTTTGAATAATGCAAAAAATTCCCTTATCATTCAATAATAATAATAATAATAATAAATTTATCTTCCGTGATGAAATTTTTTTATAAATGTAAAATCTGAATTTAAAATGAATAAAACATATTTTTTTTTTATAATCTTTATTGAAATACAGAAAAATAAAAATTACAAACAAAAGTCTAGCTTGTATAAACACATGCATTTTAGGAGCAGAACATCATTCAAAATTAATTTAAATAAAAAATAGATGTTGAAATGGAAAAAGAAACAGATTTGAAAGGTGGTTTATCTGTACTAATAAAAGAAAAAATTTCTCTGACTGTATATGCGTGTCTGCTTTGGCTGTCGAAAGCTGTGCCATTTACAAGGTTCAATTGTTTTGTGAAGTTAGTCAAACGTCTCTCCTGATATATCTGAAGCTCAGAATTCCAATGTCTTAAATTAAGTTCTGAGATATTAATTACAGAGCGCAACTCACTCTCTCAAAAAGCTATTTTGTTAATGCACTTGGAACGAAAACGATTGCACATGCGCACAAATATATTTACGCACCGAAACGAGGGAGGAAACATTTTTCCGAGATTTTTTCTATGTCTGGATCATGTTGTTTAAATCTATATCAACCTATTTGCTCGGCAGGGTTAAACTTGAAAAAAATATTTCGAAAGACCATACTTTTAGATCGCAAATGCTGCAACCAATTCGAAAAAAATGTTGCAATTAATTTGAAAATTTTTTTAAAAAATGTCATTTTTCCGAATACTATTTTTTTTCCTTATTTCAATGCCCCATGGGCGCAGTTTTACAGATATAAACAAACCAAAAATATCATCTTAAAGTTGAAACGTTCTTTTAATCGCTAATGTGATCGGTTTTTAAAAATATCGATTTTAACCCTTTCAAAAAAATTGGCAGAAGGCTTTGTTTCTTACGGAGACGGTATTTTTTCTATGCTAAAATTATCTAAACGTACATATTTCAACATACCTTTAAAAGCATCTCAATATTTCAGATTTACACCCCCTACAAAAATTTCGAAACGTTCGGAAGAGTAGAAATATTTTTTTACAAAATAAAATTCGCGAAAAATTTCACGAAATCAATAAAAAAATTGCTTCATTGAGATTTTATAGGCACTGTCAAAATAAAATATATTCTTAATGCTAAAACTTACTTATCTATGGTACAATCGTTTTTACAAAATATGATATTTAATCCTTTCAAAGACACCTGCAAACGCAAATAATTTCTCAGCTAATGGAGACTTTTTTTCCTACGCTAAAAGTAGCTAAACGTCCGAATTTTAACAAAATATTTTTAGAGCATTTCAGTAACCCAGATTTGCATCACATACATAAATTTTGAAAAATTCGGATGAATAGAATTTTTTACAAAATAATTTTTTGAAAATCTCTACGAAGTCAGTGAAAACCTAAGTGTTCTGTCATGTTGTCGCTTTCGTTACGCATAGGCTCCAAAAATCCAGTTACGCAGAAAATAAAATACTATACAGCATATGCTTTCATTTCAGTATCCTTTTGAAATTTTTCCAATTAAAAATATAAATTCTGACAAAATGGACTTAAAGATATAAAATTATACAAATTTAATCTTCATTTAAGAGTCTTTTGAGAAACAGATATCACATTTGAAAATGGAATATTATCACGGGCTTAGGCAACCCCCCGTCAGGTCAGCTAGTAATCAATATTTTGAGAAAAAAGAATTTACGTGTTTCTTAACATTTATAATGTGTTACTTGAAATTTATAATTTTCATTTCTATGTAGGATTTATGCAACTTTCACCATTAAAAGTAGTTGGCAGAATAAACCTAATAATGCTACTAGTGCTAACTAATACAAGTTATAAGGCTATATTGGTACTCAATATTGTAAGAAAAATTTGCATTCATTGTAATTAATTCCAATAAAATTCAACTCTTGTTTAAATGTTAAACACTGAATATAATGCTATTGGTACAGAAATATTTTCTTCACATGGGAAGTATTCTCAATTAAACACCAAGATTTCTCAAATATCAGCCACATGCTAAAAAGTTCGCATGTAGGATTTTCACAACTTCCCTCCTTTAAAACAAATTGCTGTAATAACTCCAAATGACGTCACTAACGCTACTAATATTAGATATATGGTTATATTTATGCCCATTACTGTCAAAATTTTGCATCTTTAGAATTACCTACAATAAAATATAACTGTTTATTAAAAATTGCCTTTCTCTTTAAACATTTAATGAAATCCTACTGGTGCAGAAACATTCTCCAGTAAATTAGTAAAAATGTGCTTAAAACAAATATGATACTGAAGAAAATGATACTGCATGGCACTTATGGAAATTAGCATAAAAAGGTAATTTAAATACATATGTGTAATATTTTATGTAGAAGTTACGCAAATGAAGTTTTTCCCATTCAAAAATTCGTATTTGAAGGCTCTTATTCCAACAATATCGGAAAATAGGTTAATTCAGGATGGGGGCTATAAATTTTAGTACCAGTAGGGGGAACTGGGGCAAACTGATACATGGGGCACATTGATACATCCCCTGTACTGCACACAGGGTCATTACAGGAAGTTTCACAACAGCTCCAAAAGGTGATACTAGTGCACTCAATTACACACAGAAAGTCTTGAAATGATTCAGTAGTTTGATGAAATGGGACGAGTGATTGATTGTTTTTGTAGGTCAAAAGTAAATTTGAGTTGTACAATTGAAATGGTATTATACAACTGTTCGAGTATTTTCAACCGAAAAGAATACTCTACCTGGCAAGTAAAGCTACTCTTTATCAGTTCCTCATTCTTTATTATTAGATAAATTGTGAAGTGTTAAATTTGAGACTCATTTTATTCAAAACTAGCGAGCTACGCCCGCTAGCTGGGCCACTTTTTCTAAACGAACCTCGGTATTAAGCAGTATATAATAAGCAAAAAAAATTATTTAATAAGCAAGTCTTGGTGTTCGAATCCTCAAGCACAAAAAAAAGTAAATTAAAGAGCCATTTAAAGGTCCCATTAAAAATATGTGATTTCTCACTGTGGGCCACGTGCACTTGAAAAAAAAAAAGATTGTGAATCGGAGCTATGGTCGCTTCGCGCCCATAGTCCCGTTAAAAATATTTGGTTTTGCACGGTGGGCACTACGCGCCCATGAGACATTTTTTCGTATTTTTTAGTTCATCAGAAGCAGATTTTTACGCAGATTCTGAATATGTAATCAGTTTTTTTCTACTTTAAAAACTGTCTGCATGATGGTTTAAAAAAAAACGCGCAAAAAAAACAAAATTAGCGCCGGTAGAAACTAGTCGTTGGGGGCCACCGTAATACTTACCCATCATGGATATGTATATGAAAATAAAACATGTGAAAACTATTTATACAATGCATTGCAATTCATAAACAAAATTTAAATATTGTTAATATACATAGTAATGCTCTATTAAAGAACTGCTGATTACCGATATCGACAAATTATATAAAACGCCAAACTACTCAAGTAGTACCGAACTGCGTAAAAGAAACATCCTTAAAACTCCAAAAATAATAACTCTATTAACTAAAAATTAACTGCATCGAATTAAGCGTCTCATTTCCAATTAAAATATACCTCTGAATTGAAATTTGAATGAAATACAGGGTCATGAAAAATCGAAGAATGTGGAAAACAGGATTACAAATATCTCGGCAACTAATAATCCGATTGACTTCGTTTTATATGCAAAATGTGTGTTATTTTATTGCCTTTTACGTCCATTCCTTAGAACAAAAAAATTCGAAAATTTTTATATACCTTTCATCAGAACGAATTTTTCGAGAGTTCGAAAAAAATAGTTCCGGATAATCGAGGTTGCTGATATTAAATAGGGTTCATCCCATTCTTACATACTAACTACATACGAAATTTCAAGTCTCTATCTCAATTCTTTCGGGAGATAGAGCGTTTACAGACAGACAGACTGACTAACAGACAGACAGACAGACAGACAGAGACAGACGGACGGCAAATTTTTTTTTCTAAAAATATGTTTTTCGGAATCTCCACTATCTAAAACGTGTAAATCCGCCAAAAAAAATTTTCGATTTTCAAAACGATTCCAAGACTTACCCTATACTACGTATGATGGGTAAGTAAAAGCGGTTTTAGGCTGTTTCTTCTTTTAGCCAAAGGAGAAAAGTTCAGGTTCTTCACCGCAAGGTGGCGCAGTGTTCTGCTTCGGAGCACCGTTTGGGAATTGAGATATTTTCCGTTCCGATTCCCAAGGGGTTTTTAATTCATAACTTTTTTAATTTTGGTCCCACGGTCTCGAAAATGCCCGAAATGACTTCCCCGGAATTTTTCCAATCGAAAGACACCTCTCGCGACTTCCAACTCGCCCGCGTTGCGAACTGTAATCGGCTTCAAGCAGACAGAGGCGCACGGATTTTATTAGGATAAATGGCTCTATGGGGCACATTGATACAATCTAAATCCTTTTCTAGTTCATTTTTTCATTACCTTTTATAATTTTTTTACCATACACTTCTTAATCCAAACATTTTTCGCCAAAAATTTCTAATATTAGTTTTTATTGAAGTGAAATAGCTCTAATTTCTTTATATTAGAACATTTTATAGTATTTTTGCAAAAAGAAGACGTACAAACTTACTCAACATCTAGTGCTAGTAGAATTAACAAAAAACAGACGGCACCCTGAAAAATCTCAAATTTATATCGATTCTCCTGAGAAAAATGTATATTGGATATAAAAAATTTTAAGTAAGAGAAACAAGCTGCAGAACAGCACAGGATATTTATATTATACAGGGTGTTTCGCTACCAGACCGACAAACTTTGAGGGATGATAGTAGACACGAAGACAAACATTATTAAATAGGAAACCATGGGGCGCAAACGTCTTCTGTAGGAGCTAGGGGCCATTAAAATTTAGGGTCCAAATTTTCAAACGATGATAAAAAACGGAAAAAAGGGTCGATTTGTTTGCGGTTTTCACTAAAATCATTCTTTTTATTACGATTTCTTTAGAAAATAATTTTAAAGGTTACTTTCAAAAATTATCGATAGAGGGCGCTTTAGACTTTAGAGAAACGAACAACTACTTTTTACCGTTATTTTGTGCATGTGGTTGAAATTATTCTAAAGTTTAGACTTTAACTTAAATTCTAAGCCCATAATCGGAAATATTGGGATCGGTTAACTGGCGAAAATTGAACTGTGAACAGAGGGGGCAATTTTAAATGCTCATAATTATTGGACAAACAAATCGATTTTGTTCCGGTTTCCGTGTAAGACATTCCCTTGGTAATTATTTTATTCAAAATGACGTACAGCATTGGTGTCCCCATTTTTTGATAGAGGGCGCTTTCGACACATCTCCGAAATTTCAATGGCATTACTCCTGTATGTTTTACTACCAGATCAAGATATTTCCAGGAAGTGTTAGGGATACAAAGATGACTCGGAATCATACTAGAATGTAACGTCGAAAATGCCTTTTTTACGAGTTAGGGTTAAAAGAAGCAGAGAAAAAAGCAACTTGATAATTCTACAACACGTTCTGTCGGAACTTCTGGTAAAAGCACATGTTTCTCTTTCGTTGCACCACTCTATAGCACGATGGAGCTCCTCCACATTTTACCAATGATGTTCGCAGACACCCCAACATAACATATGGACGGCGGTGGATAGGTAGTGGTGGCCCGGTTCGTTGGCCTGCCAGATCGTCGCACCTACTTCATTTTATCAATTACTTTTTTTTTACCTACCTTTATTTTATTAGTGTATAATTTTCTGTATTTTTTAAAATGAACGTTGCTGGATGGGGCTAGTTGAGCTCAAACCAATTGGTAGCCCCCCCCCACCTGGCTCAATCTGAATCTGAATCTGTATGGACTTCTTCTGCTGGGGTCAAATGAAAAGTTGAATGTATGAGACTCCCGTACCATCAGTGGAAGACCTCTCTCTCAGCTCGAATTTCTGTATTTGCCAGAAAGCTGTCCGAGATGCCAGGAATTTTTCAAAGTGAGAGGAATTGCATGCATCGCTGCTGTCAAGCATGCCCGACTACTTCTGGTCGTAATTTAGGACACCTTTTGTAGTAAAACCCTTAACTAAATTGTTTTCTTCCACATTAACGTGTTGCTGTTTCACTACCTGTTACTGTTTCTTTTTTCTCTGTTTCTTTTAACCACATCTCGCTAAAAAGGCATTTTCAACGCTACATTCCTATGTGATTCCGTGTCGCTTTGCATCCCTAACACTTCCTGTTAGTATGTTGGTCTGGTAGTTAAACACCTAGGAGTAATGCCATTGAAATTTAGGAGATGTGTCGAAAGCGCCCTCTATCAAAAAATGAGGACACCAATGCTGTACGCCATTTTGTATAAAATAATTACCAAGGGAATGACTTACATGCAAACCGCAACAAAATCGATTTGTTTGTCCAATATTTCTGAGCGTTTAAAATTTCCCCTTCTGTTCACAGTTAAATTTTTGCCAGTTAACCGATCCCAATGTTTCCGATTATGGGCTTAAAATTTAAGTTAAAGTCTAAACTTGAGACTAATTTCAACCACATGCACAAAATAACGGTAAAAAGTAGTTGTTCGTTACTCTAAAGTCTAAAGCGCCCTCTATCGATAATTTTTGAAAATAACCTTTAAATTTTTTTTCTAAAGAAATCGTAATAAAAAGAATGATTTTAGTGAAAACCGCAAACAAATCGACCCTTTTTTCCGTTTTCTATCATCGTTTGAAAATTTGGACCCTAAACTTTAATGACCCCTAGCTCTTACAGAAGACGTTTGCGCCCCATGGTTTCCTATTTAATAATGTTTGTCTTCATGTGTACTATCATCCCTCAAAGTTTGTCGGTCTGGTAGCGAAACACCCTGTAAACAGAATTTTTAATATAATTATCCTTTATTTTCTGTTTATAAACAGAAAACCTGTTTTTTCTCCTTTCCTAAGAAAGAATATAATACTGGGGCTGAAGTGCCAGATATGACAAAGTTACCACAGCCAACAATCTGACAAGGAACAGCCAGAACATCAGGTTATTATACTTTTCATTTTGATTGCTTTAATATTGCTAACAAATAAAATGTGGGCGATTTGAATTTCTATTTTAAAAAAATATAAAATGGTTTGATAACTATTTTTCTATGAAAAATATGCATTGGTGTTATTTTGTCTCCATTTTCCCAGACAAGTGTCCAAACAAGACAAGTGTCCCAGACAAGTATCAAAGTGTCCCTTGAGGTGTATTAATCTTCCCCGGGGATGGGGCATATTGATACAAACAGGGGTGCCCAGAGAGGGGTTTGGTGACGCAAGATGCGTCATACAATTTAGTTTTTTTTTGGGGGGGGGGAATTTGAGAAAAAGTACATTTTTTGGGGGGGGGAATTTCAAATTCTTAATATTTCCTTTTTTTACTGTTAAAAAAAATCTTGATTTCTTTTAATTACACTTTTAAATTTTTCCAACGTTTAATTTCCAGAAATGTTCCCGTGTTTTCTTCCTTTAAATTCTAGATAAGGGCAATAAGACTTCATTCTGCTATACTCAACTCGCTATCTTTTGTAAATCTTGATTCTTTTAATATCACTTTTAAATTTTTTCAACATTGAATTTTCATAAAATGTTCTTGTGTTTTCTTTCTTTAAATTCTAGATAAGGGCGATAAGAATTCATTCTGCTATGCTCAACTCGCTATCTTTTGAATGTGCAATAGATTAAAAGTAGAACATATTTTACAATTGATATTCTGTTTAGAGCGGGGGTCAATGTTAAAGTATGAAGGGGTTTTTTTTTTGGGGGGGGGGGTGCGTCATTTGGTTTGGGGGGGATGGTCACCACTGGATACAAATGACTTTTTTTTTAAATTACATGCAAAAATAACATATAAAACAACGATTGTAAATTTGTATAACATACTACACAAGTTTTGCTGACACCACATGAAAAAATAATTTGAAATTTCTGCTTTTTGGACACCAAAAAAATTCTTAGAAAAAAGCTGTATCAATGTGCCCCAGTTCCCCCTACATGCATTGATATTACATTTTTGTCTTTTGTACCTTTTTTACAAGCATTTTTAATTTTACAGTTTTCTTTTAAATAATGTTATATTTAACATAATGTTATACGTTATGTTTAATGTTAATTCACAATAATGTTATATTTATTTTCTTATATTATTCTAAAATTTAGTCTGGATATTATTTTTTGGCTTAGATGTACTTTTTAATGCTAACAAAAATTAATATTCAGAGTTTCAAAAAAGAATATTAAAAAATAACTTTTCAATCGAATCATTTTAATTAATTTCTGTGATTTCAATCTGAATTTAGTTTTCTTAAAAAAATATTTGTTTGAATTATCAAGAAAATTAATATTATGATTCAAGTTAAAAAAAAATATTTTCAGTGCTGAAGGGTCTTTTTATTCCAAAAGCTTAATTTTAAATAAATTAATGTAAATAGGATTTTGATGTAATCTAATTTAAAATATGAGAAAATTAAAAATTTCAATAATATACTAATCTTTTTAAACTTATGTACTTTATCAATCTTACATGAAACATTTAGTCTTTATTTAAATAAAAATTAAATCTTGAAATAGCAAATGAAAGAAATTTTTGGATGTTATTTAAAATTAATATTTTAAGTCAAAGAGTTTACAAAATATTTTAACATTTATAATGTTGTCACTAGGAATTTATTTCCTTTCTAGGTCTTTTGCAATTTTCATCTTTAAAACTAATTTTAGGAGTTATTACCGAAACGTTACTATTACCAACTTACATGATTTACATGACTACACGAATGGCCAATATTTTAGACATTTTGCATTCATTGGATTTATCTACACATTAATAAAACTGGTCTTTAATTATTTGTTAAATGCAGAATCTGTTGTTTTAAATATTAGCCTTTCAGGTCCCAGGGTTTATTTATGTATTTTTTTTTTTATTGTTTGAGTTATGGATTTACATTAACAAACTGATAACTAAGAAAGATTGAACAATGAAAAATGTTAAATTTTATTTTTTGTATATAAAATTTTATGATATATGAAAACACTGTCGCGTTGTGTTGGGAAAAGAATGACCACACCTTTGTGATATCAGAGTAAACAAACACCTCACCCCCCGAAAATGTTGGAATGCAAGAATGGACTGTCTGTTCGTGTTAAGGGGAAAAAATGAGAAGACAGAGAGAGTTTTTAGATGTCCTTGGATGCGGTCGCGTTTTTCTGACCAGGATGATTTTGTTTACTTTTTTTTCTCTCTCAAGATAATGGCCGATAGTTCTCAGGCCTAACTAGTATTACAAATATTTAAATATTTTGTTTTAATGTTAATTAAATAATATTGTTTCAGTTAGAAGCATGTATTATTATTGTTTCACTCATCATTATAATATCGGGAACCAACGCACAGGAATTAACGGCCTGTAACAGTATTTTTTTTTAAGGATTTTTTTTTTATTTTACTTTTTTTGAAGAACACAAAATAAATATATATTTAATAATGTTTTCTACTAATGGACTCTGCAATTGGTATGTTAAAGCACAGTAAAATCATTTAAGTTATCATTTTTGTACATTTCGTACATTTCTCCTGCAAGCCATCTTTATATAGCATGTAGCTCGCTAAAAAAAACGCTATAAGATTAACACTGCTATTTTGCCAATTTTTGATATCTGCTAGGCTCCATTCATGCCAATTTTTCATTTTTAACATTATATATGTATGTGAAAAAAATTGCAAAGACTTGTAACCTGTAGGATAGTTCAGATCTGAAGATGTTAAACAAAATGCATAAACATGAGGCATTGCAGGGCATAAACATCATGCTTATAGATCAATAACTAAACCCTCTGTTTTTTTTTTTTTTTTTTTTTTTTTTTTTTTTTTTTTTTTGTAAGCTTTCGAACATCTGAAAAAATATTCTTAAAAAAAAGAAGAATATTATGAAGTTATCTTTTTGTACTGTTTGATGAATGGTAGAAATGTTTAATAGGTATATTCATAATGTATCAACAAATAGGACTAAATAATGTATGAATATGAATTTTTTTTTAAAGTGTGTATAGGTTTATTCTGTTAGTATCATTTATATTATGTATATTTTGTATTTGAGTGTACAGTTTTATTCAACTACTTTATTTAATTCAATAATTTTATATTATTTATATGACTATATGAATGGCCAATATTTTAGATATTTTGCATTTATCGGATTTATTTACAAATTAAAAAAAACTGGTCTTTAATTATTTGTTAAATGTGTAAAGATTTTGTAAAACATTTTTGTAACCGATTGTACAATAACTTTCAAATAGGCTAGAATTATAAAAATCATTCACATCGGAGAAAATCCGCTAACAATGCAAAATTTAAAAATTTTTGAGCTTCTTTTATACGCATTCTTACGATACCACAGAACGCATAATAAAACTCCAAATATTCTTTCTTAGCTGACAAATCGAAACGAATAACGAAAAAACACAAAATATCACAATTGTAATCTTAGAAATTCTAGAAATTCATTATATACGGCTAAAAGATTTAAGATTGTTTCTGCGAATGTCTAAAAATATCTGTGAAATATATAAAAACTCTTAAAATTTATTAAAAAATTCGTAAAAAATTCAAAAATTATTCCTGGAATTATTAATAAACTTTATTGTAAAGAGGTAGGAATTAACTATATTGAGATGGAAATATAAAACAGCATTCCTTTTTAGTGTGTAAAAATCATCACAAGTTACAATCCCTCCCAAAATAAAATCAAATAAAAAATAATAATCACGAAAAAAAAATAAAAATAACGAAGTGCTGAATTTACTAGAAAAGGCTGAAAAATTGTAACTGGAATTAGTCCGTGGATCTCAGTCTCGTTAGAAATCTTAAATGGCAAAATGAAGTATATTAAAAAGAAACTGAAAAAAGGATTTCTACGACGAATAATAAGAAATAAATACATAAAAACACATAGTAACAGCAACAAGTTGCATAAATTACATTGAAGAATAATAAGAATTTCAAATATCAATGAGGTTAATATTTAATATGATAGGCTGAAAATTTGAAAATGTAATGTAAAAAAATCCACGTGAAAAATGAAAAAAAAATTAGATCAAAAATCGCAAAAAAATGTTTATGAAATCAAAATTCGCGAAAAACAGAGGTTTGTGTATTAGGTTAAGTGTGAACTATTAGGCTAAATCAAAATAAATTCATTTTATTAACGCAAAAACTTGCATTAGAGAACAAAACAAACAAAAAAACTGAAAATCGCGTTAAAAATCACCAAGACTTCAAAAATAATTAGAAAATTTGTGTAAAATGTTTGAAACTGACATTTTAAAACTGAATTTTGAAACTGAAATGTTTGACTCTGGACATTTTACCGACGGTAAAAAATGCATAAAAAATGCATAAAATGCAAAAAAGACTTGAGAAGTGAATCAACCTCAAAGTAGATCAAGAACACTGTTATGGATAGCTTGTTATTAAGAAGATTGTCTTCAATTAAAAGAAAAAAAACCTCTCTTTAGAGAATAGACATCCAACACATGCGCATAAATTGTGTGTTACTCAAAGTCAAGACACACGCATCATTGTTACCGGTATGGAATCTCATTTTCATTAATTGGTTAGGTTAAAAATCCCAGAAAAATGTATTCATTATTTTATTTCGTCAATATTTTTTTAAAGTGACATTTTTAACTATAATCTCATTTCATATAAAAATTCCTACAAATTAAAAAACAATAGATTAATTTATTAAGTTATGTTTACGTCTTCGGCCATTTTACATTTATATTGAAATTTTCAATTTTCAATTTGTTTTTTCTGAATATTGTGGAATGTATCTAAGATATCGTTTTAATTGACATTTTTTCCCCTTAAATCCCCATTCCAGTCGATGATTTTTGGCCCTTATCTGACTGTGTCCCTACACAAATTTTATTCTGCCGGCACAGATTTTTTTAATGCTTTACTTATCAAATGCCAAATATTTGATAAAATATATTTTTTTAAAGAATAATAAAGGATTTAAATAAATAAATAAATATATATATATATATACAGGGTGTTTCTAAACTCAGGGTGATAGTACACATCAAGACAAACAATATTAAATAGGAAACTAAGGGTCCCAAACGTCTTCCGAAGGACACATGCGCCATTAAAGTTTAGGGTCCAAAAATTCAAATGATTATAAAAAACAGAAAAATTGGTCGATTCGTTTGCGATTTTAGCTAAAACTATTCTTTATGTCAGTATTGTCTTAAAAATAAATTATAAAGATAAATTTCAAAAAATGCCGGCAGAGGGCGCTTTAGACTTTGGAGTAACGAACAACTTTTTGCATCTCATTAATTTTTTAGAAGCTTAGACATAAACTTAAATTTTGAGCTCAAAATGTAAACCGTTGGGTGTGGTTAAGTAGCGCAAACTAAACTGTGGGGGGAGCTTTAAATTTCAAATGACTATAAACAAGTATGAAAAATCATGCGTTGAAGCACTTTCCAACACTTAACAAAGTTTTGTTAAAGATTTCATTATTTAGTGAAATAATAGTGTATAGCCAAATATACCCAAATATGTATTCCAGTACATTAGAACAGCCCTGTATTTCATATGTCAGTTCATATAATGGGAAAATTTAGCTTAGCAAGAAAATACGCAGTAGCTTGAGATTTCTTTTTTAGCAATTCATACTATTAGATGGAAACATACTTGAATACTTTTGTTCAGCCCTGTAGTTTACATTGTACCTTTATTACACGTCAGCATTAGGTTAAAATTTATTGTAAACTAAAACACTTTTAAAACAACTGAAATCACATTCTCATAAATCATCATTCATACGCGTCCATGTACCGAATTCTTTGCGTGGCCCTGTATATCCCTTTATCTATATTCTGCAAACATTTCTCAGTAAATTGAATGAAGCTCAGCGTAAAAATGCATAGCTTATTTAAGAACCACGTTTAAATAATTTACGCTCATATTCAGTAACGTTGGTGAGCTCTTTATGGGTAGCCCTGTATATCAACTATAACATTTATACACACCATATAATGTGCATATATTTAGCGAAATATAAACGCGCATATCATAATTAAAATGCATTTCATCCCTCCATCAGCCATCATCGGACACATATACGGTACTTCGGAAAAAATATACTATTTGAAATCTTTTGTGTGGCCCTGTAAATGCTATGTACTTCATATTATGCAAGACAGTAGCGTATAATTTATATTAAGCTTCAGAGACATATATCAATTTTATTATAAATGAAAAAGCTTAATATATTTAAAATATGTAATGGGAAACGTTTGATTCGCCCTGTAGATAAACTAATCATGGTAGAAACTTCATTTTCGATAGGACTTGTGCTAGGGTAAACGTCAATAACGTCCTAAAATTTCATGGTAATCGGAGCATATTAACGATTTTTCCCCATAGGCCGTAATGTAATGGGAAACTTTTGATTCTCTCTGTAGATAAACTAATCATGGTAGATACTTCATTTTCAATAGGGTTCGTGCTAGGGTAAACCTCAATAACGTCCTAAAATTTCATGGCAATCCGAGTATATTAACGATTTTTCCCCATAGGCCGTAATGTAATGGGAAACTTTTGATTCACCCTGTAGATAAACTAATCATGGTAGATACTTCATTTTCATTAGGGTTCGTGCTAGAGTAAACCTCAATAACGTATAAAAATTTCATAGCAATCCGAGTACATTTACGGGAGTTAGAGCGCGGACAGACGGACAGGCGGCCATCCGGCCAGACGGACAGACGGCCAGACAAACCGAATGCATAAGCACTTTTCAACTTTGTTGGAAAGTGCTAAACACGGAAAAATTAGTCAATTGATTTGTGATTTTCGCTAAAATTATTCTTTATGTCAGAATTATCTTGAAAATAAATTATAAAGATAAAATTCAAAAAATGCCGATAGAGGGCGCTTTAGACTTTAGAGTAACGTACAACTATTTCTTATCGTTATTTTTTGCATTTCATTAAATTTTTTTAGAAGCTTAGACATAAACTTACATTTTGAGATGAAAATCTGAATCGTTAGGAGTAGTAAGGTAGCGTAAACTGAACTGTGTTCAATAAGGGTGGGGACGTTCTAATTTCAAATGTTTATAAAAAACGGAAAAATTGGTCGGTTTTCGCTAAAACTATTCTTTATGTCAATATTTCCTTGAAAATAAATTTTAAAGATAAATTTTTAAAAATTCCGTTTAATTTAATTCGATACAAAAAATAACAGTTAAAAATAGTTGTTGGTTACTCTAAAGTTTAAAACGCCCTCTACGGAATTTTTTGAAATTTAACTTTAAAATTTATTTTCAAGGAAACACTGACATAAAGAATAGCTTTTTGTTTTGATGAGGGGTTTGTTGATTAAGGGGTACTATCACCCCTTAAATTTTGTACCATGAGTTTAGAAACACCCTGTATATTTGTCTCAAAGTTGTTGCTATTATTTTATTGTTTTTGACTTAAACAACCAGTCAAATGAAGATATATATGTATAAATATATATATTTCAATTTCTGTTTTTAATGGTCAAACAATTAGAGCTAATTAATTCCTTAATTAATTCAGACTGCATATATGGTTACATATGTCCTGGTTTTTTTACTCACATTTTTTTTAATACGATTAGTCAGGCAATGTAGAAATCATACATTAGGACTTTTCCTGATTTCTATACCAGAAATTAATCGTATTTGTCGTATCTGCGTGGCATTGCTTTTGATAACTAGCCACATACCACAATCTCCAATATCTTTGTAATTGTTACAATGTAACTAATTCCATTTAATTGTCTTGTCATGTTTCAGTTTGTTACATTGGGTTATCTATCTATATATATATATATATAATATATGTGATATATATAATACGCATATATGTGTGTGTGCGTGACATTTTAAAGTTAGAAACTCGAAACATCTTCACCGGTCTCCCCTTTTTTTAAACACAGAGTCGTGGCAAGCGAGGGAAAAAAATAAATTAAATAAATGTCTTAGACTTCACTGAACTCATATTGGCTGCTCCAAAAAAGTTTATTCAAGTGCAGGCATATATAGCGGAAAATGCTCTTTTGCAAGCCGTCTTGAACAGAATCCACGAAAGAATAAAAAAAAATATTCCATCATAAAAATATTCCGCATTATTCCGATAATTCTTACCAAATTATCGGAAGAAAAAGAAAGAATATTCGTCATCATCTCTTAGATTCTCCATCTTTAAATCCAAAAACAAAAATTCTAGAATATTCTTTAATCTCTAACCATGATTTTTACATGTAAACAGAATTCATGTCCAGCGTCGAGATTAATTTCTTTCAGACGATAATTTTTATTTAAAAAAATATTATTTAACGAATTTATAATCGAACTCAGAATTCGACTATCCTGCAGACGATATTTTAAAACAAAAAAGAAAAGAAATTAATTTATTGATAAGCACAAATATCAAACGTTGAAGGGGAGGGCAATAAATAAATAAAAAGAATGATATTTTTTGAAAAGTATGGTTTTGGAATAAATTTAATAAGACTTTCTTTAAAAGGGTTGATAAAAAACTAAAAAAATGAGTGTTATTTGGAATATTAAGAAATAAAGTTTAATTAAGAATATTTTTAATTTAGAGCCATTTTTTAAAGTTACGTATATTGGAGTAAATGTTTCTTAAGGCGAATTAAGAATTTATATCTTTTCCATAAAGATTAATAGATTAGATATAGTAACAAGATTTTAATTTAATAAGTTGAACAAAGTACGGAATATTGTTAAAAGGAAATTAATATAGTATAAGGTTAATTTTGGCGAAGAGAAAATAAATAAATTTGTAATATATATATAAACTAAGAAGCATAATTGCTTTTAAATTTTTAAAAAAATACATAAACCTGAAAATGTAAGCAAATTCATGTTTTTTTTTCTATCGAAATTGAAATATATATATATAAGCTGCTGTATTCAGACAATGGATTTTGTTGAAAAGAATTTATTCAGCACTTCTCTTACGAAAATATCTAGAAGATGAAAAGTTCATAAGCTTAACTCAAGGGATATTTTAAAATTGAAAGCGAGAATATTTTATTTGCAATTATTTTTCAAAGTAAGCGTAAAGAAAATTCATATAAGCTTATATTTATTCTAAATTTAAATAAAGAGATATCACAAAATATAGTTTGCCGTTTTATATACAAAATTTTTAATCTGATGATAAAAAAATAACCATTTTTTCAACTATAATTTTGAATTTCATACTTCTAAATTCTCAATCTTTCGTTGTGTATTTCTTCTACTGATTAATTGTTTTCATAAAAATACTATATTTATCATAGTATATTATTTATTTACACATTCCTTGCGTGAAATGAAAAATTACACATTCTAAATAACATTTATTAAATCTTTCTTTATTTAAAATAATATAATTTTTATTTCTTAATATTTTTACATAACAAGTAACGTAAACATTAACAGTTGTCAGTTTTGTATTTGTTGACTTATGGACAATCTATTAAAAAATATATTTGAAGAAACATTTTAAAAAAATTATTTTAAAATTCTTTCATGTTCAACATAAATTTAAATACACTTAAATATTTAAACAACTGTGCATTCGTCAGTAAAAAACTGCATGTCACCGTATTTTTACATTTTGACGTTAATATTATTATTTATTTTAAATATTTGCTTACACAACTTTTTAGCACTGCATATTACAATAAATTGGCCATGAATATTACTTATTATATTGCTTTCAAAGTGCAGACTGGTTATACACACCATACAACGACAGACAACAGAAAAATAATGAAATTATTCAATCAAAGCTTTAATGTATAAAATAACATTAAACTTGAATGATTTTTCAAAGAAATTATGGTCAGCTAGCTGGTATTGTAGGCGAACTGCGTAAAACATTGTCACATACGTATATATGTAAAACAGAGATATAGGTCAACATTATTTGATCAATGTTCGCATTTTGAACCCTAGTATGCACGAAGTTTGTATAAATAAAAAGACGAAAAAACAAACCATGTACATAATATGAAAAGTGTGGCAGAAATCATCAAAGATCAGAAAAAATTACGCAATTAATCTATTTAATTTATATGAATTTATGCACCGTTCGATTCAGTATATTCCAAAATATGTAAATGCAAAACGTTCGACACATATCCTTTGCGAACACACCAGTAATCTAATAGAAAGTGTTCAGAACAGGAAAAGTTTGAATAAAATAAACAATTAAAAAAAAAGAACATCCAAAATAGTTTAGTAATGAGGGTTGCAAATTAAAGTAAAATTATGTTATCTTTAGTTTAAGAAATATTTTAGAGCTTGTCCGTTAGAAAAAATGTTTTTTATCTAAATAAAATTAGACAAACATCAAAGATTTAAAAAAATCTATTCTCAATTTTTAAAACCTATTTTCAATAGTTCCATTTAAATAATTTTGATAAATGAGTAATTCTAGTCTACACAAGAATTCTAAAATCCTAATTAAAATTACCAAAACAAGAAATAATATTTATTTTTCTTTCCATACCTTTCATAATTTGAATCAACCAACTCTGTTTATAAATCTCCATCTTCCGTGAAAAAATGTGTATTTGTTATGAGGAAGTAATTTCTTTATGTTTATGCAAGCTATTGTGCATTTGCGTTAAACGCATTCGAAGAAGTTACATATTTAAACATGTATAGTGATCCGGGATGAAGCTATTTAAAAACGGAAGCAGCAGAAATAAAAGGTTGGATAAAACAAAACGGGAAAAACCAAAAAGTAGCTACATTGTCTAAGGAATGTAAGAAGCATTTTACGTTTTCAATAAAATGTTATCTTTTTTATATTCTTTCAATAAAATTTAAATCAATGACAAAGAGTTTTATTCCAAAAATAACATTGTTCAGATTATTTGGACTTGGACGAGATAATTGTCAGAGTTCCTGGAGAGATCAACTCCTTACCTCTAGTAGAGAAATGATACATGGAACAATTCAAGTCATAGCCAAAGTCTGGCAAACATAACGTCAGAAACAAGTGGGGGGGGGGGGGAGAAGCCGGGTCCCAAATCAGATTATTTAAGAATATTTTATGAAAATTGGAACTTATTTCCTATATAGAATTTTTCTCCTTCAAATAATTTTGTTTAACTACTTAGATCTATTATCAAAGAAAATTACGAAATCAAAATTATACCAAAAAAATTAAACAAAATATTATAATTTTAAATAATTATTTAAAACCATACTTATACTAATCTTTTCGAATTAATATGAACAAATAGAATTTATAATATCAAATAAATGATTATTTAAGAAAATCTTCTTAAGAAAATTCTATTTTAAAGATATGCTGGACGAACAATCCTTATTTTAAATTACTGTGTAAAAAAAATAATACAAATAGATCATAGTTGTCTCGTATAGGTGACCAATTACATGTTTATGCTTTCGAGTTCAATAACAGTGGATGGACATATTTCACGCTCTATGATTTTTTTATTTAAAAATTGTGTTTTATATAATGTTCACTTAGAGTTTAAAATTTTACTTTTATCAAAACAAGAAACAATCTTTGTTTTTTACTCCATTCCATTCATCTTGCTTTTCAACAAGATCTTTTTTTAAAACTCAATCTTCCGCGAAAAAATTGTATTTGCCACGAGGGAATGACTCCTTTATCTTTGTACAGGGAATACATTTGGGTTATACGCATTCAAACAAGAAACATGATATTAATGTATGCACAATGTTTCAGGAGGAAGCGATTTTAAATCTTCAGAAGCAAAAGTAAAAGGGGTGAGGGAACAAAAGGAGGAGGGAAAAAAGGAATCTTCGCTACATTGCCCCCAAAATAATAAAAAGCATTTTCATATTCAATAAAATGTTACCTTTTTAAATTCCTTCAATAAAATAAAGCAAGGACAAAGAATTAGATTATTTAAGAATACTATAAGCGCATAGAAATTAATTCTCACTATATATATATTTTTTCTCTCAATGAATTTTATATTTTTAAATAAAATTTAAAGTTAGGGCAAAAAGATGTACACGAAAAATAATATAGTGTGGACTATTTAATAATATTAAAAACAAGTTTATATTTATGATTCCTCAAATAGTTTTGATTCTTAATTTTTTTTTTTTTTTCAAATAAATCAGGAGTTAAAAATCAACCTTCCATTAGTATTTACGAGTAGAATAAATGTTAATGACTGCTAATAAATGATTATTTTAAGAATATACCTTAAGAAAAGCTGCTAAATCGAATGCAAGACAAACAATTCGTATTTCAAAGCACTGTGCAAAAATATTTTCTCACACTTTTTCTCTAGGTCATTACTATCTCGTATATGCTACCAACGGTTTGTTTACTCTTTTGAGTTTTCAATAGGGGGCGAATTTATTTTTGCATTCATAGATTTTTTATTTAAAAAAATATGTTTTGTACTTTTCAAGTGAGGCAACAACCTGTTACGTTTAAACTACTAGTTTTCTTTAAAATAATTTGCGTTGATCAAGAACTAATGCATTAATTAATATTTTTAGACACCAACCAATTCTACAAATATCATAATATATTGCTTAGATTTTTCATTTTTAAATTTAAAAATTTTTACTCACACGAATTACTACAAAATTCTTTATTTTATTTAATAGAAATATAATATCAAAAATTTTCAAACAATATTCTTAATCAGATAATGCCAAATCAAGTGCATGCATGATGCCCACGTTCCATAGCGTTGCCAATATATGTGAGTCAGAAATGCTAAATTGGCCATTGTCGTGATAGCTTGAATATAGACGAATCGAAATGCGAATCCAAAGGTTCTGAACTCGACTCACGACTTGCTATATAAATCATACGGGTATACCAATAACTAAGCTACCTGACGTTTTTACTTTATTAGAGAAGGAAGAATTTATTTAGTCCCTTATTAAGTTTTAGATATGAAATTTTCCTTAAATATCATGAGAAACTCATGAATTTATGTCCATTTTTTTATAATAAGTGAAAATTATCTTAAAATAAGAGAAAATTCTCATCTAAAGACAGGAATCTTACGACAACTTGTTTACTTATGTACTGAATATTTTATCGTATGTAATTTTATACTATTATATACTGACATGCAAATTTTCGAAAGAAATTTCAGAAGAATTTCTATAATATTAAAATTTTATTAAAGTAATCTCTTTTTTTACTTATAATATAACAACTTTTAACTCAAAATCATTCTCGTATTAAAATGATTCGATTGACATTTATTCTTTTTCAAATTTAATAATGACTGAAATTTACAAAACTAAATTATTTTATTTACAGGTTTCTTTTAAAAATTGTTTCACGGTAAAAAGTTTTGAAATTATGGATGTTATTAAAGAAAATTTTGCAAAATTTCATCCACTTGCAAGAAAAGTTTGGAAAACTTTTTAAAAAAACTTTTCAATTCAATCATTCTTATTATTTCTAAATTTTCTATAATTAGATTATAGTTTTAAAGCAATTATACTTAGATACATTGTTGAAAATTCATATAAAAATTAAATTAATATTTATTCAGACATAGTACTAAATGAAAGAAAAAAGGAGAAAACATAAAGAAACATATTAATCGCCACACAAAGAGTTTCATTATTGATGTAAAAAAGTTCTAGTATTCACATAAATATAGTTTAAATGCAGAAAGTAATATTAGTACTCATAATTATTAATATCCTAAAAATAAATTAAAAATATTCCATAACTGACAAAATTCCTGTCAATCTTGCGATTAAATTCCAAGAGCGGTTTGAACATTTTGTTAAAGGTTTAATGTAAAGAATAAATATTTTACTCAAGAAATACCAACGTTTTAAGACCTTTCAATGTTTTTATAAAATCCAAAACGACTGAAATTAATATTTTTCTTTGAATATATAAAAAAGCAAGAACAGCAGCATTTTTTAAAGAATACAAAGATTCCTTTCCCAAGAGAAGTTCTTCCTGTATGAGACATATCCATTACACAAGGAAGATCTAAATACATCATCTTGTTCCACTAACTTAGTAAAAGATTTATGCTTATCGCATTACAGAAATATACCTCCATTGGTAGAAAACTCTTCTAAATACATCATGCGGGTGTGATGAAGTTATCTAAACAGGTTTTAGACACTAATTTCGAAATGGCAAGTTTTTCTTTGTATTAATGTAATTTGCAATAGAATGGATATTTAGACAAAACACTTTACTACTCATTCCTTTATATAACAGTAGAATTCTTTATCTTTTCAGTTATCGAAACAGGTTTTATGCGCTAACAATAAAATCGCAAGGCTTACCGTATCGTAATATAATGTGAAATGGAGTGGATTTTCAGAAAAAAAAAGCACTTGGCTAATTGTAGGATACTATAACAGTAGTAATTTCGATACATGTAATTTTAATTTTGTTGTTATTTCTTTATTCATGTATTATAAGATCTAATATATACATATATATATATATATAATGCTAATTTAATTTTTGTACTGCATCCTTATTATGAAAAAAATCTTACATTTTTCCTGTGTTATAAGATAAATTATATTAATGCTGTATAATTTTTGCGATCGAGTATTATAATACTAATGAACAAATAATACTAATCTAATGCATACACTAGCAGACATTGTTACATTTGACATTGATCGTTTATCAATGCTAATAAAAGAACAAAACGCTCTGTCTGTCTCTGTGTGTGTGTGTGTGTCTGCGATGGCTAGCAAAATCTACGGGACGTGCACGGACGTACGGGGCTCAAAATTTTTATGAGATTAGCCCAATACCTCTCCTGATGCACTTGAAGCTCAGAATTTTAATATTTTGATTAATTTCAGATATATTAATTACGAAGTGGAACTCACTTTCATAGAAAAGCCATTTTTTAATGTTTGGGGAAAGAAATCGTTTTCACATGCGCACAAACTCTTTTACGCACCTAAATGAAAGAAGAAGCCTTTATTTCTGTTTTTGGATCATTTTTTTAAAATCCAAATCAACCAAACTGCTCGACGAAGTTAAACTTAACAGACATATTTCGAAAGATCATACTTTTAGGTCTCAAATGCTATTATTAATTCGAAATAATGTTGCAGTTAATCCTTTAAAAAGAGTCGTTTTTCCCAAACCCATTTTTCTCCCTTTTGTCAACGCTCTTCAAGGCATATTTTTTACGATGTAAACAAACAAAATAAAATATCTTAAAGTTGAAACTTTCTTCTAACCGATGGTGTAATTGGTTTTAAAATATTTGGATCTTAACCCTTTCAAATACACTGGCAAAAGAAGGTCATTTTGCGACTCGCAGAGAGGATATTTTTTCCATGCTAAAATTATCTTAACGTGCATATTTCAACTCAATCTTTTAAAATCTTCTCAATAGACCAAATATATACTCCCTACAAAAAATTCGACACGTTCGGACGCATAGAATATTTTTTTTTACAAAATAAAATGTGCGAAAAATTTGATGAAATCAATAAAAAACAGATGGTTTTCATTGCGGTTTTGACTTAGCAAAACGCAATCCTATAGGTACCGGTAAACAAAAAACATATTCTTTAAGCTTAAAAACATTTTTATAATGTATGATGCAATCGGTTTTTAAAATATAAGATATAACCCTTTCAAATACACCGGCAAAAGGAGGTACTTTGCGACTCTCGTATAAAATATTTTTTCTACACTAAAAGTATCTAAGCGTACATATTTCAGCACAATCTTTTAAAAGCATCTCAACAGGCCATATTTACACCTTTTTAAAAAATTTTTAAACGTTCGGACGAGTAGAAATTATTTTTACGAAATAAAAAGTGCGAAAAATTTAACGAAATCAATAAAAATCAGATCGTTTCATTGCGGTTTTGCCTTTGCAGGGCGCAATTCTATATATGTACTGACAAACCGAAAATATTTTCTTAAAGCTAAAACATTCTCATAATTTATGTTGCAATTTGTTTAAAAAATATATGAGATTTAACCCGTTCAAATACACCGACAAACACGAATTACATCGCGGCTCATGGAGAATACATTTTTGCTACGCTAACAGTAACTAGATGTCCGTATTTTAGCACAATCTTTTTAGAGCATTTCAATAAACCAGATTTACATTACTTTCAAAAAATTTGTAACTTTCGTATGGATAGAATTCTTTTTTTACAAAATAAAATGTGTGAAAATTTTTACGAATTCAGTAAAAACCTGAGTGTTCCGTCGCGGTTTCGTTCGCTTTCGGTTCGCATAGTTTCCAAAAAATCAAATTACATAGAAAATAAAATACCAAACAGCATGTGCTTTCAATTCAATATCTTTTCGTGATTTTCCCGTTTAAAAATATAAATTTTGACAAAATGGACTTAAAGATATAAAATCATAGAAATTTCAGTTTAATTTAAAGGTCATTTAGAAAGCAAATAACACATTTGAAAACTTAATAACATCACGGGCCCGGGCAACGCTGGGCAGGACAGCTAGTTAAAAAATAATCAACGAAACTGCTAACAGACAAACACCACAATTTGCTAACTTGGACTAAATTTTTATGGATCGCAGTGAAGTAAAAGAGAGATAATGAAATACAACGCCCACTACGTTGGTTTCTACCAAAGACAAATAAAGTGCTGCCGTATTTTTCATGACACTCCAACTTCACTATTCTCTTTACAACAAGTCATTAACACTTCATCATTTCAAATTTTGCAAAATATAAACTTATTAATAAAATTAAAATATCTTGCATAATGCATTAGTTGGTTACATAATGCACAGTTAAAAGATTTTGCATTTTAATTAAAATGCAATGCAATTATTAGACTTTATTTTGTTGTAGGGTAAATCAAACACTTTGAAAAACCGGGAAACGTAATTTTAAAATTAAAAGAAAATTATTTTCTTTTTATGCAGTTAAAAAAGAAAACAAATCACTATTAGAATATAAAATTCGAAACTTTGTTATTTAGTTCCATCCATATGTATAACTGTAGGTGCATAATTGCGCAATTTCAATTAATATATTAAAATGATACCAAATGAAGTTCTATAAGGGCCGCATAATAACAGTTTTCTATTCGTTTGTTTTAGATTATCATATCCAGAAATACTATTGATATTATCCTAGATTAGGTTTTTGTTATAAGAAACCAATTCTACTATTATAGAATAAATAGTATAAACTTAGACAAGTATCAAACATTTGTTTATCTAATTAATAGATTTAGCAATGGAGCTAAAATAAAACGTACTGTTTTTATAGGTAATAAAAATAAGTATAGTTATATAAAATCTGAAATATATTTGAAATGAGCTAAAAAAGAAATAAAAATCGTAATCTATTATGAAACAATTTCTTTAAGAATGTCAGAAATTATATATTTTGAAGTATATGTTCTCCATGGAACTGAAGCCAGAATTTTTTGTTTATCTTGGGAAATCTGTGAAATAAACGAAACATTTCTGAAACGAGAAGTTTTCGCGTTTTACATTTACTATTCTCGATTTTAATAAAATAAAGTGAAAAGAGTCGTAAGCAAAACTTACTTTTGTGGAAACTTTCTCTTAAAGTGTGTTTTCGTATATGCAAGATAACTTACTTTTCAGATATTTGATTGAAAGTATGAAGTTATGAAGCAAATATAGACTAAAACATCAAAATTACCAACTACAAAAGTATCGTATAAATATAATGAGCTGTAAAAATTTCTGAGTACTATGTTGGGGAACAGTTTGTTTTTAAACACAATGTGCAAACAACTTGTATTTTAGAAAAAGAAATTTAACTTTGAATTATTTGAAAAATTTGAAATTTAAAATACATTTATTGAAGTACTTTAGTTCTTTTAAACTTTGTATGATTTCTTTTATGTTTAGTCTTTACATCTTTACATATATTGTTATGATAAATTTGTAATTTCATCGTAAAAATTTGCTTTATTACTATATTTTTATTAAAACTTTTCATTCGATGGTAATTAGATGGAATGCGTTTGATTTGAGTAAGAAGTTGTTGGACAATGAGAAACCCGAGCTATTGTCAGCTTTTTGAGATCTAAAGACAGAACTGGAACGACTACACCTTATTCCGATAACAATCTAAGACGCCTTGGAAACGTATTTCAATACCCGTAAAACATGGTGACGTCACTGCAACGTCGTTGTGAAGTCACATTGTGACTTTGTGACCATCGATTGTCGATGTGACGTCACGTGACGTCGATGTGAAGTCACAGTGACTAAAATGTGAAGTCGTTATGGCCGTTTTAGAGCTTTTTTGTGACGTCACATTGTGACCACTTTGTGACGTCACAATGTGACCAATTTGTGAAAAGTGTGTCATTTGTGACTACTTTGACATTAACATTGTGACGAACTGTGAAATTTTTTTTAGAAAGTCACATCTTAGTCACATTGTGACGTCACTGAGTGGTAGAATTTTCGTCACAGATGTGATGTGACCAAAGTGACTCACAGTGACGTCATTGTAACGTCACTGTGAACATGCATGCTATAAGGGTATGTTAGCGGCAACGTTCTGTGAAAACAATAACCCGACCATCACTCGTCCACGACTATGACAGATGACTCAATCTTTATTACGACTATGTCAAGTTGAAGTGCTCGATTGAACAGATCGTTAGTACAAATTTCAGCTGTATGAATAAAATATATTTTAATAATTTACATAAAAATGGTCATTTTAACGCAAGAAGTCTACTTAATTCTGCGTTAACCACGCGTATATTGCTGCGATACAAATTATCATTTTACACCTGTAACTTTTGAATGCATTAGCTGGATCAAAAGCAACTACCACTGGTAAAAAAATATACTGATTAGAAGCAGAGCGACAGAGTCGGAGTCGTGTAATCGGAATCGGAGTCGGAGTCAGAGTCATTAAAAAACAAGTCGGTTACGTCTTTTTTTTGTTGGAAAGTTTGAAGTGAAATTATATAAATTGTATGTAATTTTAAATCTAAAGGAAATTATTATTGTTATTTTTTAATTATATCGAACTACCCAAGTTAGAGATTCCCATTATACTATATAGCGTACATTGGAGATGAAAATTGTTTTTAATTAAAAATTCTAGTAAATCCTGAATTACTATATATCTACAGGATTACCACGCCACCTGGAGAACCTGCAAAACTGGGAAAACACAGGGAATTTCAAAATCCCCTCCCAAAACAGGGAAAATCCAGGAAATTTTGCAAAAATCCCAAAAAATCTGGAAAACACAGGGATTTTTTTTCCTACTATATTCAAACATATATATTTTTTTTTCGTCTTTCATTTTGTCTAATGTCAAGGTGTCTATTAGCATACATACACGCATATATTTTTGCGCACTCAACATAGAAAAAATGCGTTGCAGTACAGGGAAAACACAGGGAATTTTTTTTTACCAAGATTAGAGTGGCAACCCTGATCTATAATAGAGCTAATCATGTAAATCATTTTGTATTTTAAAGACTTATATATTTTAATATTTTATTTCATGTGTCATAGTTTATTATAGTCTAAGAGCTAGCAACGTCAAAAATCACGTCATTTTATCAAGGCTCATTTTTTTATATGTTTATCCCTTTTATAGTAGAATACGTTTGCAAGCGGTCTGGCAGTCGGGAGACGTTGCGTTTACCTGTGGCAGAAGGGGTTATGCAGGTGAAAAAACTTCAAAAATCTGCCATTTTATACAGGCTCATTTTCTTATATGTTTTTATCAAGCTTAAAAATTACAAGATATTACTCTTTGGACAGCAGACAACCTATAATTAATTTTCCAGACACAAATTAGGTTACAAAGGTAATGCCAGACGTCTTTAAATATGGCAACGAAAGTGCCTGTTCCAAGAGTTGTTTATAATTTAAATTTTATAAGACCTCCTTACGTCATTTTATCAAGCTTAAAAATTACAATATATTACTCTTTGGATAGCAGACAACCTATAATTAATTTGCCAGACACAAATTCGGTTGCAAAGTTAATGCCAGACGGCTTTAAATATGGCAACGAAAGTGCCTGTTCCAAGAGTTGTTTATATTTCAAAAAATTATAAGACCTCTTTACGTCATTTTATCAAACTTAAAAATTGCAAGATATTACACATTGGATAGCAGACAACCTATAATTAATTAGCCAGACACAAATTCGGTTGCAAAGTTAATGCCAGACGGCTTTAAATATGGCAATGTAAGTGCATGTTCCAAGAGCAGTTTATAATTTAAAATTTATAAGACATCATTACGTCATTTTATCAAGCTTAAAAATTACAAGATATTACTTCTTGGTGGGCAGACAACCTATAATTAATTTGCTAGACACAAATTCGGTTGCAAAGTTAATGCCAGACGGCTTTAAATATGGCAACGAAAGTGACTGATCGAAGAGTTGTTTATATTTCAAAAAATTATAAGACCTCTTTACGTCATTTTATAAAACTTAAAAATTACAAGATATTACTCTTTGGTGGGCAGACAACCTATAATTAATTTGCTAGACACAAATTCGGTTGCAAAGTTAATGCCAGACGGCTTTAAATATGGCAACGAAAGTGACTGATCGAAGAGTTGTTTATATTTCAAAAAATTATAAGACATCATTACGTCATTTTATCAAGCTTAAAAATTACAAGATATTACTCTTTGGTGGGCAGAAAACCTATAATTAATTTGCTAGACACAAATTCAGTTGCAAAGTTAATGCCAGACGGCTTTAAATATGGCAACGAAAGTGACTGTTCCAAGAGTGGTTTATAATTTCAAAATTATAAGACCTCTTTATGTTATTTATCAAGCTTAAAAATTACAAGATATTACTCTTTGGATAGAAGACAACCTATAATTAATTTGCCAGACACATACTCTGTTGCAAAGTTAATGCCAGACGGCTTTAAATATGGCAACGAAAGAGCTTGTTCCATAAGCGGTTTATAATCTAAAAATTATAAGAGCTCTTTCCGCCATTTTATCAAGCTTAAAAATTACAGGATATTATTCTTTGGATAACAGACAACCTATAATTAATTTGCCAGACACAAATTCGGTTGCAAAGTTAATGCCAGACGGCTTTAAATATGGCAACGAAAGTGCCTGTTCCAAGAGTGGTTTATAATTTAAATTTTATAAGACCTCTTTACGTCATTTTATTAAGCTTAAAAATTACAGGATATTACTCTTTGGATAACAGACAACCTATAATTAATTTGCCAGACACAAATTCAGTTGCAAAGTTAATGCCAGACCGCTTTAAATATGGCAACGAAAGTGACTGTTCCAAGAGTGGTTTATAATTTCAAAATTATAAGACCTCTTTACGTCATTTATCAAGCTTAAAAATTACAAGAGATTACTCTTTGGATAGAAGACAACCTATAATTAATTTGCCAGACAGAAATTCGGTTGCAAAGTTAAAGCCAGGCGGCTTTAAAATGGCTACGAAAGTGCCTGTTCCAAGAGTTGTTTATAATTTCAAAATTATAAGACATCTTTTCGACATTTATCAAGCTTAAAAATTACAAGATATTACTCTATGGATAGAAGGCAACCTGTAATTAATTTGCCAGACGCATACTCGGTTGCAAAGTTAATGCAAGACGGCTTTAAATATGGCAACGAAAGTGCCTGTTCCAAGAGCGGTTTATAATTCAACAAATTATAAGACCTCTTTACGTCATTAAACCGAATTTGAAACCCTGGATTTTTCTGAGTCTTATTGATTAGATTCACTATTTTTCTGCACCTGATTTTTTGCACGACACTTTTTAAGAGCCTGATTGAGTAAGTTTGTGATAATTTGTGCTTGATTGACGAAAGTTGCATTTTTTTAAGTCTTACCGACAAGCCTTTTTATGTGATGAAAATTTGTACACCCTTAGAAAGGTTAAGGTGTAAGAATTCATATAATTTGTTAACATTAACTCACAACTCAAATATTGGACAAATAAATTCCAATGTGGCCAAAACCGGGGCCCCCACCCTAATATTTAAAAAAAGAAACTTATATTTTGATAAACAAGAGCTTTTTTTAAGTAAACTTTATATTGAAAAAAAAAATTGCCGAATTTGCCGAATGCAGCCGAATTTGTGTCTTGCAAATTAATTATAAGTTATTTGCTATCCAAAGAGTAATATCTTGTAATTTTTAATCTTCATAAAATGACGTAAAGAGGTCTTATATTTTTTTTAATTATAAACAACTCTTGGAACATGCATTTTTGTTGCCATATTTAAAGCCGTCTGGCATTAACTTTGCAACCGAATTTGTGTCTGGCAAATTAATTATAGGTTGTCTGCTATCCAATGTGTAATATCTTGCAATTTTTAAGTTCATAAAATGACGTAAAAAGGTCTTATAATTTTTTGAATTATAAACAACTCTTGGAACAGGCACTTTCGTTGCCATATTTAAAGCCGTCTGGCATTAACTTTGCAACCGAATTTGTGTCTGGCAAATTAATTATAGGTTGTCTGATATCCAAAGTAATATCTTGTAATTTTTAATCTTGATAAAATGACGGAAAGAGGTCTTATAATTTTTAGATTATAAACTACTCCAGGAACAGGCACTTTCGTCGCCATATTTAAATCCGTCTGGCATTAACTTTGCAACCGAATTTGTGTCTAGAAAATTAATTATAGGTTGTCTGCTATCCAAAGAGTAATATCTTGTAATTTTTAATCTTGATAAAATGACGTAAAGAGGTCTTATAATTTTTTGAAATATAAACAACTCTTCGATCAGTCACTTTCGTTGCCATATTTAAAGCCGTCTGGCATTAACTTTGCAACCGAATATGTGTCTGGAAAATTATTTATAGTTTGTCTGCTATCCAAAGAGTAATATCTTGTAATTTTTAATCTTGATAAAATGACGTAATGAGGTCTTATAAATTTTAAATTATAAACCGCTCATGGAACATGCACTTTCATTGCCATATTTAAAGCCGTCTGGCATTAACTTTGCAACCGAATTTGTGTCTGGCAAATTAATTATAGGTTTTCTGCTATCCAAAGACTAATATTTTGTAATTTTTAATCTTTATAAAATGACGTAAAGAGGTCTTATAATTTTTTGAAATATAAACAACTCTTCGATCAGTCACTTTCATTGCCATATTTAAAGCCGTCTGGCATTAACTTTGCAACCGAATTTGTGTCTGGCTAATTAATTATAGGTTGTCTGCTATCCAATGTGTAATATCTTGCAATTTTTATGTTTGATAAAATGACGTAAAGAGGTCTTATAATTTTTAGATTATAAACTAATCCAGGAACAGGCACTTTCGTTGCCATATTTAAAGCCGTCTGGCATTAACTTTGCAACCGAATTTATGTCTAGCAAATTAATTATAGGTTGTCTGCCCACCAAAGAGTAATATCTTGTAATTTTTAAGTTTGATAAAATGACGTAAAGAGGTCTTATAATTTTTTGAAATATAAACAACTCTTCGATCAGTCACTTTCGTTGCCATATTTAAAGCCGTCTGGTAATAACTTTGCAACCGAATTTGTGTCTGGCAAATTAATTATAGGTTGTCTGCCCACCAAAGAATAATATCCTGTAATTTTTAAGCTTGATAAAATGACGGTTAGAGGTCTTATAATTTTTAGATTATAAACTAATCCAGGAACATGCACTTTCGTTGCCATATTTAAAGCCGTCTGGCATGAACTTTGCAACCGAATTTGTGTCTAGCAAATTATTTATAGGTTGTCTGCCCACCAAAGAGTAATGTCTTGTAATTTTTAAGTTTGATAAAATGACGTAAAGAGGTCTTATAATTTTTGAAATATAAACAACTCTTCGATCAGTCACCTTCGTTGCCATATTTAAAGCCGTCTGGCATTAACTTTGCAACGAATTTGTGTCTAGCAAATTAATTATAGGTTGTCTGCCCACCAAAGAGTAATATCTTGTAATTTTTAAGCTTGATAAAATGACGTAATGATGTCTTATAAATTTTAAATTATAAACCGCTCTTGGAACATGCACTTTCATTGCCATATTTAAAGCCGTCTGGCATTAACTTTGCAACCGAATTTGTGTCTGGCTAATTAATTATAGGTTGTCTGCTATCCAAAGAGTAATATATTGTAATTTTTAAGCTTGATAAAATGACGTAAGGAGGTCTTATAAAATTTAAATTATAAACAACTCTTGGAACAGGCACTTTCGTTGCCATATTTAAAGACGTCTGGCATTACCTTTGTAACCTAATTTGTGTCTGGAAAATTAATTATAGGTTGTCTGCTGTCCAAAGAGTAATATCTTGTAATTTTTAAGCTTGATAAAAACATATAAGAAAATTAGCCTGTATAAAATGGCAGATTTTTGAAGTTTTTTGATCTGCATAACCCCTTCTGCCACAGGTAAACGCAACGTCTCCCGACTGCCAGACCGCTTGCAAAAGTATTCTACCATAAAGGGGAAAAACATATAAGAAAATGAGCCTTGATAAAATGACGTGATTTTGAAGCTTTTTGACCTGCATAACCCCTTCTGCCACAGGTAAACGCAACGTCTCCCGACTGCCAGACCGCTAGCAAACGTATTCTATCATAAAATGGAAAAACATATTAAAAAATGAGCCTTGATAAAATCAGGTGACGAAAACGTTGCTAGCTCTTAGACTATTAGGACTGTATCTCGATATATCTCGGTACATCATTCTACAATCGTCTGCCGTCTTTATAGTAGACCATTTTCTTCCATTACTCCATTTATTTGATGCCCTATATTTTCCATTACTTCAGTAACGCACCAGGTTTTTAAATTAATCGTTCTAATCATTTAGAAAGTGAATACTGACGCTCATACAACAGTCTGATTTTCTTTATTTCTGCAAAATGTATTTAATGATTGACTCCTCGGATTCTTGTTATTTCCCGGAAACTTGTTTACTACATCTTTTAAGGCTTCCCAGGATTCTTTTTATTGCAATTTCCCATTGTTTTTTTAGTGTCAGGACTAATAAAAACACCCTGCTTTACTTTAGAGGTTGATAAATCTCCAAATTTGGCACTGATGTGTTTAAAACATTTGCATTATTTGGTAAGATTTTGACAAATCGCTTCATCAAGTTTAAACGCATCGATATTATTTTGAGATCATCTCCCGTAATCCGTTTCTGATCGACGTATTTAATTTAATCGAGAATGAATTCTAAATTTCTGTAACGCTCTTTTAAATGAACAAAATGTTCACCGTCTATTGACTTTTATGTATTTCACGTGTGATGAAGGGCAACTTTGAAACATATTTTTTGCCAAGAGTCTCTAGTTCGTTCTTTCTCTCGAAATGTCAGTTTGAATAAAAAGTCTATGTACATCAGTACAGGAGAATAATTCTGTTCTAAAAATGTGCAAGAAAAACTTTTTTCCAATCTTAAAGGAAGGTCTCCATACTGGGCATACTCAGAATTTTATGAAAAAAATACTAATTAAAGTACTTATACATGTAATAAAGGATCAGTCAAAATTAGCGGCGGAATCACATTGGAAAATATGTAAAAAAATAAAATATTTTTGACTATTTGGCGTGAAAAGACAAAAGAGTCACTCGATTTGGCGAGCTGCCCTTTTCCTCGCCAAGAGCAAACTATTATAATGCAACTCAAAACTGTTGGATATTTAGAATGCATGTAAATGGTATTTAATGAATTTAAACATAAACAATGAGAGACTTTAATATATTATATACATATATATATATAAATATTGTATTACATATATGTATTACTTGTTGAAGTAGCTATTAATCATTGGAAAAAAAAAGTTTTCATAGATTAAAAAAAAAAAATATTGAGAAAAATTATCTTCGTGCATTTAAGCGTATTCAAAAATAAAACCCAAATGTTTCCATAGCAACCAAATCTCATCGACAATTCTCAATTGAACTTTGAGCTTGAAACAAATTTAATTAATTTAAATTATGAATTTCGTTTTAAATCTCAAATTTTGATGATTAAATTTGAATACAAATACATATAAATATTGATATAACAAAATTATACTTAAAACAAACTAAAACTTACAAAACTAAAGTTATTTAAATTAAATATATCAAAACAATTCAACATGAAATTTTTTTTTCTTGAAGTGTATTTGGTATGAAGTATTTCTTGAAATTGCATTCCATCGCCAACCGGAGATAAATCGCCAAATAACGAAATTTTCATTATTTTTTTACGGATACTAAATGGAGGTTCCGCCGAAAATTTTTTTATAAACATATATATACCCAGAAGAACATTCTGTAATTTTTTTCAGATTTTTCGGGGTATGCCCGTATGCAGACCTTCCTTGTAAGCACTATGAAAATGAAATTACAGCTGCGACAAATTATTCACATTACAGCTTGAACCATGCAGTAATGAAATTTGTTCTGATGGAAGTAAGACTGGAATAAATTCGTTTATTTCAGAGTGTGAGAAAAAAATTCAGGTGTCAGTTTAAAACTTAGCAACATAAAACTTGAAAATGCGCAAGGACATTCGATAGAATTTAATCTCCATCATCAGACGCAAACATACGTGTTTCCACATTGAAATCAGGAGTCAGACTGAGAAAGTAAACGTAAGGGGATGGATCATGTTAATTGTGCTAAAAGGAAAAAATAAGGAATCAGCAAGTCACACAAGAGCATGAACCAATAAGAAGAACACAGAACAGATTTTTCATTACAATGGCAATTGAATAAAAAATAGAGTCCGAGAATATATACGGTTTAGAAACCACAGCAAAGAAGATTTAATTTTTTCATTACAGTAGACACGTAAAAATAACTTTATATTGGAATAAGCAACATAGCTGGTGTTGGTTGGGTTAAGGCATAATTTTGAATAAAAATTGCATAAAGTATGCATAAATTGAAACTAAAATAATATTTTTGAATTAAATTTTTTATTGACTTTTACCCAAAAAAATCCTCAACTGAATTCATTTTATCCCATTCACACATACATATATTTCTATTGCTAGCTTTCTCATTGAATAAATCAATGCATTGGATGTTTGTAAAGCTCTTAGAGCTATATTTTCAAGATCTTCGTTCTTGAAAGACTCCCAGAATACTTTGTGTTTAATCTTTCCTTCGATATATTCGGAATTTTTCTTCCTTCTCCTATGGTGGTATTATGGGTAGACGTGGAATTGTGATTTTCATTTAGATAAGGAGAACATGCTATTTTTAATATGTTAATGTCTTCAATTTCATTTCAAACAGATTAGGAATGTAAACTTTCATGATATTTAAAATTATATATTTTATGTATTTATTTTAAATGTCTTTATTTTTATATACCGATTATTTTTTTTATTAGAAAAAATTAATTTAATAAAAATAAGGAGCAATTTTCAATTTGGCTAATAAATCTCTTTAATTTATACAAATTAAAAAAATAAATATATAAAAAAATATCGGAGATTTTGACATAAAGTATAATTTTCTTCAGTAAATTTCATTTAATAAAAAAGTTAATGAAAGAATTTCATCCATTTAGGTTATTGATAAAACAGAAATCTTAGGAAAACAAAATTGTGTCATAAAAATATTGATATATCTCTGAAACACAAATACTCACAGTCTTTTCTCAACAAGGTGTAGTTAGAATAAAAATAAGAAAGAAAAATTAACACGCTCGAACACTTCCAGAATAATCTAACAAAAAATAACAATTATATAAGTTAAAAGAAAATAATTAATTAACCAATTTAAAAAACACGTAATACAGCTAACCACAAAATTCCAACAATTAAAGATTGTATTCGATACTTCTCTTTATTCGAATTATTTTGAGTAGCCATGTATACGATTTATAGACTTGTTACTCCACATAATCTGTAAATTTTATCCCACCACATATTATGCAAATATTTAATTCAGTTATAAAACGTACACCTCTACTGAAATCTCACCTTAATTATTCTCTATTGACGAAAATATATTTTTTTTTTTTTTTTTTTTTTTTTTTTTTGATAGCGCGAGTTATTTATTTAATTATACACAAAAATTGTATGTATACTAATTAAATATAACTCAGCTGGAAAATGTAAAATACAGTTAAAAAGCAATTTCAAGCTTTACATACTATACATAATAATGCTTACAACTTTTTCTGCACATCCATGCACAGGAGCATGCAATTTAAAGACACCATTAGAATTCTCTGAACTATTAACTAGATAACTATTATAAATTATAATTATTTTAATGCTGTCATTTCTAGGCTTAATTTCGCCGGTGAATTATTATTTAGAAGGCTATGAGGTGTAAAAAAGTTGTGTCATAACACTCATCTTCGACTAGTTACATATCTCAAAGCAATTTTGTTCAGATATGTAACAATTACTATGTAGTGAACCAAGTACGGAGTGTGTGTCATTGTCCTTGATCACTGAAAAGAGAAGACATACGTAGCGTACGGCATAGAGTTCATGGAGTTAAGTTTTATAATACACTCCGCATCTAAAACTGCATATCCAGCTGTTATGCGATCGTCGTCCAACATCTCAACAGTAGCCAAATTCATTTTTGTTTCCCGGAAAATGCACAAAATCATAGTTACGTATTCTATATTCTACAGTCAGCATCCTGTTTCCGCACCTCATCAAAGCATACGTTCTTTTATGTTTGAAATAGTGTAACATTTTAAAATCACACTATATCTGGTATTTTCTCATAAGATAAAATGTAAAATAATTATTTCCTTTTTTTCTATAAATGAATGATAAATGAACTCTATATTGTCTAAAAAGAATTTCGCATCATACCTCAATAAGGGGTTTCAATTTCTATATACTCAAATAGTGGAAATTTATTAATTTATTAAAATAAGTTGCAAAATATTTTTCCACTTAGACCGCAATGTGCAGGAGGAGTACTTTATGTATCTCTGGAAATGAGTTCTAAATATAATGCATTCTACTTTCAATACCGAGTATGACATAATAAAGCAAATTAACGTACGTTGATTACATGTCAATACCAGTTTGTTACTCCTGTTGGAACATATACAGACATAAGGCCAGAGAAACCGTATTCACAAGAATCTACGTTGGAACATAAATAAAACGATATAGCTATTTTTATTCCCATTCGTTTTCGATAAAATACTATGGTAAGTGTTATTAGAATCCTAATATTGCCTTTTTAGGCGCGTTTGTAATTATGTAAATACGTAGCACCTATTGTTGTCGCTCAGTTCGTCCGTCTGTCCGTCCGTCTGTCTGTCCGTCTGTCTGTCCGCATATAACAACACAAAAACTACCCAACTGAATCGTTTGAAATTTAAAATACATAATTATAGCATAATTTTGTCGAGTCATTTCAAATTTTATGAAAATCGGATGGATAGATCACTTACAGGGACAATCAAAAGTATTCCGTTACATTACGGTAAATGGGGAAAAAAGTTTAAAATGCATTTTAATCGTTTGAAATTTAAAACATATAATTATTGCGTAATTTTGTCGAGTCATTTCAAATGTTATGAAAGTCGGATGCATAGATCATTTACAGGGACAATCAAAAGTATTTCATTACATTACAGTCAATGGGGAAAAAAGTTTCAAATGCATTTTAATGATGTTACATTCATTCGAACATAATAGAATTGGCATGAATCTATGAAATATATACTAAAATATGCATTCTGTACAATCTGTGATGCAAAGACGTTTTATTATTAAATTACAGGGCCACACAAAAGTATTCCACTGCATAATGCTATACGGGGAAACATTGTTTGGGGCGTGTTTTAATTATATTCAACTATTTCACATTTTATGAATAAGATATATATTGCTGAGGTGCTTCCTGAATATATACAGAAACACAAAGATTTCGACTAATATACTGTATCCGAAGTACGCTCTACTATATCAGCAAGATCGGAATATTTTTAAAACTTCTTTATCGTACGAACGCACCTCATTTGCTACGTTCACGTGCAATTTCCAACTTGTTTGATTTACGATTAAACTATTTTTAATCTAGCCAAGTAGTGGCATTGGTATTTTATCTACACTGCAAATTTGTAAAACACTTTAGCAACACAAATTGAACGTAATAATTAACACTTCTGCTCAAAATCGTTTTTGATTGTCTTATGAAAATGTTGCGAATGTGTTGTGAAAGGAAGAAGAATATCCAATTGTGTTATAAATAAAAAGAATATTGTCCAGTTAAACTGATGGCATTGAGCTCACAGGCTACACACACTAATTGTACATTACACCCTTATGTTTTCAAGGTTTAATTCCGTTCGCAGAAAAATTAAGGAGGGGGGGGACATCTCCTCCCTTTCCCCTTTTTATGCTTAATCATTGAACCCTCTAAACTGATCAAGGACATGTTTTATCATAATAAATCCATATCCAAAATTCAGAGCAAATCGCATAATTCTTAATAAAAACATATTTATATGATTTAAGAGGAGTTATCCCCCTCTTTTATATACTTAACCATTAAACTTCCAAAACTATTCGGAGATTTGAACGAAATCTGACAATTCTGCATAAAAAACCCATTTATATAAATTAAGAGGAGGGACATTAGAACCCCCATTTCCCCTGTTTATATTTATCCAAAGAATACCTAATACCAATCACGGAAGTGCTTCATCAGAAAGATCCTATGTGTAAATTTTGAACAAAAACTATTATTTCTGCATGAAAAACCCATTTATATCAATTAAGGGGAGGGGCATGAGCCCCCCGTTCCCCCTCTTATAGATATCGAATGAACTCAAAAAACTAATCAGGGAAGCGCCTTATCAGGATATACCTATATACAAAATTTCAAGTGAATGGGATATTTTTATCATAAGTTATCGCGTTACGCACGTACAAACGTACGAACGTACATGCAGAACGTACGAACGTACATACAGAACGTACGAACGTACATACAGAACGGACGGGCACAAAATCTCTCAGTATATGATAGCCTGTGAGCTAAAAATTACACATTTTTTCTAGAAATCCAGTTATTGGTATTTATTGGTAAAGTTAGTCAACTCATTTAGTAATTTTGTACTCTTACATTTTATTTTTTATAAAGAAAAATATCTCTTATTTTCTTTTAAAAATTGTGTAAAGGCACCATGTAGAAAGTATTTTACATGCGTTGTTTTATAGTGTTCTAAATTCTGTGGTATTTACACACTGTTTTGCTAATTTGGTGACAAAGTGTTTTGAAGCACAACAGAGCTGTAAGAAAATATTTTCATCAACATTATTTACAACACTCTTTCAATACAATTGACAAAAATTTTTTGGGACACATTTTTTTGATAGAAGCACTTTTGCAACTTTTTTAAGAACATATTTCTAGATAGCAACACTTTTGCAACGTATTAAGAAAAAATTCCCAACATAAAAAAGTTTTGTATATGAAGTACTACTTCATACTAAATTAATGTGTTGTAAATTTGGTGACAAAAAGGTGTTCTAGAATGTGTTTATTTTTGTGTTTTGAGAATTTGCAGTGGGTAGTTATTATTTAGCAGCATTACCACTTCCATTCTTTTTTTTTTTTTTTTACCATTTATGATTTTAACATATACAATTCCATGTTACATTCCCAAATGGAATACAGCATTGTACTAATTTAGGAGTTATGTAAAATATAAAATCTACTTATAAATTTTTACAAGATTTTAAAAACTTTAGCAATTTTGTGGTTACAAATGCACCACACCAATACATAAGTTCAATTTGGAGCAAAATTTTCAGCAATACATTTTCAAATGAAAATCGCATTTTTTTTAATTATTATTTGTTTATTTTATGTCTATTGCAGAATTTTATTATATTGTTTTAAGCATTTTTTTTTTGTAAATTCAGTACTAAATAAAAATATGCTATTGTTAGTAGGATCATTTTTTACGAACATTAAAAAAATATGATTTTTGTAAAAATCAGAAATTCTGGTTGAGCTATTTTGTTTAGCTTTTTTATAACTATGGGCGGGAATTTTTTTTAACTATAACATTTACATTGACCTTCCGTATTTATTTTAAAATGTACTGTAAGAGATTGGGGCACAATTATTCAAAATGATTTTAATAATCATGAGCATATATATTAAACAATAAAAGATATTTTACGTGTGGAAAACTTTATAATTTTATCCTTCTTAACGGTTACTTTCAATTAATACCTGAATTAAAACTCATGATTTTGCTTTAAATGCACCAATCGATGAAAACTAATGTAATTGTATTAAAATTTCCTGTAAAACCAACTGAAATTCAATTTAAATAATATATTTAATAATGAAGAAATGTAATAAAAATAATCAAACTAATTTTTAAAATTTACATATATAACTTTAAACACAACTGGGTTAATCAAAAGGCAAATATAATTAAATATATTAAAATCAGCTTCATTAGTATTACACTTACTAGAGATTGCAATTGATGTATTAAAACACATTCAAAAATTCAAATTAATGGTTAAATAAAAGGTCTTTGTTATGGCTTACGTGATTACATTTAATATATATGATGATATTTGCAACAAGATTTTATCTATTTAATGCCCTATTAATCATTTAAAGCCATTGATAATATTGAACTTTACAAAAGTTAATAAATGAATTTAATCTGAAAGTTTAGATGAAATTTTGAAATTCGTTTATTCTCAATTGTGTGAATAGCTCTTTATGTGAAATTATCGTTTAATGTAATATTATTAAAAGTAATTTGTAACTTTACTTTAAGTTAATACATTAGTAAATTTGACATAGTTAACTTAATCCAACTTTTTGAACGCAGTGCAAACATCAGTAGTTTTGTTTTGTCTACCAAATAGAACTTTCGAAAATCGATAATGATAAGATGCACTGTAAAAAAATGACAAATGTTTACTAACCTAATATAATAACAAACGCAATATAACAACAGAGGAAAACATCTAATGACCTTTTTCGAGCAGTTATACACCATTCAAAAAAGCGTTCTTTATGATTTGACTCATAGGTGTTTCTAAAATCTTTCAAAAACAGAATAAAATCTTGAAAACCCGCAAAATTTATGGAAAAGACGATAAAAATCGTATTAAAAATGGATGAAATTAAAAAATCGCAGCAAACTTCAGTGCATTAGGATAGAAGCTTAAAACAAAATTCAATTTACCAATATAAAATGATAGGGAATTTACAACGTTAAAAGCAATACTATTACTAAAAATAGATTTTTAAACATTTTTTTATTATTTTCATTTTAATGACACATGTTAAAATAATATAAACTAATCAACAATAAAACTATATATTTAAAACTATCAGTTTTATTAACAATAATTAAAATAAATTTTCAATTTTAACATTTAGATAGCTATATAAACAGTAAATTGGTAAAAGACAGATTCAAATCTTTATTGCAAATGGCTTTTATTTCGATTCAAAAAATCTTTAACTATTCATAAATTTAATTAAAAGCATTCGACATTTTAGTATTCGAAAAATTATACCTTACTGCAGATTCCAAAACATTTAATTCGAAACATATTTTTGTAGTAAGAAAATATTTTAAAAAAAAGTTGAAACAAACGACGGGGGATTTTCTGCAACGGAAGAGTTTGAGAGAGAAAATTCAGTTAAACAAAGTTTTCCTAACTACTTTATTTCAGACATTTAAATGACTTAATAAAGCCAAAGTTTGAGAAAGCTTCGTCCCCAAAGGCAAAAGCAAAGTTTACTTGATCTTTCGGGAGGAAGTCAATTTTATTTGAGTTCAATGTGAAATAGTGGAACATAACATTAAATATATATATATAGCCATGGGACAAATAAAGACTAAAACAAGTATGCCTTTTGCTTTTGGTTACAAAACCATAACTTAGTATAAAGAGGACATTCATTTAAATTAAGCTTGGCAAACTACTTTCTTTTAAAGACTGTTAAATTCTGCTTCATAAGTAGTAAATACTCTGTCCCCCAAGGCATAAAAGAATTAAAAATCTACTGAATCTCTTTGAGAAAGTTAACCTTATTGTCTTTTGACTGGAAACTGATAAAATAAATTGATTTTCATATAAAAAATAATTAGGTTTAGCTGGAGAATTAAATCAACAAATAAATAATGTCTTTAGACTGTTTGATTAAAATGTGATAGCTTTAAACTCTTACAGATTCTTTGTTAACCGTTCACCAAATGTACTATCTCTAGCCTTTTATTAGGTTTTCTAAATTCATAGCTTTTGGAATAAGTTAACATAATAGCTTAAAGATACGTTACATTTATTCATCTTAATACAGTGTTTCTAGCAAAACCACATAAAATTTATTTAGCTATCTACCACAGACGAAGAACGCAAGAATCTGAGAACTTTATACAGTGGTCAGTAACTTAGAGTTCAGTGCTTCGTATCCCCTCGCCATAGGAAGAGAGTTCATCTCCGTACTGGTCAAAGATAATTCAACCTTTCTCCTTATCTCTATCAATAAAAATAGCACCAATATTGCTCCGAAGCCTAACACTGGTATCTCAAGTCAGGTTGACCCCTTTAAGGGAGACCCGTACCCCATTTTCAGCCAAAAATCACCAAAAGTTCAAAAAACATTTTTTCTCAGAAAACGATAAAATACATATTTGCGAATATCCATGCAAAATTTCAGAACTCAGGGACACTTGGAACAGGTAGAAAATGAGCTTTTTAAATTGTACTCACTATAGTTTAAAGGACTAGCGGCCATTTAAAACGTGTTTTCCTGAGAATGACTTTTTTCATATTTTGCCTAAGTTCAAAGTACTAAGGCTCAGTGATAAAATGATTTAGAAACAAAGTCTTTATGTTTTTAGAATCTTAAAAATAAGTGCAACAAAAGTAAGGAGATATATTTTTTTAAACTATTTCTGAAAATTTTACATAAATTGGTAAACATGAAAATTATAACGAATTTAAGGAAATTTACCATGCGTATTTTTTTTTTTTTTTTTTTTTTTTTTTTTAGCCGATTAAAATAGAAAATTAAAAATATCTCTCCTTAGTTCTTTTCTATATACTATAACACTATTTAAGAAATTTTAATAATACCAAAATATTGAAAATTGAATGAGGAGTAGTAATTTTAAAAAGTGTATTTTTCGACAAAAAAAAATCATAAAAATACCCATAAAAAATATACTTTTTAATAAAAAGTGAATTTTTTTGCTAATTATTCCTTACAAGAAGATTCTTAAATAGTACACCAAAATTCATTACTTTAAAATCAATAATAAAAATTTTGGGTTTTTTCTTACGGGTCTCCCTTAATGGAAGATAAGTAGACGCTCCTTAAGATCCATGATCAGAGTTGTGCAATGTGGATCAAAATACCAAAGTATTGTAGCACCTAATTTGTTCATAATAAAATTGACCACAATATGCAGTTTTTTTTTTTTTATAAATCGAAAATCAATCATGTAGTCTGTGTAATAACTTAACTAAACAAAGATAGATAACTTAAAAATCCTAAAACCTTTCAAACAATGATGTAGCACTTATGACGATCACAAACATTTTTTTAAACTATAAAATATACAAACACAGTAAGTAACAAGTTGATAAACAATAAGTTAAATTACGAAGCTGGTTCAACAATTACTGTCCAGAGTATATGTAAATATTTGTACTGCGATGGCTAATTCTGAATATATATCTTATATGCTATATTAATACTACCTCTGACAATAAAGTTCGGTGAATGAATTCAGAACTACCGATCTATCAACACTGCGGAAACAAAACGCCGCACCTGCATAGAGGCAAGTGTTGACTATCTTCCCCCATCGTTGTTCAGTTGAGCGTCGTTTATGTTCTGTGTAAGACGTGCTTTACTGAGTGCTTGTTCAGTATGTTGGTTCTTAACTGAGAACAGGAAAATGAATGAACAAAAGATCAGTTTAAAGTTTGGTTTTAAGCTTTGCAAGACACCAAAAGAAATTCATGAGGGATGGCGCAATCTGAACATCTACGATACTCGCCAGATCTTATTCCGCCAGATTGCTTCCTATTTTCACCACTCAAACTCTCTTTGAAAGAGATTTGACCGTATTGTTGACATCCAATGAAACATGACGAAGCTTTTGAACTACATACCAAAAGAAGACTTTTTGCAAATTTCTCAGGACATGTATAAAAGATCTAAGCGGTGCATAGTTATGGGAGATGACTATTTCAAAGGATGGTATGGTAACTTTCGTTAATATTTTATCTACATTAATGTTACAGGACTATTCACCGAACTTTATTGTCAGAGGTAGTATATATTTTTGAAAGAAGAGATGGAGTTTTAAATATCTGATTTTAAATGGATTTTAAAGGGGGGAAGATAAAAGGCGGGTTTGGATCTTATAGGACTAGATTTGTGACAGTAATTGAAGCATGACTAATTTATTTTGGAATGGACATCATAGGGATGTAGCCACGTCTCATGTACTGTCACAAATACAACCACATAAGGTTCAAACCAGGTTTTTAACCCCTTCTGTTTATCCTCTTCATCCAAAAATACATCAATATAGCAGCTACGCTTCTGTAATTGAGGACATCTAACAAGGAGAGGGTCCGAGGCCTGTGTCACCGAATTGGATGAACGTTTGTGTATCCATAGAGTATAGTTAGTATATAAATTTATGACAATCATAGAGCGCAATACCCAGTGGGTCTAGAGAAAATAACCCTTAAAGTTTATGCTTTAGTTTATAATCGGGTAAATTTCCACCATCAGCGAGCGCCTCCGTGGCTTGATCGGTTAAGCGCTGGACTCCTGGGATCTAACACCGCTCCGTACTTTTTTTCGGAACGAAAATTTACAGTGATTTTTTTTAACTGTAATTGAAAAAATATGCATCCCAATTGAAATTTACGAAAAATATAAATTAAACTTGCTTTTATTTGTAAGATATAAATTGCATTTTTAACTGCAGAATTTCGCATATTTAAATGTACACATGGGTTTTTTTTAAGTAAGCATGTTTACGTATATGTATAGATTTGAAGTTTTTTGTTGTTATTTAAAATTATTTAGTTTTTTCTATGATTTGCTACTATTTTTAACAGAGAAATAAATTAAAATACTTGAACAAGTATGTTATTTTAATTTTCTCTCCGTGCAAATACTTGAAATACATTCAGGATTATTTGAAATATGATTTTTATATTTTAAATTTTTTTTTAATTTTGTATTCTGAATTATTAATTAGAATAAGCGTCTATGCAGTAATTTTTTTTTTCGGAATTTTCTCTTGTTTAATATGTTTATATAATACAGTTTTATTATATTTCTAGAATGAAACAACTTAAAATATTATCATTCACGCATTTATATCACGAATTTCATTTATTTGTCTGTAATAATTTGTAGATTATTCATAGAAATAAATGTAAACAATTTTAAATAACAAAATAAAAATTGTGGTCTATAGACATATAAATTAAAGTACTTTTTTATATAAAATATTTAAACATGCAAAATTTTGCAGTTAAAATGCAATTTATATCGTACAAAAAAGTGAATTTAATTTATATTTTCCACAAATTTCAATTGTCAAGCATATTTTTTCAATTGCGTTCAAAAATAATCACTGTAAGTTTTCGTTCCGAAAAAAAGGTCGGAGTGGGGTTAGATCCCAGGTGGAAAAAACACGAGTCCAGCGCTCTACCTATCAAGCCACGGAGGAGCATGCTGACGGTGGAAATTTATCCAATTATAAACTATAGCATGAACTTTATGGGTTATTTTCTCCAGACCCCCTGGATATTGCGCTCTATGGCTGTCATATATTTATATACTAACTATACTCTATCGATACACAAACGTTCATCCAATTCGGTGACACTTTCCTCGGACCCTCTCCTTGTAAGACGTTCGTCTTCGTTATTTCCTATCAACCTTTGACGGGCAAATATTTTATACACCGTAGTGGTAGTGATTATTAAACAACCCTCGTATTTAAAGATATCTTTTTTTCAGAAAATAAAAATTTTGAAGGTAAAACTCCTGAAGAAAAAAAATCATCAAACGAATGTGATTCATTTTCTGAAAGAAAGTTTTTATTTCCCTCCAGTTTTTCTCAAGTTGAATATTAGGAAATGAACGATGCGTCGCAATGCAAATCGACAATTCTCGAAACATTTAAACTTGTTCAATTTAACACTGATCAGGACCTTTTAGAGTTTTCAAATGGATAATTAGAAAGATTAGGTATTAAAACTTAACCATTCTGTATTCATTTGTATAATTTATTTTTTTAACCACTAGTCATTTAGAAAAAAAATTGTTGTATATATGATTTATACGAGTGTTGTTATTTTTAAGTGAAATACCAACATTTTCTTATAGAAAAACAAATCTATTTCAAATACGTGAAACTTCGTCTTATTTAATGAGAGATTTTCTGTATGAAAATATTGGTACTGAAACATTTCCAGTTCATGAACGTCCAGGATTCGTATGAATGCTGGCATTACACTAAAATTTTAGTATCAGTTACTTTCTGAAAATAAAATAAACTAGCAAATATAAATAAAAAATAACAGCAAATTTTTATCAAAATTTAATAACAAAGCTTAAAGTAAAATAGCAAAGTATAAAATAATAATAATAATAATGGCAGGACAAATTTAATGATATAATAAAAAGAACTATAATGTAAACAAATATAATATATAAAAATAATATAAAAAGTAAAGATAATAATAAAGCAATAATAATAATGTAACAAATAATAATAGAAGATCATGAAAAAAACTCAAATGTTTATACTATTTGCTAATGCTTATTTAAATTATATTATAAAAGTAAATCGCAAATTCTAAGTAAAACAATCACTTAGATTTAAATATTGGCGAAGATGATTAATTGATCACCTTTGTAGAAAAAAAAGAAACTTTTTTAAAGCGCGTTAAAATAAGCAATTTTATAAAAGATGTTGAAAAAATACATTTGCTAAATATCTCCAGTATAACTTATTTTTCTTCATTTTTTTTAAATCTGGAATACAAAATGGAAGCAATCGTAATCGCCAGAGAAAACGTATTCCTGAGTAATTTTATTGGCTTCCTATTCAAAAAGTTTTCAGCTGAATGAATCAAAAATATGTTAAACAAATATCTAAAGCATCATGTTGAAATATTATCCGGAATTTTTTTTTTCAATAGTCAATTATTTCCAACAAAACAGCTTGCTGCAAATATTTTAGAAATATTTTGCAAAACATTTTATACTGTTTAAATTTATTTATTTTCTTTTTGGAATGAATTTGTTGGTTTAGATATTTTATTGAATAACAGGAATATCTGAATCAAATATTGTGTATGTATATTGTAGGTTTTCTTCAATCATGAGACCATTTGTATTTGATTGTTACAAATTTAAAACGATTTACTTCTGATTGTGTTCAGAGGAATATTTATTATACATAATAGTGCATTTTGTTTAAAGTGCTAATATTACGCGTAGTAACGAAGGAATTCGGAAAAATTGCACTACGGGTTTTACACTAAAAGGCTCTGAGTCACTTGAATCACAAACAACAACTGAAAGTTTATTTATTACATTTTTAGAGCTTATATCTTGAATAAGCACACCAGAATCAATGCCCGATCTAAAATTTGCTAAGTTCTGTTATGTGAAGACTATATATTTATTGTAAAATACATTGTTTATTGCATAGATTTGTATTGTATTTCATGTAATTTCAAACTGTTATGGGAGATTTTGGATGTGTGCGCGAGCTAGTAAGTGGTAGTTTAAAGTAAACTGCGCAAAATGTTCACTGCGGTAATAACGCCATTCTGTGGTGAGGTGCATTATTATCAGTAGCAGATTTGCATTTTTTATTTTATGCATGGGAGAGCATTATTGTCATCGTTCAAATCTAAAGAATTTTAAAAATAAATATGTATGTCCTAAATTCTGCTAATTTTTTTATGTCATAAGAAAACAATATCTAATTACTGAATTCTGATATCGCAATTAATAGTTTTAAAAGCAATTTGTCTATATCTAATGCTGCAGAGTTTCTATCTTCAGAATTGGACAATTTACAAGTCAGTATTTCATCTTATTTTATGAGTTGTTTTTACAGCATTATTACCCAAATATTTGGGTAATAACACCTAATAGCATTGGTCAAGAAATCCGCCATTACATTTTATGAGTACATATTTGTCAAAATATTTTTTCTTGCATACATCGTTAATAAGTTACTCTATCAAATATTGTACTTACTCGGGAAAAACAAAATGTAAACCTAATCCCTGAAAATTGATACAAACCATAAAAATGGCGTTATTAACCCAGAACACTTTATATATATATTTTTTAATTCTGAAGCTGTTCAAATAATTTTCAGTTGAAAGAACGTACACAAAAATTTTAATTTTTATTCATTAGAAGTAAAATTGATCCTTTTAACATTTTTAACTGCTGTTCATTCAGAACGGCTCTTGAAAAAACAAAAGTTAGCTCACAACAGGAAATTTACATTCAACAACAAATTATTGGTCAAAGAAATTTCTAAAGAAGGAAAAAATAATCTACCCAATTGTATTTTTTATAGTATTTTTTAGTATTTTAAAAGTATTAACATAATTCTTTGTACTATATTATTACTTTTTGTTGAAATTATTTACTTTGAATGAAAAAAAAATGTCGTACGTGTTCACATAAGAATTCAGATTATGTTGAAAGATAAATTAAAATGATTTAGTTTGTTATACCATCATCGTGAATACATTCCATATCTGATAAATGCATAATTATTTTATCGGCAAGTTTATATTCTTTAACGATTTGCTTACATTTAACTATTTAAATCAAGTTTGGCTTTCTAAGTATATTTCGAATTTTCACATGCAACTTAAAACTCTCTTTTTAATATCCCTAAGGATTACTTTGCTTATTTAGATTTTATTATTATCTTAGAATTTAAATGAGAGCATTTTGATGTGGACCTATGAAAAATCCTTCAGAAGGAAGTGATAAGAAGGTCTTATTTTATCTTACAACTATTCATTAAAGCATCTACCACTTAATGTAATGAGAAATGAATTTACGAATATAGGCCTCAAGGATATGATAAAATTAAGGGGAATTTTTTTACTTAATTTATAAATATACCCATATAAAGAGGAAGTATACTGCATTTTATTGACACAATATTTAAGAACTTGTTTATGAAATAACATATAAATATCAATAAATTTAATTAACAAAATTACGTGCCAAAAAAAAAAAAAAAAAAAAAAAAAAAACGCATGTGCGCAAAAGTTTTTGCCCACCTTCGCAGGTTTAGAAAAAACGGTATTGTGATGGAAAGTGACAGTGATCAACAACATTTACAAATAGTATTTTATCACCATACCTTTATTAATAAGTACTTCGGCGCAGCAACGTGAGTCATACCTTTTGCTGTTACATCATCACACTTAGTGTCTGCAATCATTCCCAAACAAGTTTGAATTTCGATTGATGGAAAAATAGAGATATTGTCCAGTTTTCACATGGCCAAGCTTTGTGTTCCTTCGAAAACGCCAGTCGTGTACGTTGTTATTTTTTTTTTTTCAACTGTGAAATTTTTTAACACCAACTTTCCTATAAAAATCTGCATCACGTCAGCAACTTCATACGATGGACAAATTTATATCAGTAATATTTTCATTCCGTATATCGCGGGATATAGTAACGGCATTTCTATGCAGGTCATCAACTGCTTTTTCACTGATAATTCCCTTCACAAAAATAGACATTTTCCGGAGTCTTCAGGACATCAGAAAGTCATGAAGGCCATGGCCATCTTTATATATTTTTTAAATATCGTTTACAGTCGGTTTACCGATCACTTTGCCGCAATATCTCGAAAAGATTGGCCATTTAGCGACAAACGAATCACTCATTTACGAACAATAAATCTTAATTTTTTCATTTTTATATTTAAACTATGCTATTCACTTTGATTCATTCACAAACATGACCAAAAAACACTTTATCGATAAAAAAAAAAAAAAAAAAAAAAAAAAAAACTAAGGAATGATGAGCGGCCGAAAACTTTTGCACACACGAATTTCGAATTTTGTCCGTTTCCATAAAGTATCCTTAGTATCCAAACAAAGTTGATCACGTGGTCAGAATACATTCACATATTTCAAGCTTTTGAAGCAATTGTGCTCCTTCTTCGCTGAAACCTCCTGGTAAATAAATGAAAGAAACTAACTGGCGGGAAACTTTTTACTGCCACTGTATAAGGTACCTGTACCCAATATGGACACCCTAAGGAAAATGTATTTTTTTCGCCCCCATCTACAAGTCATAGGACTCCAAAAATATGTGACCACTATCTTTGGACTATTGACTATCATTATTAAAATTAGCGACCTTGTAATTATTCTGGTTTAATTTAAATGATAAAAACAAAAAAATGTCTACAAGTGTCCATATAAGGAACTACCTGTCCCTATTATGGACAGGTGTTTCCTTATTGAATTTCTATACAGTGTGTATGGAAGAGCCACTTTTCCAAGGGATTTTAGAGGAGAGGGAATTAAAAAAATGTATCTTAAAGTATTCGGAGGAGGAGGGGGGACAGTAAATATCTTGAGAACATGCATTTTAGAAAGGGGGGGGTCATTCTCAGTTTTTACCCTTCGAAGACCCATGCAAAATCTCTTAGTTGCTAGTAAATTATGAAATAACATTGTTGGTTTTGCTTAGCTTTATTGCATCTGTCTGCGAATTTACATCTATTATTACTCAGTCCCCACTGCATGGGCAAATAGAATTTTTTTCACCATGGGCAGTAAGTCCCACATAATCCTCATGAACATATCTGCCACATGTGATGCATGGCCGCATGTTTGAAAAAGCATCAATACTGCAAAAGAAGCAGTACCAGCTCTCTTTTGTTGAGGAAGTCACACCATTGATACCTACGATTTCGTCAACAGATATCCTACTGGGGGAGGGGGCTTCTTTTTATTTTTCTGCAAGGGTTTTTTGGAGGAAGGTTTTAGGGAGATTGTCAAATGGCATCTTGTTGAACAAAGATTTTATCATTTTGATGCCTTTTCAATTTATTGCTTGGCAACATTGAATTTTCTTCTTTCTTACAGTTGTAGTCGATGGGGACATAAGCTATCTATACTGGGAACCGGGTGTAGTTTTACTAAATCTTGTAACAAACGAATAAGGAAAATATTTTTAAGCAAAATATGCAATAGCAATCAAAAATATGTTTTATTAACTTTCTAAAATACTCCACTTTTCAACATTTAATCTAATTTTACCATATCTAATAAGAATTTAAACTTACAAGTAAGTAAGATCAGCACATCTCGAAACAACAAATTTCCGCCTAAATGGCGAACAGCGCGGTTTTTCACACTTTTCAGCCTTAATTATCTTTTCAACTGCTTTTCTTCGCGAAAATGTTGAGCCATCTCTCGATCAAAATTATTACCTTTAAAAATATTAGGGGTGTCCATATTGAGAACCCTGTCCATATAGGGTACAAATACCTTACTTAAATTTAGATTCTTTATCATCACTTGTTCATTATTTTTTTTCCTACGCTTCAAAATTTATTTGAATTTATGAATGCAGTTAATGCAATTCTTTTTACTTAAAAAACTTATTAAATATTAAAAATGTCAATAAATTCATTTAATGAAATAATGATAAATTCAAAAAAAGCAGTAAACTTTAAAACTGTAAAATTTTCCAATTTAAATTATCTTCAAATTTTTATCATCTTAAGTATTTCGCCACTGTTTTAAGTCGAAGCACTCTGTTGTTAAAATACTATAAATTATTATTTACATTGATATACTTTCAAAAATCTAAATTTAGAATCAGAATATCATGAAATTCGAAACACTTATGGTTATAAAAAGTTAAGATACTGTTTGGGTCAATTTGCAAAATAATACTTAAGGTAAAGTTTCATGATATAGTTTAAATACAATTTGAAATCCCACCCAAAACTTTTGAAATCCATATTTACTAAAATAAATATGTTGAGCAAAAGTTAGAACCTAAGTTTTATAGATATTCAGCAAACAAACTTTAATTTTAATTAACTTTAAACATTTTCCGAAACTCTTCAAAGCGATAAGAGTAAACCTCTTGAATACTTTTAATAATAACAGAAATACTTCAAAACTGATCTCGGATGTAGTAAATGGACTAAATTAGTTTTTGAAGTTCGATTACTTTTTATTCAAGATCGAATTGAGAAATTTCGACAGTTAATCAAAAATTGCGAAAACTTGCAGAGAAATTAAATGTAATATAGGTTTTAACTATGCGTTTATTCATACACGCTACTGATAATTAATAAATTGTAAAATGATTGAGAAATATATACAGAACATTAATCTATCGATGAAAAGGTAAATTTATTTTTTTTAATTAAAAATAGCTATTAAATCAGATAGATCAGAATATTATAGTAAAATACTGATTACCATTTTATTATGGTGCAATGAATTTGAATACGTATTTTTTCGTGTATCTAATATAGTTTATTGTATTTTTTTTTAATATATGTTATGAAATATGAATGTTGTTTCAAACTTTTTTGGTTAAGTTCGAAAAGATAATCGAATGCAAATTGTCGAAATTGCAAAATCAAAACTATCTCTGGAAAGAAGATATTTTCAACATCGGTTCACAAATTTGTTGCTTTTAATTTTCTTTCTATACATCAGTTAATATTTATTTTTACATTTAATTTAACACATCTGTGAATTTATTTTAATTTTATCAGAATTCTAAAAACAATATAGAATTTCGCCAAATATTATGAATGTTATTTCAGATATAAAAATCTCTCTCAATTTTGAACCTTATTAATAAATGTTGTTTTCTCTGTTTATTTCATTAAATGCATAATTTTGTAACTGGATTTGTGCTTTTTTCTAATTTAATCCTCAACTTGTTCTCATCTTGTTGATTTTGTAAATTTTTTTTTTTATTTTATCACTCAAAATGTCCATGTTTTTACATTAATATTTTTTTTTACTTATTATTTGACATGTACCACTGCTATTATTTCTTTTTTCTTATCATCTTTAGTACATTTTTAGGTGCGTTCGTAATTATATAATACGTAGCACCTATAGTGGTCGTTCAGTCCGTCCATCTGTCCGTCCGTCTGTCTGTCCGTCTGTCTGTCCGTATATAACAACGCAAAAACTACCCTACCGAATCGTTTGAAATTTAAAATACATAATTATTACATAATTTTGTCGAGTTATTTCAAATTTTATGAAACTCGGATGCATAGATCAATTACAGGGGCAATCAAAAGTATTCCATTACATTACGGTCAATGGGGAAAAAAGTTTCAAATGCATTTTAATCCTTTGAAATTTAAAATACGCAATTATTACATAATTCTGTCGAGTTCTTTCAAATCTTTTGATAATCGTGTGCATAGATCAATTACAGGGGCAATCAAAAGTATTCCATTACATTACGGTCAATGGGGAAAAAGTTTCAAATGCATTTTAATCGTTTGAAATTTAAAATACGCAATTATTACATAATTCTGTCGAGTTATTTCAAATCTTTTGATAATCGTGTGCATAGATCAATTACAGGGGCAATCAAAAGTATTCCGTTACAATACAATCAAGGGAAAAAATGTTTCAAATGCATTTTAATCGTGTTACACTCATGCGAACTTAATAAAATTTATATGCAACTATAAAGTACATATTATAATACACATCTTACATAATTTGTGGCGCAAAGAACATTTGTTATTGATTTACAAGGCCACACAAAAGTATTCCATTACCTAATGGTATAGGGAGAACATTGCTTGATGAGCGTTTTAATTGTAATTCACTATTTACAATTTTATGAGATTGATACATGAAAGTAATATTTTTAAAACTTCGTTATCGTACGAACGCACCTAAATTGCTACGCTTCACATGCAATTTCCAACTTGTTATCTTTTACATTTGAACTTCTTTTATTACAGACGATTTCATTTTAGTTATTTTACTTTACTTTATAGTACAAAATATAATACAAAAAATTATCACATTTGAAATATAAAACTGCAATTATACACTACCATCATATAATGTGGATTCTGTAAAACGCTCGAATACATGAGTTTTGATATTAATATTTCATTTTATTTCACGTTTGCGAAAGAAGATAGACATTTATATACCTATTTCAATGGAAAGCGACTCAATAACTCTTTTATTCAGAAAATAAACACTACGTCTGAATCTTCAATAAACGTCAGAATAAACTTTGCCTGTCAATCTTTCTAACATTTCATAAAAATATTTCAGTTGATATGATATCGTAAAATATTGAACTATATTATAACAGCTTCTATAAAAAATAACATTATCGAAATAAAGTCCATTGTTAAGGATTTTTTTTTATTTCAGGGAGATGAAACGAAACACATTCTAAAGTAATTTGCAGTTTTGTACTCTTTATAGACACTGACTTTTTTAATTTTTTATGTATATATATGTATATTATGTATTTATTCTCTATATTTTCTTAATTTTCTTAATTCTTTATAACTCTTTTCTTCTTCTTTTTCTTAATTCTTAAATTTTTAAATATTTAAGCATTAAGAAACTCATGATCCATATATATATTAGAAAAGCCCTTTTTTTTTCTTTTGTGATATTTTAAAACAATGTATAAATTAATATTTTCCAATGACTGAGCCGAGTATTACTTATACTAATTGAAAGAACGCCAAAAAATTATTCAAACAATTTCATGAATCTAATATTGATTTTTTATGTATATAGAAAAACATAATTAATTTTAAAACTGAATTTTAATTTCTCATTTCACTGCTTGATATTTTTAGGAAAAAAATAAAAATAAATAAGAAATAACTGGACAGGTAACAATTTACTAATTTAATAAATTTATTTAAGATTAATTTGCCTGGCAAAGCACTTTTATAATAATAATGTTTAAGATTTTTTTCTGAAAAACATAACAAAACAGAAGAAATCAAATATAAATTAGAAATATAGTATTTAAAATGTAATATTTTAATTTTTTGGCCATATATGTCCAGTCTGACTGAATAACATCTTTTTTCACAAAATATGTTTTTGGACACCAGCAATAAAGGAATGAAAAACATACCTTATATAATTAGAGTATTTTTGTTATTTATTAATTGAAAATAAATTCTTTTGAAAAAATGTTGGCTAATGAATAAAATTTGTGTAAGAGGAACTCGGGGTAGAAAGGGTTAACTATAAAAGTTATTATAATTATTCTTTCATACCGATTTCGCGGGAAATTAGAAAAAACAAATTACGTCTATTATATATTCACTCGAAGATATTGTTATAATATTTTAAATTTGCTGATCTACTCCGTAAATTAACTAAAAGTATTATAAATGTATAAAGCGATAATATCAATATTGCTATCATTATCCGATGATAATTATTAAAGTAACACAACAGCTGTATTTTAAAGCAATACCCCAAATAACCTCCAAAGGCATTAAATAATTTGACGAAAATATTTATATGATGGTACATGTGTTTATTTAAGAAACAGATTCAGTTAGCCTTAGGCTATTTCTCATCAATATGCCGTAAAAGATATATTTGTAAAACGGCTAGATTAGGTAATTAATGCAAAATGTATCTAGTTAAAATATATATGAAGAAAATTATTTTTTCCTTATTATGTGTAAAAAAAAAGATTTCTGCGAACTTTTTAAAGAAAAAGAAATGGAAATACGATTAGTTATAGTCTGTATTTTAAATGGATTTTATATGCATTATTTTAGGTAGATTTTGTATGAAATACTACCTATTTGCGGTCGCTCCTATGTTGGAATTTCTGAAAACATTTTGCAGATCTACTCCAATCATAACCTCTAGACCCCAAAACTACCATCAGTAAAAAAGGTTTATATACAGGGTGCTTCTAAATTCATGGTACAAACTTTAAGAGGTGATAGTACACATCAAGACAAACAATCTTAAATAGGATACTAACGGTCCCAAACGTCTTCCGAAGGAGATAGGCGCCATTAAAGTTTAGGGTCCAAAAATTCAAATGATTATAAAAAACAGAAAAATTGGTCGATTCGTTTGGGGTTTTCACTAAAACTATTCTTCATGTCTGTATTGTCTTGAAAATAAATTATAACGATAAATTTCAAAAAATGCCGATAGAGGGCGCTTTAGACTTTGGAGTAACGAACAACTACTTTTTACCGTTATTTTTTGCATCTCATTAAATTTTTTTTGAAGCTTAGACATAAGCTTCCAAAAAATTTTTATGAGATGCAAAAAATAACGGTAAAAAATAGTTGCACGTTACTCCATTGTCTAAAGCGCCATCTATTGGCATTTTTTGAATTTTATCTTTGTAATTTATTTTCAAGATAATACTGACATAAAGAATAATTTTAGTGAAAATCGCAAATCAATTGACCAATTTTTCCGTTTTTTATAATCATTTGGAATTTGAACCTTCCCCCACCGTTTAGTTTGCGCTACTTAACCATTCCCAACGATTTAGATTTTGAGCTCGAAATTCAAGTTTATGTCTAAGCTTCTAAAATAATTTAATGATTTGCAAAAAATAACGGTAAAAAATAGTTGTTCGTTACTCCAAACTCTAAAGCGCCCTCTATCGGCATTTTTTTAAATTTATCTTTATAACTTATTTTCAAGACAATACTGACATAAAGAATAGTTTTATTGAAAACCGCAAACGAATCGACCAATTTTTCTGTTTTTTATAATCATTTTAATTTTTGGACCCTAAACTTTAATGGCACCTAACTCCTTCGGAAGACGTTTGGGACCCTTAGTATCCCATTTAATATTGTTTGTCTTAATGTGTACTATCATCCCTTATAGTTTGTACCATTAATTTAGAAACACCCTGCATATACACTATATTGCCATTGATTATGGGACACTTGCGATTTTAGACATTTTACTAAATATCTAGAAAAATACATGAGGAATCATCTCGAAACTCTTAGTATATAAATATAATAGTATACGTCATACATCTCCGTGAAGATTTTTTACCGAAACGCCATAGGGGACCGTCAACAAATTAAAAAATAATGAATATCTTTTGAATAACCCTGTCAAAACTAATGTAGCAAAAGCACTCAAACTCTAGATTATGATTGAATGCCTTATTATAATACACTGTGTTCATTTTTATGCAAATAGCATGAAAACTCTCAGAGTAATTAAGGTTTTTATAAAAATGGTCCCAAATTTTTCCAAGTTTTTCCATTATAATTTTCAGAGTTCTTAATATAAAATAATATTTTTTTCAGAAAATATGACAAACAATATTGCACACAGTACCCTGTAATCAGAATTAAAAAATAATAAAAATTGTATGAAAAATGAGTAGGTTTACTATATAATTTTTTACTGCGCATGCGTCAAAGATATCAAAATTTCATTTGCATATTATGTTGGCTAAATGTATACAGCAACTTTTGTAAAAGTCTCAAAATCATAGCTTGAAAATTCTGAAAGTAATCGTCTATAGAAAAAGGACAAAATCCGTTGTTTCCAAAATGAAGCAAAAAAATGAGGGATTTTATCCAAATGCAGTAGTACATCCCATATTGTGTATTCTATATTGACACTAATCAATGAATATATGGATACAACCCCTCTTGTTTTTGCTTCATTTTGAGAATAACGGATTTTCGACTTATTCAATTGACGATTATTGTCAGAATTTTCAAGTTATGATTTTGTGACTTTCACAAAAGTTGCTCTATACATTTAGCTAACATAATATGCAAATGAAATTTTGATATCGTTGACGCATGCGCAGTAAAAAATTATTTAGTAAACCAACTCATTTTTTATACAATTTTCATTATTTTTTAATTCTGATTACAGGGTACTGTGTGCAATGTTGTTTGTCATATTTTCTGAAAAAAATAATATTTTATATTAAGAACTCTGAAAATTATAAGGAAAAAACTTGGAAAAATTGGGATCATTTTTATAAAAACCTTAATTACTCTGCGAGTATGCATGCTATTTGCATAAAAATGAACACAGTTTATTACAATAAGGCATTCAATTACAATCTAGAGTTTGAGCTCTTTTGCTACATTAGTTTTGACAAGGTTATTCAAAAGATATTCATTCTTTTTTAATTTGTTGACGGCCCCCTTTGGAGTTTCGGGAAAAAATCTTCACGGAGATGTATGACTTATACTATTATATTTATACACTAAGAGTGTCGAAATGATTCCTCATGTATTTTTCTAGATATTTAGTAAAATGTCTAAAATCGCAAGTGTCCCATAATCAATGGCAATATAGTGTATATATATATCGGTCCATATCACTTTTTTATGGACACGATAATTTTTATAATTCTACTCTAATCTCCACCAAACTGATGCATGAAATCAAAGGGTATAAAATGTCGGTCAAGTTCGTTAATGAGCAAAATCGGACCAAGGGGGTGGAAAAAGGGAGGGGGTTTGTGAAAACAGAAAAAACGCCATAACTTCTTAATTAAAATAGATATCAGTTTAAAGTTTATTTTACTTCTAAGAAAGGTGCAAAAAGTTTATGCATGACAGATATTTTATAAAATTAAAAATGGGCTCAAGAGGTGAAAAAACAGGGTTTTTGGGAGAAAAAAAAATATATAACTTTATCATTTCTCAAGATATCAAATCGAACTAAATTTTTTATAAAAGTTCTAAAACTTATCTAAAATTTTTCTATTTACAAGTTTTTTATAGGACCAATTTTTATAGATGAAAAAAATTAAAAACGAAAAAAAGGGAGTCGAGAAAGAAAAAAATCCACAACTTCACCAATTTTTAATGTATGAAATGCGATTAAATTTATTTTACATCTACTCAATAATATCTACAACTTTTATACTGGCAAGTTTTTTATAGGACTGATTCTTATGGTAAAAATTAATTAAATAAAAATAGGAGAGAAAAAACCTCAAATTCAAACTGCTTATATTCTGACTCATTTTTAAATTCATTTTTGATTTTACACGCATCCAAATGGCAGATCCTCTTATTTAGGAACTATATATTGATACGTATTGGCCTATTTTTTTGATAAACGCAGAATGTATTTCAAAAAAGGCTGCCAAAAAGAGATATTAATTATAAATAGAAGTTTTCATATACGTCCATTAAAAACATTTCAAAAATATGCATTAAAATATTTAATTGCTATAAAGGACGTTAATTACTACTAAAAACATTAAAAGATCTTAATAATTTTTACATGTTTCGATTGAATTTACTCAACCATCATCAGAAAAAGAAAATACAAATAATAATTTTTAAATTTTTAATTTTTAAATAATAATAATTTTTTTTCCATCTTTGTGTTTATTTGTATTTTCTTTTTCTGATGATGGTTGAGTAAATTCAATCGAAACATGTAAAAATTATTAAGATCTTTTAATGTTTTTATTAGTATTTAACGTCCTTTATAGCAATCAAATATTTTAATGCATATTTTTGAAATGCCAAAAAGAGTATTTTGAAAGGTAATTTCCCGAAGTGATCGTGATTGAAAATTGAGGAAGTATTCAAATAACAAACTGCGTTTTTTCTGACTCATTTTTAAATCCATTTTTGTTCTCAAACGCATCCAATTTACAGATTCTCTTATTTAGGAACTATATAATGTGGCGTATTGGCCAGTTTTTTTATGCAGAATGTATTCCAACAAAGGCTGCCAAAATGGACACTTCTCACAAAATTTCCAGAAGCGATCGTGATTGAAAATAGAGGTATTCAAGTAACAAATTGCGTTTTTTCTGACTCATTTTTAAATTCAGTTTTGCTCTCAAACGCACCCAATTAACAGGTTATCTTATTTAAAGACTATATAATATGGCGTATTGGCCAGTTTTTTCATAAATATAGAATATATTTCAAAAAAGGCTGCCAAAACGGACACTTCTCAAAATGTGCAGAAGTGATCGTGATTGAAAAATTGAGGTATTCTAATAACAAACTACGTTTTTTCTGACTCATTTAAAAATTTAGTTTTGCTCTCAAACGCACCCAATTGACAGGTTCTCTCATGTAAGAATTGTATAACACGCCGTATTGGTCAGTTTTTTGATAAAGGCTGAATATATTTTTTTAAAAAGCTGTCAAAGTAGGCACTTCACGCAACATTTCCTGAAGCGATCATGATTATACAATTGCGGATGTATTCAAATAACAAATTGGTTATTTTATGACTTATTTTTAAATTCAATTTTACTCTCAAACGCATTCAATTGACAGTTTTTTTGTTATTTAGGAATTATATAATGTGCCGTGTTGGTCGATTTTTTAATAAAATCAGAAGATATTTCAAAATATGTTGTCAAAATGGGCATTTGAGCCGAATTTCGCTTAAGATGATTCTGATAAAATAAATTCTTACAGAAATATATAAATTTAAAAATTTTTCAAAAGTAGCAAATAAAGTTGTTTTATTGGGTTTATCTTTAATCATATTTTATTTTTTGTTCTTAAAATGAGCAATCTTCGAAATCTACCTCCGCCTATAGGCCAAAACAGGAGGGATTTTTTTGTTTAAGCGTAGCATTTTGCATTAAGTTTATTTAAACAATCAGAGACATATAGTAGTCATGTACTCCCATGATATATATACAGGGTGTCCAACAAATAAGGGTCTGATTTCAAAATTAAATTTCTCAAAATTATGCGGTAAACAGTTTGTTTGTTAGGTAAGCTGTAGAAATCTTATACAGACGGCGAACATTTTGCAAAGACTGTGTTCTGATTGCAAAGAATGCGTAATTTGACACTTTTCATGTTTTACATTGCTTGCAGAGAACGAATTTTTCGGCTTACAGTGCCATATTTTAACGATTTTTGGAATTTTAATTTCTGAAATTTCGCAATTCCAAAAATTTAGTCTTAAACAAGAAACTTTTATTCTAAAGCAAGCAAAATGTTAAATCATGCATTCTTTGCAATTAGAACACAATCTATTCAAAATATTCATCGTTCGAAACTTTAGTATACGATTTTTACAGCTCACCTAACAAACAAACTGTTTACTGCATAATTCTACCGATCTTTGTTTTTGAGAGATTTAATTTTGAAATCGGTTTGCTGGACACTCTGCATGATATGCATTATATATATGTAAAATGGTGTGCAAAATTTAAGGACGAGTCCGAAAATGCCAATTTTCATGCGATAATTTTCACACGAATATTAAAAAAGAAGTAATATAATATATACACTGATGTGCAAAATTTAAGGACGAGTCCGAAAATGCCAATTTTCAAGGGATTTTCAAGCGATAATTTTCACTCAAATATTCAAAATAAAGTAACATACTTCGTATAATTACTATCACTGCATAACAACTAGTCCATATAACATCTCATTCAGGTCACACATGGTCACAATTGTCACAGTCACTATGGCGAAACAAAAAAATAGAAAATTCCATACGTGTCATTTATGAGTCTCAAATGACCACGATATGTGACTCCACTGACACGTCATTGTGACTGCTGGTTTGTGGCGAGTCACCCGGTAACTTTACAATGTCGTTTCATTGAGACTTTCGTGTGACCTCTCATCTGAAGACTCAGTATTAAAATCTTTGTGAAAGTAGCATTATAATAAATTACCAAATAATGCCCCATTAAAGTCACATGGTGACTTTTCACCACTTTTCATAGTGGTTACTTCACAGTAGGGTCTCTGTCATCATTTGACAACATCTTGTGACAGAAACTCACCAGGTGAATTTAATGTGACATTATATACCAATTTACAAGGGGTACACAAAATAATTTGAACCTGAACCCCAATGACATTAAAACCGTCGGTTGAAAATATTTTTCCTCATATTTAAAGATTGTTATCATTTATATCGTAATAATGTAGAATAACAATATGGTGACTTTTTGGTTATACATATCACGTGACATGCATAATATTCAGTAAAATCATAATAAATAAAAAAATAATAATGCTTACGATGAATAACGTGTTTTGATGTGTTCGAGTATTTTTTTATATCTTCTTTAAACAGTTAACATGTTAGCTATTGTGCGATGTTACTAAATTGTTATAGGTATTAGGAAAAAATGAAATAAATTCAAGGACACTCCAATCCCAGCTCATTATTGTAACCCTTCTTAGGAGGGGCGCAATTTGTTACGTCATAGACAGCCGATGTCATTGCTGTCAGTTGTGTTACGTTCGTTCTGAAACAAACTTGTAAATAAAATGTTGTTATTGTTTTTTTAACTATCGGCTAAGTTTATTTCCCGGCCTTTGTGATTAATTTAAGTAATATTCGTAACATTATGGCATCCCTTGCCGTGGATACGTGTTAATTAGAGCACGTTCATGTTTTTTTGCCGATAGTTTAAGTTTAAGGAAGTTTTAAACATGGATTTGGAAGTTATTAAACAACAAAGAAAAGCAGCAAGAACGTCATTTTCGAAGACTGCGAATAAACTTCAAGAATTATTAAGTGAAGACGATCCTAATTCGGAAGATGTAGAAATACAATTTGATTCATTGCAAGAGAAATGTAAATCATTACGAACAATAGATGAAAAATTTTTAGAAGAATTGCAAAAACAGAAGTGTTCGCAAAAAGATTTTGACAAAGAATATGAAGCAGCCCAAGAATACTATGATAAAATATCGCATTTCAAAATCAAATGCAAGAAGATAAAATCGAACATTAATCCAGTTAATACAAGTGATGTTTCATCTTCATCTCCAGTCGTGTCGATAATTACGAAACAAAAACTGCCTGAAATCGAACTAATTAAATTTGACGGGAACCCAAAAAACTGGCTGAGCTTTTGGAAGCAATAAAGTAAAATAAATGAAGACCCTGGAATAGGGTCTTCATTATAGATGTGAGGGATTTCTTATAGATGTGAGGGAAATAGATGTGAGGGACAAGTTTCAATACCTTATACAGTCGACGAAACCTGACTCGCCGGCCCGACAGATTGTGGATAGTTTTCCTGCAACAGAAGCGAATTACGGTAAAGCGTTGGATTTTTTAAAGGAGCGTTTCGGTAAGGAAAATGTGCTCATACAAATTTACGTGCGAGAACTATTAAAACTAGTGATTACAGATAAGAAGCAAGTCAATTTATTGACACTATATGATAAGTTATAAACTCAGTTACGTGCGTTGGAATCTCTAGGTGTAACACAAGATAAATTTTCTTATATGTTACTTCCACTCATAGAATCAGCCCTTCCCGACGATTTAATCAAAATATGGGAAAGGCAAAGGAACACAGGTGCTGAAGCAGGTAAGACTGAATTAGATTTATTAATGATGTTTGTCAAAAATGAAGTAGATACTGAATTTCGATTAAAAATCACGCGAGATACTCTAAATTCTGAAAAACTTCCTGTTAAAAAAGGTAAGCATCCAGAAAATAAAAACAATATTCCAACTGCTCATGAATTATTAAGTGCAAATGGTAATAATTTTCAGGTAAATGCACCTAAATTTAAGAAATTTGATTGTATTTTCTGTAATAAGTTTCACAATTCAGAAAATTGTAATGATGCTTTATCTATGAGTTTGGATTCTAAAAAAGATATTATTAAGAAAAAGAATGCTTGTTTTGTATGCTTAAAACGTTTTCACATGGCTAATTCTTGTAAATCAAAACATAGATGCCCGATTTGCAAAAATCGGCATTTTGTAATTTTGTGTCCGGATTTAACTTCTAACAAAATTGATAATATCTCAAATGGAGATAAAAGTGAAAACAAAACAAGCACTCTAAATAATTACATTAAGATTTCAGATGTAGCTTTGCAAACTTTAATTGTAAAAATTAAGAATGGTTCTAAAGAAATGTTTATTCGTGCTATCTATGATAATGGTAGTATGAAATCTTATATATCTACAGATGTTGCTCAGAGTATGAAATTTAAGTGTATTGGTGAAACTAGAATTAAGCAATCTTTATTTGGTGGTGTTGAAACTCCTGAAAATGTATATAAAAATTATTTGATTGAATTAAGTGATATAAATGATGAATATAAATGTAAATTAGAAGTATTAAGTCAGAAACGTATTTGTTCTGAAATTAAGGAAATTCCGTCTGGCACTTGGATAAATGAATTGAAGTTACACGGAATTAAAATAAATGATTTAGAAAATAAGAATTTAAAGGTTGATAAGGAAATAAAATTGTTAATTGGTGCAGACATTGCTGGTAAACTTTTAACTGGAAATATAGTTAATCTTAAATGTGGATTAACCGCGATAAACACGAAATTAGGATGGACTGTCATAGGAAAATTCAATTCTGGCATTAAGCCAATTTCTGAGAACACTGCTTCTCTTATTATTTCTTCTATGTTAGTAAAAGATCAGTGCATTAGCGATCTTTGGAAATTAGATGTTTTGGGAATCACAGAACCTCCAATTAGTAAAACGAAAGCAGAATTGCAGGAGGATACGCAAAGATATTTTGAAGAGACTATTAATGTAAACAGTGAGGGGCGGTATGAAGTCGCGTTGCCTTGGGTTTTGGATAACAAGCTTTTACCAAATAATAAAACAAATGCGGAAAAATCTATTTTAACCGCCAAAAGAAAATTGACAAATTCTGGAAAATTTAATGATTATTGTGATGTTTTTCAGAATTGATTAAATCTTGGTATAATTGAAAAGACAACGACTGAAAAACTAACGGGTGTTCATTATTTGCCTCATCGGGCAGTAATAAAAGAAAATAGTACCACAAATATAAGGCCAGTATTTAACGCTAGTTCACATTTACCAGGTTTCCCCTTATTAAATGATTGTTTATCTACGGGTCCAAATCTAATTGAGATGATTCCCTCGATTCTAAACCGTTTCCGTATGAATTACGTAGGTGTTACCGTTGACATCGAAAAAGCTTTTTTGCAGATTGCTATAAGAGAAAAAGACAGAGATTTTTTGCGATTTCTATGGTTTGATAAAGAAAATCGGGAACAGGTAGAAGTTTATCGTCACAAAAGGGTAGTTTTTGGCATTACGTGCAGCCCTTATTTATTAGCCGCAACTTTATTGTATCATTTAGATAGGGTTCCAGAAAAATTAAAGAATACTGCAGACATTCTAAAAACAGCCTTTTACGTTGATAACTGCGTGACAAGTTTAAGCTCTGAAATAGAAATGAGAAAATTTTTTGTCGAAGCGAAATTAATTATGTCATTGGGTCATTTTAATTTAAGATGTTGGAAGTCTAACTTGAGTAATGAAATATTTGAGGAGGATTCCTCTACGGAAGAAAGTGTTTCCCTATTAGGTCTCATATGGCATACATCTACCGATACATTATCGTGTAAAATTGAACAGGGTTTAAATAAATTAGAACCAATCACAAAAAGAAAAGTTCTAGCCGTAGCACACCAAGTGTTTGATATTGTGGGCTATACGGCACCGGTAATGCTAATTCCAAAACTAATTTTACAGGAAACGTGGAATTTAAAACTTAAATGGGATGATATACTACCGGATGATTTACAAAAAAAATTTAAGTCGTGGCAACAAAACTTATGTTTACTTTCACAGATAAGTATTCCTAGAGGGTTTGGACTTAAACCAATTAATCAAGATATAAGTTTACATTTATTTTGTGATGGTAGTAAGAAGGCATACGGTACGTGCGTTTTCATAAGAATCGAAAACGAAGATGGGGTTAAAATTAATCTAGTACAAGCAAGATCTAGGGTAGCCCCTTTAAAACCCATTACGATTCCTCGCTTAGAACTTTTGGCTTGTAATATTGGTTCTAGATTGTTACCTAACATAATAAAGGATCTAAATTTATCAAGGGTTGATATTTATTGTTGGACTGATTCAACAACAGCTTTGTGTTGGATTCAGCGAAATCAAAATTGGGGGACGTTCATTCAAAATCGGGTTGCAGAAATACATTCACTGACCTCCCCTCACTGGTGGCATCATATCTCAGGCTCTCTTAACCCCGCCAATTTACTTTCAAGGGGGTGTTCTGCTGAACAATTAGTTGAAAGTAAATGGTGTGATGGACCTGATTGGTTGCACGAAAAAAAGGAAAATTGGCCTAAATCGAATGACGAGCCAAATGAAGATTTGGTCAATTCTGAGATTCGTAAAACAGTTATAGCCACATTAATTAGTAACGATGAAAATGGTAAGTGGTATTATAAGTATTTTTCTTCATTTAAGAAAATTGTAAGAATGTTATCTTGGATTTTTAGATTTTATAACAATTTAAGAAAAGTTGACAAAAATCTTTCAAAAGATTTATCTGTACAAGAAATAGAAAGGGGGGAAAAGGCTTTAATGTTACTCATCCAAAAGGAATCTTTTAAGGGAGAAAATGATGAGAAAATAAGACAACTCAGACCAATAGTTGATTGTGACGGTCTTATAAGAGCTAGGTCAAATGTTGCTTATCGAGAAGACAAATACGATTTTAAGTTTCCTATTATATTGCCATCTGATCACCCTGTTGTAAAATTGTTGATAATGACTGTACATAATGATTTATTACATGCTGGTACTTTATTGTTAATGTCAACTTTAAGAGAAAAATATTGGATTTTAAAATCACGAAAGACAATACGAAAATGTATAAAATGTCAAAAATTCAAAGCTAAAAAATGTGAGGCAATCCCAGGAATTTTACCTAATGATAGGGTCCGCGATGCTTGTGTATTTGAAATTATAGGATGTGATTTGGCTGGACCATTGTATTTGAAAGATGGTCGAAAAGCATATATTGTACTTTTCACTTGTGCAGTTTATCGTGCCGTCCACTTGGAATTAATCACTTCTCTATCGACTGAATCCTTTTTTCAGTCTTTAAGACGTTTTATTGCACGCCGTGGACGACCTTCAACCATATATTCAGACACTGGAACAAATTTCATAGGCGCGGAGAACTTTTTGAAAACTATCGACTGGGATAGTCTCCGTTTTAAAGCTGCTGAACAAAAAATTGATTGGAAGTTTAACCCTCCTTCCGCACCATGGTGGGGCGGATGGTGGGAGCGCTTGATTCGGATTGTAAAACAAATCCTAAGAAAAATATTGGGTCGTGCTTCTCTTGATTACGAGGAATTACTCACTGTATTATGTGACTGTGAAAGAGTTATTAATTCAAGACCAATTACCTATGTGTCAGAGGACATTGATGAGGACTTTTCTATAACACCAGAGAAATTTTTACATGAAACTCCACAGTCAGGTGTTCCAGATATTGACAATGTAGACAAAGTGAAATTGAGTAAAAGAGCTAAATATTTGCAACGGATAAGAGAAACTTTAAGACTTAGGTTCCGTACAGAATATTTAGGACAGTTACGGCAGCAATCAATAAAATGCTATAAAAATGAATCACTTAAGGTAGGAGAAATTGTCCTACTGGAGGATACTAATAAAAAACGTTCCTACTGGAATTTAGCTCGCGTTCTGAAAGTCATACCTGGCAGAGATGGCCAAATTAGGCTTGCGCTCATAAAAACAAATAACTCTGAATTATTACGACCAGTTCAGAGATTATACAGATTGGAATTGGAAAATCCAATAAAAGAAACTAATGATGAGTCTACGCCTTTAACCACTAGTAGTGGCAGAATTATCAAGACACCTGTTAGATAAATTTTCTATTTAGAAAACTTCATTTAAATACTCATTTTACTTAACTTCACTTCACTTCTTTATTTGTATTCAAGTGTTTATTATTATTATTTTGCACATGCTATATATATATTGTTATTGTAATTGATAAGATTGTGTTTCAATTGTATAAGTAATTTTTTATAAGTATTATGAATAATGTTTATTTTGTGTATACGTAAAGGTTTTGAGTGTTTGATTTCCCACTCAAAAGGTGGGAGGATATTAGGAAAAAATGAAATAAATTCAAGGACACTCCAATCCCAGCTCATTATTGTAACCCTTCGTAGGAGGGGCTCAATTTGTTACGTCATAGACAGCCGATGTCATTGCTGTCAGTTGTGTTACGTTCGTTCTGAAACAAACTTGTAAATAAAATGTTGTTATTGTTTTTTTAACTATCGGCTAAGTTTATTTCCCGGCCTTTGTGATTAATTTAAGTAATATTCGTAACAATAGGGATGTGCCCACTTTGACTTTAGTAACGTCACTGCCAACATGCTTCGTATACTGTTTTAAATATTTCTTCCAACAAATTCTCTTCTTGCTACAATATGAGGGGCTCACAGACAAGGTAAGCCAAGTCTGAAAAAAAAATTATATTTTTCTTAAAATCTCTTTTATCCTGTTCCACTGTAAATCAAGTCTGTTTTCACTTACTTTCTACAACTCTTGGCAAAAAGTTTCCGATTATTACATCATAACTCCAATTTTTTGTAACAAAAGATTATTTATTCTTACTGCATAAAAATAAAACTATTATTAGCGATCATACATTTGTATTATATGTAATAAACAACAATATGCAATTAAGAGAAATCATTATGCATCAGTTTATAAACAAAAAAATTGTGATTGAAATTTAAGCACCAAAGAAAAAATTATCCGATCATGCTTTCATTTGGAAAAAAATAGCCGATCACTGTAATCAATATTTCGTAAATCCACTCTTATTTCGAATGACAGCCGAAATTCTTAGTGGAATGGACTCAATAAAATTTTTGCACTTATTAGGAACAACTTCACACCCGCTTTCTCTTAGAGCTTTACGTAGTTCTATGGCATTAGTAATTCGTCAAAAATCGATTTTTCTTTTTAATATAGTCGACAGATTTTCGATGGGATTAAGATCCGGACGATTGGGAGGCCAAGTCATGGTTTCAATTGGTATATTACCTACATTTTGTAGAAGTTTCGTCACTGATTTGGTGCGTTGGGGAGCTGCGTTGTCATCTTGAAATAAGAAGTCATTTTGATCCCCGACCATTGATCGATGCTAGGAATCAGAAAATTGTCTAAAATGTAAATGTAAACTTCACATTTTACTGTACGTAACACAGTACAAAACATACTGACGCCTTGTAATGTCATACAGTTCCAAACCGTAAATGAAGTGAAAATTTAGTCCTCGTATTGACACATTTATCTTTGAACTTCTCACCAGCTCTCCTCCAAACAAATGTTCCTCAGTCATCACCTGTTCTGAGAGATTCATCGCTAAAAATAACTTTACTCCATTATCAAGGGGCCAGTGTACATGCTTTTTACACCATTGCAAGCATTCTTTTTTATGCTTTTTTTTCAAGTAAGGTTTCGTTTTAAGTTTACGAAATTTAAATTCTGCTGTATTTAGATGATTACGTACAGTGCGGCCACATACCTTTATATTATACTAAGACCATTCGACATTGAGTTGTTTTGAAGTTGCTAGCTACTTTCTTTTTGTTATTTCCTTAAGTTTTATGTCCTCCTTAAGCGTTTTCATTCGTGGACATCCACATCGAGGTAAATTTTTCACGCCAGTCAACTATATTTTTCCCAAATATCGCATAACATACTTTGATCACAGTTTAATAATACAGCTACTTTCCTTTGTGAATTTCCCTCTTGCAACAATTTAATCATGCGGATTTTTAAATCGCGAGACAGTTTATTCACATGAACCATTGTCCAGCACTTCAGAGCTGCTTTTGATCTCGCAGCTAGAAGATTTCTTCATTTAAATAGGGTTCAGATATGGTACACACGCTCAGGCACTCTTATCTGTCTTCAATATGCAAATTTCAAACCTGTTTCCTCAGTGATCGATTATTATTTTCCAACTTCCGTCTTGATCGGATACTTTTTTCTCATGAGGAAAATTTTTCTAGTGCAGTATAATTAAAAATTATATGATTGTTATACTGAATTCACTTTTCATTTATGTATTAATACGTGTTCTTTTATTTGACATATGACAAAACGACCCAATGCTCATGAATCGGAAAATATATGCTTCGAAATGCAAATGTCATAAACTTGACAACACCGATCGAAAAATTTTTGCCAAGGGTTGTAATATATGTCATCCATTTGCAGGTCTCTAAAAAAATATAAAACCAATAGAAATAATTACAAAAAACAAAATGTAATTGATAATAACATAAATTCTATTTTCATTTCCATGATCAACATCGCAATAATACGCATTAACTTTGTTTAGAAAAAGGGAAGGTGGAACATAAATTATGCTATTTCTTATTACCAATGAAAAACAACTTGGAAAAAAAAATATAAAGCCTATGGTTCTAGCTTCATTTGACATAATGCCAGAGTTAAAAAAGCAGGTCACCTTGAAAATTTAGGCAAATGTAAATGTCTTGCGTGTATTCATTTTGTATTTAGTGTGTTTAATACAATGCCAAGGGGAAAAAAGTTATCCGATGGTAAACAAATCAAAATATTAACTTTAAATGAAGTTCAGATGTCTGGTTCTAATATTATAAGAAAAATATGAAGGTCTAAAGTTGCAGTAAACAGATTTCTATGAAATCATGAAGATTACGGCAGTAAAAAGTGTACATGAAGAACGAAATCTTTAACTGTAAAATAATCAAGAAAAATCCGGAAGCTAACTTGCGACAAAATATATCACTGCCTACATTCAAGAACAATGACAATTGCTATTAATGAAGCACTAGTCAACACTCACATTATTTTACTAATACGCGTACCTATATTATAAAGGCCAAACGTATCTGTGCGTAACGCATACGTCATTTTGTGAATGGCAACAATTCCGCATGCAATTCGGTTTGGCAATTTTCGGTACAACAAATTTTATACTTCTAAATATCGCACATTTTCAATTTTTACATCGTCTTATTGAGAAAAAAATGTACTTTTAAATGAAATTTGTTTGAAAGCTGTACCTCAATTCGTTTAAGAGTTATTATTTTTTTATATCTTTTAGTATGAATTTTGTAATTGTGGCGACAAAAATACGCCATTTTCTCTTAAAATTGATAAAACTGAAATAAAAATATCATGTCAAAAAAAATCGTCTGATATAAAATCCGATGAATTTTGGTTTAATTGCGTTTTTTATTCACCAATTAAATGCTTTTTTAGTTTATTGCAAACTTAATTTACAAAAGATACAACACATTCTCTTTACAAAAATGTATTTTAAATAATATTCTAGTGACTTCGCCGCATTTACACAGTTCGTATCGGAAAGCTATACGAAAGCAATTTTATTATATTTTCAAAATAAAACAAAAAATACAAATGAATGATTTCTGTTAAAACATGGAGCTATCTATCTATACTAATAAAAGAACAAAACGCTCTGTCTGTGTGTGTATCTGTGTGTGTGTCTGTGTGTGTGTCTGCGATGGCTAGCAAAATCCACAGCACGTACGAAGCTCAAAATTTTTTTGAGAGTAGCCCAATGTCTCTCCTGATGCACCTGAAGCTCAGAATTTCAAAATTCTATTTATTAACTGAGTAATTAATTAAATTCCAAAGCTCACTCTCATAAAAAATAGCCTTTTTTCGCTTTTTTTCGCTTTCATTTTCTTATGGTTGATTGGTTGCATAAAATGTCCGCAGAAATAATTAAAAAAGCTGGGACAGAGCTTTAAAATTCATAGACTGGCAAACTGCCAGTTTAAATGAGCATTTTTTTTTTTATCACAGCTGCTGTACACCATGAAGAAAAAGATAGGTGGAGGCGAAGTAAACCGAAAAAAAGGTTTGCAATATTAAATCATTTATCGCTGAAATTTTAATGTCTCAAACAAAAGCACGAGGAAGGAATTTTGTATTAATAAAACGAATTGAAAGAAATGAATTACAGCTGAAGCATATAACGAAGAAATAGTAATTTTTTAAAATGGTTTTTTTTTCTATTATATTATTTAGGTTAAAGCTAGGTTAAAGTTAAATTGCATTTATGTTATGGTTAGAATAAGGATATGTTACAATAAAGTGAAGGCTAGGTTACATTTCTGTTATATTTAATTTACGGTAGGGTACTGTTAAGTCGCTGTTAGGTTACAGACAGGTTCTGGTTATGGTACAAAAGTTTAAGGTTAGGAATTTATACACAGAGTGAACATTGCGCAAGATTTGATTAAAAATAACACTTACTTTTGTAAAATAGCTCTGAAATTATAATACTATATACCAATCTTTTTGCTACCATCGTGTATCGATTTCCTTCATGGTATAGTCGGATTTAAGAGTGATATAATTAGTTTGAAATTCAAAATATTTCACTTGGGATTTGTATGTGAAAATAATAATTAGTTACGTGACTTAACAGTGATTTTTACGGGTAAATATCAACTTTTTAACACGAAAATCATGCAATCGTTGGATACATATTCCCTCTCGCGTTTTTCATTGCTCATTTTGAGTATTTTTAGAGCTTAATATTAGTTGTTGTTTCTAAAACCGATTTTTCACACAGTCCTTGGCTATGTATTGCAGACAATGCATTTCTGCATGTAACGAGTTAATGATAAAATCATACAAATTTCAAGTTCGTTTAATATTGTTAATACGGACCCGGGCAACGCCGGGCGGGTCAGCTAGTTAGAAATAAAGAAGTGAAGATTTGTGAATCATAAGATATCCTATTTGTTTCGCCGATTGTCTTGAATATTGTTTTTGCTGCGTTTGTGTAATATTCCGTCTTAATGACGTCATATGCACACTTTACTATAAATGTTGTTTTAGACCGGATCCGTAAAAATAGAATGCTTTTAGCGGATGCAAATAAGGTTTTTTTTATATAAAAAATCAAGTGATTTTAAAATGATCAAGTTAAAATACTATGAGAAGTGCGTATGTAAATTTTGAGACGATGAAAATAATGACGGGTTTAGATTTCACATGGGAATTCAATGATCATGTCCATTAGAAATATATATTTTTTTTCATTCACTTTATACCAAACATAAGAGCCTCAACTTATAATTTCATCAGACTAACTGACTGCGTTAAACTCTACTGATTACATATGCGATTAAATTTTAATTTTAATAGTTTGGACAGCTGAGTTTTATAGAAAGTTTTTTTTTTGTTTGCTTGTTTAGCTTAAAATAACATTTGTTTGAGAGTTAGACTGACCAATCTAATATGCATGTTTTACTATAGCTAATTTTGTGGGTTTATTATAAATCAATGAAACAGTTCCTTCCTAAACATTTTCTTTCGTCGAAATTCGACGGGTTCCATCTCGTTATAATAAAAATAATACAACTTCAGATATTTAACGATTAATGCAGTTTACACTAAGATAAAAAGTTAGCACACTTAGATAAAACACCTTGTTCCAAGAGTCTCTCAAGAATCGAGTGGAGTGGAGAGGTTCTGACGGAGATCACGTGAATACATTACCAGATATTGTATTTTTCTTTTATTTTTTTTAACGTTAGTTAGTCAAAGCGCTACATGTACAAGCCGAACGGTAAAAAATATTTTAAGTAACAATCCCATTGTTTAATTAAAAAATACATATAGGAAAACTTCTTTCTACGAACCAGAAAAATGCTTGATTAGACATTGGACTAAAACATTTAACTGAAGGCACAAATTGGAAAAATATTGAATCAAAAATTTTCAATAAAATGAAATTTAATTTCGATGGAACCCGACGGTTATAAATTCTTTGTCAGGTTTTACAACCGAAATCTCATATTGTTTCAAAGAATGAATTTATATGTGGTTCGGTACTGGTTTGAGCTGCATTTACTGCTTGTGGAACTACTCCAATAGTTACATGCATAACAAAATGAATTACGTATAGAGATTTGTTAGGAGATAATTTATTACCCATTGCTTCAGGAGACTGGACAGTAGGACATGCTTCCTTTCATGTTATGAAGTCAACTAAAACTTTGCTGGGAGCTAATCATGTGAAACGCCTTCAATGGCCAGCTCGTAGCCCCGATCTGGATGTAATAAAAAGAAATTTCCTATCGGGAGACTATTTAAAATTTAAGAGGTTTTTTTATTATTATTTATCTTTTTTCTTTGACGTGCACTATTTACCGGGTGTCAAGTAAATGACTGATCCATTTTGAATGTAAATAACAAAAAACCTGCTTGAGATAAAAATGCGCGGCTTGCTGTATTGTTATTAGAATATAAATAAATTTTAAAATATGCACTTTGTTAATGTAATATAATAATATTTAAAATAATATCTCAGTCTCAAGACTGAGGAGGGGAAATATAATACAGATGGTTCAATCACAAATGTTATTTTAAATCACTTTCCAACAATGTACCCTATTTCTGAAGCTGATTCGAGAGTCGATTCAACATATAAATTCAGATTCAGCCGAAAATCTCATATTTATGAAAATTAGAGTCATGTCTGTATTCAAACAGCCTGTTACCGCCAGCGCGATATTTTTTTCCGAAATTTGAACTATATTAACAAAATACATGTTTAAAGATTTATTGATTTTTCTAATAACAATACCGCAAACCGCGCATTATTATCTCAAACCGTTTATTTGTTATTTAAGTTCAAAATGGGTCAGTTATTTACTGGACACCCGGTATCTCAATTGCTGATATAGGTTATTTATTTGCAATAAATAACAAGGCATCAAAGTGAATAAATAAAAATACATTCATTTCAAAAAGTGCTAAATTTTATTTTAAATGTCATTCTATAATTCTTTATATAATAAAGTTTATATATTGGGTATTTTTTGTATTTGTAGCTATATTTAACTCGAATGAATCCTTGGCTACATTCTTGCAGGAAATCTGGTTCTTGGAAAGTACACATTTCTTTTATATAAAGTAATTTATTACTCCGATTAAAATGTCATTATAATAAATTATTGGGATTGTATCATGAGTATAAATCGCCATAATATTACGTGATTATAAATCATCCTGGTTTGTTTGAGTTTACTAAATCTGTTTGCTTTCGAAATTTAATGTTTTTGGCAAAGAAACTAATCCTTCTAAATGTTCGATGCAACGATAATAAATATTCATCTTTGGCTATTCATTTCACGGTAAAGATTATGTTGCACAAATGCATTGTTTTTTGACATAAAAAGACATTTGTGTAAACAAATTTTAACAATGCAAATGAAAAGTTGTGTGCGGTCATGTTAAATACATATTATGAAAATCTGAACATGTTTCTAATATAAAAAAAATGTTGTCAAAACAGACATGAATTTTGGCTACAAATAAAAATATCTATGACATTAGATGAAACTAATATGTTGCAAGTAAATTAAGGATACGAAATTTCTTTTTTATCTCTGAACATTTTATAAAACAAAATAAAAAAAAGGTCATTAAAATGTATTTTTTATACAATTAAAAATTATGTAATTTCTTTATCGGATTTAAATGGCCGATTTTTTTATTTATATGTGATAAAGTTTGCATATTGTTGAAAATTTTTTGATGATAACGTAATTTTTTAATGAGCTATAGAATATCCGAAAAACAAATGTCACTTTTCTGCGTACAATCTGTTACTTGCAATTTACAAATTGTATTTTAAGAGGTATAAAAGCTATTTTAGCATAATACATAGTAAGAAATACAAAAAATCTTTTGGAAGAAAGTTGCCTTTCTTCGTCAATCACAAATAGTATATGCTGCTATTTTGAAAATAGCAAAACCTTTGTTCTTCATATTGTTTTTAATATCAGTTTTTATATTTTATTTTCAACACAGAACAGCGAACTTCTTTTCTTTTTTTCCATGCAGTTAAAATTTGACAGTATTTTTTATCATACATTTAAAGAAAAATGCTGTTAAAGAAGGAATAAATGTCTGTTAAATTTTAGTATAAACAAAATTATGCAAATGTTTGCTACAAGAAAGATAATTGAAATTCATTAATACGAATAATTGTTTGTAACCTAGAATATATATTTGTGGTATAATATTTTGATTATAAGATTGCGTAGTTGGATTGTATTTTTTATTGTCTCTGTATACGCAAATAAATATATGTTGCAAATAAAAACAACAAAATTGAATATTTGAAACTAGCAGCAAAATATGCATTACTTGTACGAGACATTTATGTAAATAACAGTTGACAGTGGTAGAATGAAAACTCGCCTGCGGTCATTTTATATATAAATAGTGCCATTTTACGACTGCCTTAAGATTACAAAGAAAACGATGACATTATTAGTAGGGATGTGAAATTTATTGTCTGAATAAAAATACATGTAAAATGGGTTAAAAATAGATCACTACAAGCAATTTGAAGAATGGGAAGATTTGTTTTAGGAAAATGTGATGTGTAGTATTTGTACCTTAGCATACACAGGATAGACCTATAGCTGCTTTAACATAATAATGCTACAGCACCGTCATTATTTAAAAAATAAAAACGATGGTAACACCTTAAAAGATTTTAAATAAAGCATTTGAAGACTCATGAATTGAATGTATAAAACGAAGTATATTTAGCTTGTGTTTAATTATGAAAGATGAACTACACACTGAAGATTTTTAATTGCATAATAATGAAAATATAGTCATCTGATTTAATATTTTATATCATAAAAAAATCTTTTTAATATACTTAGAATTGCTGACTTTTGCTAATTATATGGCAACTTCATTTTGAGAAATTATATCATAAGAAAAATTAGAGTATTTAGATTAACGTAAATAAAAATAAACTAAATATTTTGAATATAAAACGTGGATTAAAATATAATAATAGAGAATTTTAATGAAATTTTAATGTTACTAATATAAATAAATTCATGCTCAGTCTTACAACCCTTTGAACTTTCAAACTTAAAAGATCCTTTTTCTTATGACAGAACATTTTATAGTGATGCATATGACATTATGGAAGACTTTTGTGGTGTTTTTATTTCTTATACACAAGTAGAATTTATCAAGCAAAACAGAATATTAATAATGATATAAACATGCAATATTGGAAATTTCTAGTTTTGAAAAGGAAAATGACCAACCACAATCTTTTTTGACAGTTTAATTTCAGAAGGATTGTTGCATTTTTTTGGAAATTTAAACAAATATTAATTATTATTGAGTTGAAATATATTAAATTAAAATAAGATTCACGTATAATAATTCAACTGGTAGATTCAATTTTAACTACAGGAATATATATCAATATGAAGATGATTATATTAGTAACTGTAGCTTCAAGATTTCTACTATTTTTTCTACATACAATTTTTTTTTTTTTTTACATTTTAGTTAACTAAAACAGTTTGAATTTTATAAATAAATAAATTTAAAAATTCAAAATGTATTTTTTTTTTCAAATAATTCTGAATTGTCCTTGTTTAAAAACAAATAGAAATGTTTCACACTACTTCAAGTGTAAGAATTTAATAATTAATAAAAAATAAATATAGTTTAAAAAAAACTAAAAAACACGCTTTTTAAGTATATCAAACTAAAAAGTGAAAAATAATTCGTACTATAAGCTGAAAACAAAAATAGATGAAAAATACTATATTACTATAAAGTCATTGTTATTATAAGAATCAATTAATAAGCAATAAATAAAATTATCGTGGAAAAAAAGCGTGGGGTGCTCCATCTACCATGCTCCTTCTATCAGTTCTTAAGAAGCACCCCACGCTTTTTTTCCACGATAATTTTATTTATTGCTTATTAATTGATTCTTATAAAAACAATGATTTTATAGTAATATAGTATTTTTCATCTATTTTTGTTTTCAGCTTATAGTACGAATTATTTTTCACTTTTTAGTTTGATATACTTAAAAAGCGTGTTTTTTAGTTTTTTTAAACTATATTTATTTTCCACTTTTTAGTTTGATAATTTTAAAAGCGTGGTTTTTAGTTTTGTTAAACTATATTTATTTTTCACTTTTTAGTTTGATTACTTTAAAAGCGTGGTTTTTAGTTTTTTTAAACTATATTTATTTTCCACTTTTTAGTTTGATAACTTTAAAAGCATGGTTTTTAGTTTTTTTAAACTATATTTATTTTCCACTTTTTAGTTTGATAACTTTAAACGCGTGGTTTTTAGATTTTTTAAACTATATTTATTTTTCACTTTTTAGTTTGATTACTTTAAAAGCGTGGTTTTTAGTTTTTTTAAACTATATTTATTTTTAAATTTACAACGAAAGGACCGATCCAAATCACTTTTTTGGTCGACTCTGGTTAATTTAACCATGCATCTCGAATCCTATTAAGAATGTATAAAAAAAATTCTTCACATTATGAAAGACAACATTTTTTGCCAGATATAGCCAAATTTGGAGACATTCTTTCATTTGCACCAAATACGTGTTGTGGCTTTCGTAATCTTAATAGTCAATTTTTCGGCCAAATGTCGCCAATATTTTGTGAAATATTGCCAACTTATTGGTTGCTGCCATTTTCTCATGACCCTGACCCGTATTACCCAAAATGACCCACTAATCAAATTTGATCAAACATGTGACTTAGCTCAAAGGTTTCCAGGTAATCAAAAAGTAGAATATAAAGTTGAATCAAAATCGTTTAAGCCGTTTCTTAGATAAAATTAGCTTGACAGCATTCATCAATAAAGCGAAATGGCCCACTAATATAATTTTGTTTAACTTGCGACTCTGCCCAATAGTCTTCTCGTGACAAAAGACGTTTCGTTACAAAATTTAGGTAAGATTGATTGAATCGTTGTTATTCAGGGTGATTCCGAATTTTTTTTACAATAAAAGAGGGGTGATAGTACACATCAAGACAAACGATATTAAATAGGAGACCAAGGGTCCAAAACGTTTTCCTAAGGAAATAGCCGCCATTAAAGTTTAGGGACCAAAATTTCAAATAAACATAAAAAACGGAAAAATCGGTCGATTGATTTGCGGTTTTCACTAAAATTATTCTTTATGTCAGCATTTTCTTGAAATTAAATTATAAAGATAAATTTCAAAAAATGCCGATAGAGTGCGCTTTAGACTTTAGACTAACGAACAACTATTTTTTGCCGGTATTTTTTGCATCTCATTAAATGGTTTCATAAGCTTAGACTCAAACTTAAATTTTGAGCTCAAAATCTGTAGTTGGGAGTGGTTAAGTAACACAAACTGAGCTGTGTTCAGAGGGTTCAAATTTCAAATCAACATAAAAAACGGAAAAATTGGTCGATTGATTTGCGGTTTTCACTAAAACTATTCTTTATTTAGGTATTTTCGTTAAAATAAATTATAAAGATAAATTTCAAAAAATGCCGATAGAGGGCGCTTTAGACTTTGGAGTAACGAAACACTCTTTTTTGGCGTTATTTTTTCATCTTATTAAATACTTTCGTAAGCTTAGACTTGAACTTAAATTTTGAGCTCAAAATCTAAATAGCTGGGAGTGGTTAAGTAGACAAACTTAGCTGTGTTCAGAGGGTTCAAATTTTAAATAATTGTAAAAAACGGGAAAATTGGTCGATTCGTTTGCGGTTTTTGCGAAAACTAATTTTTAAATCAGCAGTTTTCTTGATCAATCAGTGTTTTCTTGGAAATAATTTTTAAAGATAAATTTCACAAAATGCCGATAGAGGGCGCCTTAGACTTTGGAGTAGCGTACAACTAATTTTAACTGTTATTTTTTTAATCTCATTAAATGCTTTCAAACGCATAGACTTAAATTTTGGGCTGAAATTCTGAATCGTTGGGAGTGTTTAAGTAGCGAAAAATTGAATTGTGCTCGAGGAGAAAAGAAGGTTAAATTTTAACTCCTGAACACACTTCAGTTTGCGCTTCTTAACTCCTTATAACGATTCAAGATTTGAGCTCAAAATTTAAGTTTAAATCTAAGCTTCCGAGAACGTTTAAAATGCTTTTGTAAGCATTTAATCAGAACCAAAAAATAATAGTTAAAATGAATTGTTGGTTACTCTGAAGTTTAAGGCGCCCTCTGACGGAATTTTTTGAGATTTATCTTTAAAAATTATTTTCAAGAAGATACTGACATAAAGAATAGTTTTATTTTAAACCGCAAACGAATCGACCATTTTTTTCATTTCCTATAATTACTTTAAATTTGAACCTCCCCCTCCCCTTTGAACACAGTTCAGTTTGTGCTACTTAACCACTCCCTGCTATTCAGATTTTCAGCTCAAAATTTAAGTTTAAGTCTAACCTTCCTAAATCATTTAAAGAGATGCAAACAATAACGGCAAAAAATAGTTGTTCGTTACTCCAAAGTCTAAAGCGCCCTCTATCGGCATTTTTTGAAATTTATCTTTATAATTTATTTTCACGAAAATACCTAAATAAAGAATAGTTTTAATGAAAACTGCAAATTAATCGACCAATTTTTCCGGTTTTTTTTAATCATTTGAAATTTGAACCCTCTGAACACAGCTCAGTTTGTGTCACTTAACCACTCCCAACTACAGATTTTGAGCTCAAAATTTAAGTTTGAGTGTAAACTTACGAAAACATTTAATGAGATGCAAAACATACCGGCAAAAAACAGTTGTTCGTTACTCCAAAGTCTAAAGCGCCCTCTATCGGCATTTTTTGAAATTTATCTTTATAATTTAATTTCAAGAAAATGCCGACATAAAGAATAACTTCAGTGAAAACCGCAAATCAATCGACCAATTTTTCCGTTTTTTATGTTGATTTGAAATTTTGGTCCCTAAACTTTAATGGCGGCTATCTCCTTAGAAAAACGTTTTGGACCCTTGGTCTCCTATTTAATATTGTTTGTCTTGATGTGTACTATCACCCCTCTTTTATTGTAAAAAAAATTTGGAATCACCCTGTATATAATTAGAATAACCCTAACCCATTATGACCCAAAATGACCCATTAATCGAATTTTCGCGAGCATGTGTCCTGGTCCAATGGTTTTCTCTTGCCCGAGAATATCATAATACAAAATATAGTCAAAATGGTGAGAGACATTTTCTACATAAAATTAGCATGACCCATCAATGACCCACAAATGACCCTTATAATCAAAATCTCTCGAACATGTGATTTAGCCCATTAGTTTCCTCGTGTCTAAAAATTGTTACATACAAAATTTCGTTAAAAACGATCCAGCCGTTCTTTAAATATAAATAGTTTGACCCAGACCCTTTATGACCCATTAATCGAAATTTCTCGAAAGTGTGACCTAGCCCAATAATTTTCTTGTGACAAAAAAATGTTATATACAAAATTTCGTTAAAATCGATTCACCTGTTCTTTAGATGTAGCTTGACATGATCCATTATGGCCCATCATGACCCACAAATGATCATTATAGTCGAAATCTCTCAAACATGTGGTTTAGCCCATTAGTTTCCTCGTGTCAAAAAACTGTTCATACAAAATTTCGTTATAATCGATCACGCCGTTCTTTAAATATAAGTAGCTTGACCCAGACCCTTAATGACCCATTAATTTTTTTTTCTATAACATGTAATCTAGCCCAATATTTTTTTCGTGCCCGAAAACCATAGAATGCAATTTTTAGTCAAAACTGCGTGAGAAAATCTTTAGATAAAAATAGCATGACCCACAATGACCCCAAAAATGACCCACTAACCGAATTTTCTTGAACATGTTACCTAACCTAATCGTCTTCTTGTAATCCAAAACGATAAAATATAAAATTTGGTCAAAATCGTTAGAGCCGTTTTTTAGATAAAAATGGCTTGACCCATAATGACCCAAAAATGACCCACTAATCGAAATTTTTCGAACATGTGACCCAGCCCGATAGTTTTCTCGTGCCAAAAAACTGTTACATACAAAATTTCGTTATAATCGATCACGCCGTTGAATATAGCCGCCGGTAAATAGTTTGACCCAGACCCTTAATGACCCAATATGACCCATTAAAATTTTTTCTCGAACATGTAACCTAGCCCAATGATTTTCTCGTGCCCGAAAACCATAGAATGCAATTTTTAGTCAAAATTGCTTGAGAAAATCTTTAGATAATAAGGAAAATCTTTAGATAATAAGGAGAGTTACAAACTCACAAACCCACATACAGGTGAAGGTAATAAAAGCGTGTTAAAAATGAGCGGCGATATTAAAAATATTTTACTAAACTAAATGTATTCAGCTCGAATGATATTCGGAATTGTTAAATGAGCTTTGAATCAAAAGAAATACATCTCTCAGTTTGACCTTCTGTTTTAAAGGGGCTCAGGGCTTGATCGATACAGAAAAATATGTAAACAGAGTTCTCGCTTCGAGTCCATATAAAAACAAAAGTATTCAGTATAATTAATTTAAGCTTTCTGATATTTTATAGGTATGTTTGTAGTCTTATAAAATTATAAAATGAAGTACTTCAATGCAATATAATATGAAATATAGCAAAATTTATGTAACACAATTTTCGAAAAAAAAATTGTGTTATATCACCACCCGCAAGGTTTCTTAACGTTGAATTGACATAAGAACCTAATTTTAGCTTTAAAATGATCCGGAAACTTTATAGAATGAATTAAGGATACAACTATAACACGAAAAAAACATTATTAAAAAAACTGTCAAATTTGAAAATTAAAAAAACCCCTAAAAAATATAACTTTTTTTCATTAAAAATACATAAAATATTAAACTATCTAAAATACATTAATTCATTCTATAGATAATGATGTTATACGCATGAAAAAAAAAACATTAAGACATTCCATCAAATAGTTTTTTTTTTAAATCTTGGTGTTAGTCGTCAAAAATCAAGTTTTGAGAAAACGCGACTTAAAGTTGAAATTATATGGGTGCGGCTTTGAAAGTGTTGATACATAAATGCTTATAACTCCGTTAAAAATGCAAATAATTTTATACGGTTTTTTGCATTGAGTTCAGAATTAATTGATTAAAAAATCGATTTTTTGAAAAAGTTTTCAAGCCCTGTCCCCCTTAAAGCAATATGGAGCAGAAGTTGGAATATACTTTGGCATTGTTGAAAACGATACAAATACAATTGCGGTATTTTATTCTTTAAAGTGTCACAAAATTTCGGCTCTTCAATAGAATTTTCAGTAAAATTTTCTAAAAAATGACAAAACTATATTCAGTATAAAAGTATATCTAAAATGTTATCAAAGTAACAATGTTAGTCGCATAAAAATCCATTTAGCAGAACTCAAGTTATATGGGCCCGGAAACAAAATCCACATTTGATATTTAAATATTTAGTAGAAGAGTATGGCTTGAAAAGAAAATTTCCACAATTTACTATCCGATTTGTATGACATTAGACGAACTTTTATATCCTAGAAACTAATTTTAAAAATCGATATTTAAAGATTCGGAAAAGTTGTATTTAATTTCAATTTCAAAAGTGTTTAGACTCAGTAAGATAACCATATCGAAGAAACAGATCATGCACAAAGGAAAAATAAATAGTGGGGAAACTTTTGTTAATAAGTTTTTGATCAAAGAAATTAAAAAGAAAGTTTAAATTCAGGTTTAGAAAAATACTTTATTTCAGACATTCAAATGACTTTTAAAAACTTTTCAGATTAGCTCTACTTCCAATCATAATGCGAATTAATGTAATCATCATGTGAAACGAGCTAGTCTTTTGTCATATATAGATTAAAGTATTACAACGAAAAATAAACATTAAACAGTTAATATCCGCACACATGATCCTGCATTAGAATCATCAGCATCTAAAGGTCTAAAACAGAGTTTATAATATTGAACCTAGAAATTATTTAGTCTGAAATCCCTTCTTAGGTGCGTTCGTAATTATGTAAATACGTAGCACCTATTGTTGTCGCTCAGTCCGTCCGTCTGTCCGTCTGTCCGTCTGTCCGCATATAACAACGCAAAAACTACCCAACCGAATCGTTTGAAATTTAAAATACATAATTATAACATAATTTTGTCGAGTCATTTCAAACTTTATGAAAATCGGATGCATAGATCAATTACAGGGACAATCAAAAGGATTCCGTTACATTACGGTCAATGGGGAAAAAGTTTCAAATGCATTTTAATGATGTTACACTCATTCGAACATAATAGAATTGGCATGAATCTATGAAATATATACTAAAATATGCATTCTGTACAATCTGTGATGCAAAGAATTTTTATTATTAAATTACCGGGCCGCTAATATCCAAACACTCAAGGCCACAGCACCTTGGAGAATAACGGAAGGTGCCTGCGAGAAGAGCAAGGCAGAGGAGAAATTTTTTAAGCTTTGCGCTTTTTGACATTGACATTACTAATCATGACTTTTAATTTGTATTGATTCAAATGTTATTCTATTTCCAGTATCATTTTTAGATTGTTTATATTAATATTTAGCGTTTAAAAGGTTTTCACTTTTATAAGAAGGATTAAACAACTATTCAGATTTATGCAAATTTTCAAATCGTTCGCCTCAAATAAATATATTAAACTGTTTATACCATTCACATACATCTCAAATAAATATCTTTTTAAAAGGAAAAGGGTCAAAAGGGTCGTTAAAAATCCGTTTAATTTAATTATTTCTTTAATAAATTATCTAGATTTTCCTTAAGTCAGTCAGACTATATAAAAGGCAAATTGAAAATATTAAATCAAAATATTAGCTTCATTAAAAACACTTTGCTTCAAAAATAAATAAATAAATATAAAGACATGGTCTACTTTGATTTATAGATGATCTCCTACGCAAATATTTTATTTATTAAACAGACTTTGTTGCTTGTTAAAGATAAAGAACTATAATTTATAATAAAATTTCTAAACCTAAACTCATATTTCAATAAATTTACTCGAAATTAAAAATAAGGAAGGAAAAATATATTACTAAAAAACTATAAAAATATTTTTTTTAGTAGACATTTCTTACAGTGTTTACTATTTCTATACTAAAGAGCAAAAAATAATAATAAAAACTTTTAATGTCTACATAAGATAAGTGTAGAGCTTAAGCATTAAATTGTGATATATTTATTAGTGTTTTTGAACTATGTTAATGAAAACACTGTGAATAAATTATGCTAATGTTAACTCACTGAATCACAATCACAACTCATACATTCTTTATACTTTCGCTCAGCCACAATGCAAAATGTTTTCAATGATTTATTATTATTGTTGTGTTCTATTACACTGGAAACTCAAAATTATGCTAATGTTAACTCACTGAATCACAATTACAACTATACATTTTTTATACTTTCGCTCAGCCACAATGCAAAATGTTTTCAATGATTTATTATTATTGTTGTGTTCTATTATACTGGGAACTCGTGAAACATTTATCAAGATAAGATACATTGATAAATTTCAAATAAAAATATCGTTTCAAAAATTGCGATCTATTAATTTTGTTAATAATTCATAATTTTTAGCATTGTAAGGGGCTAAAAATAAGATCTCTTTTTAAGTTTTAATTTCATGATTAAAGGAAAGCCCGTATTCTTAAATTTATATTTTATGAAATTAATTATTTATTATGGGTCCATTTAAATTGTTTCAACATATCATCAAACACTAAGCAAATTGATAAATTGACGTCAGTAAAAATCAATTTTCTGTGAAACTTTTAAATTCTTTGGTTTCTCACAAAAAGTTTGACTATAGTGAGAAATTAATCATAAGAAATGAATATCTTAAATTCGACATTTTATGCTTCATTTTTTTTAATCATGCATCATTAAATTATTTTTGGTAATTAATAACCAGAACTCTGAACTGATTTGAGAAAACTGAATACATACAAGAATCTGAATAATATTAAATTATTATAGATTGTAGATGCAGCATAATTAAATAAGATCAAACAGTCATTTGTTTATTTCGTATGAAGTCATTTTACTTTCATGATATTAAAAACCCCACTGTCAATATCAAAATTCTGATAAGCTATCTTACATTCAAACTGCACTATGTATCCATTCATAATAATAAACATATCTAAAAAGTATAAATAACATAATATATATATATATATATATATAAATTCTTGAAAACATTTCACATATCTATATTTTAAATGAATACCACTAATTGTCTGTAATTAACTATCAGAGGTGATAATAATATGTTTTTTATTATTCTTTATAGGCCCTAAACGACACTATTTAGCATAAAATAATCCCTTATAGATGCACATGCTTGCTACACTGCCTTAATCGAAAATAACATCTGCGCGCGCACCCCGGAAAACGCTTTTCTCCCAAATTCATCTGACCTACTCTGTTTTTCGCCAAGGTGCTGTGGCCTTGAGTGTTTGGATATTAGCTACCGGGCAACACAAAAGTATTCCACTACATAATGCTATACGGGGAAACATTGTTTGGGGCGTGTTTTAATTATATTAAATTATTTCACATTTTATGAATAAGATATACGTTGCTGAGGTGTAATAAAAATTACTTCCTGCATATTTACAGAAACGTACAGATTTCGACTACTATACTGTATCCGGAGTACGCTCTACTATATCAGCAAGACCTGAATAGTTTTAAAACTTCGCTATCGTACGAACGCACCTCATTTGCTACGTTCACGTGCAATTTCCAACTTGTTATACATATGTTCCGACGTTGGGCGTTAAATAAAAGTCTCTAGAAATCTGTTCTTGAGACCGCCCTGTTCCAGTCTATCCTTAAGATTTGACGCTGACTTCCATTATCTAACACTTGGTGGTTCCTCATTTTTACTGGGTTTTTTAATCCCACCGAATGTTATTTAAGCTATTGGACGATGTCCAGCATAGTGCAGCACTTGCAGTTTCGATCAAGGTTTTATCGGCACCAAGGGTTCCAGGTTCGATCCCCAGCTTGGACATTTTTCACAATGTTAGTTCTACGTTTAGATAGCAGAAGTCATAATTCACATAATAAATATTCAATTTCTAACGTAATTTTACTGCTCATAATTAATCAAAATTCGCCGATGCTGGATTTATTTGTGTCTCATGTTATGCCTCAAAATTGTGTGCTCATGAAGACTTCCATCTTGTGCTGCAGTGCAACCTTACCAAAAATATAGCAGTTAGAAATGCCAAACTGGGCATCGTCCTCGTAGCTTAAGTGGTGGAGCACTTGAAACGCTATTCCAAGGGTTTCGGGTTCGTTCACCGGTTTGGACATTTTTCACAATGTTGGTTCTACACTGTAAAAAAAGTGTCGATCTACTAAAAAATTTTTAGTGATCCTTGTAATTACTAAAAAATTTTTAGTAATCTTACTCGGTTACAAGGAATCTGTAACAATTACTAGAAAAAATCTTGAAACGAATTGAGTTAATAGTTTTACATTTTTAAAAGCTATTACTAAAACTCACGTGGTGTGGTTGGATAGCCTAGTAGTCATAGTACCGAACTCCAGGCTGAAAGTACTCGGGTTCGATGCTGGACGCTGTCAAATATGCACCCAATGTATGCAATGTAAGTACTCGTTAAATAAAGGGATTATCAAAATCCTGTCGTAGCAGTTACCATGGGTAATGATCTCAGGACTTTCCCTCCCCTTTAGAAACGTGTAAAAATCGAGCAGGTAGCAATGTTTTGTGCTGCCATCTATTGTGGTTTTGCCGAAAATCTTCCGCTTCAAAAGTCTAAATATAATTTGTAATTAACTAAAAATAATTTTGGATCTATTACTAAAATTTGCTTGGTGGCTCATACTAAAAAGTTTTAAGTTAGTTATACAAAAAATTCTTTTGTTCAGTTTACAAAAGAAATGTTTGTTTCACTTGCAAAAAAAATGCTTGTAATGGTTACTAAAAAATTCTGTGGAATACAAATTTACTAAAAAATTTTTAGTAACCTCTTGAATTTTTTTTTACAGTGTACGCTTAGATATCAAATGATAATTCCCATAATAAATATTTTCAAAAAATCTATAAGAAGTTTTATTATGGGATTTTTATTGCAAATGATGTGATAACCATCACAACAAAAATTTAAAATTTTAACTCAATAAATAAAAATTATTTTAAAATATGTCCCGGGCCTCTCTTAAATGTGAAGAACAATACTACTTCGCTACTTTGTCAAATGTGACATTATAAAAAAGGTTAGTTGATCAGCTAATTCTGAAGTTTAGGAAATCTTAAATTCTATAAATAAAGTTTATAATTATGTTACATATGTTCAATAATCATATCAATATAAAATGTCTTAATATTCACATAATTAATAAATGACATTTTTTACAAAACTTCACGCACACACCGACACACACACATAAAAACCCTGTTTTTTTTTGTTTTTTTTTTTTTTTTTCTTTAGAACTATCCATATTTGAGATAAAACACTTTTAAAGTTTTTATCAAGTGGAAAATATGGCTATGGTTGTTTCTTTTTTCTCTTTTATAAGGATACATATATCACAAAATGGTTCAAAATTTTTAATTGTTTCTTTTTTATATAGTATTAGATTCCTGAAAATTTTCGACTTTATGTTTTTGACGGATTTGCACGTTTTAGTTGTCACATACACCAAATAAAATGGATTTTACAAAATATCTGTCTGTATGTGACACCAATTTTTTGAAATCACTGTCTCAATAATTAATGCACGGAATTTAATGAACATTCATATTCAGTTAAGTCCTGATATTAATTGGTCCTGATTAGTAAATTACTGCAGGTGATTTTCACAATAGCTCAAGAACAAATGCCCGGATTTTCATGAAACTTCACATTCAGCTGGTCATTGAGATCAATTGGCGTGTTCTTCATTTTGATGTAAATCGCTCAACAGATGTCATTTTTGACGATTTTTGGAATAGCTCCAGATTTAATGCATGCATTTTCATCAAACTTCAAATTCAGTTAGTCCTTGACGTTTTCTACACTGAAAAAAAAAATCCAAATCTTCGTATGTTTACTGCAAAAACTGCTGGCAGCAATGTTACCAGCAGTTTTTGAAGTAAAAATTGCTGTAAAATTAGATGTTATAACATTTAATAAAGTGTACCTGTGTGTAAAAATCGTTCAACAGATAGCGCTGTATGCTGCATTTTTTGCGATTTCAGCAACATATCTATCTCTCACGGATTTGTATAAAACTTCAGATTCAGTTTCATGTTGACATAAGTTATTGCAAATTAGCTTCCGAAAACATCCCCCACAAGTGGCGCTGCTATGCTGCATTTTACATGATTCGCATTATTAGGTTTCAGTGAAACAATTTTTTAAATAATGAAAAATATGTTCTTAAAGCTTTTATAATTTCTAAAGTATTTAGTAAAATAATTTTAATTATATTTCTTTTAAGCCAAAATGAAAATTGCTTATTATTATTCCCGAATCGAATGATGTGTTTTAAGATGATAAAAGTAAGAAGATGATAAAAGGTGTGAAGATTAAATTTTAATATAATAATTCAAAGGTTTTTTTTAAGCTTACTAAAAAATGTGTTAAAATTTAATTAGTTATTAAAAACTAATTTATTCAAGAAATAACTTTTTTTAATTATATAAGAGCTGTAATGTGTATATTGACTATAAAAAATCACTTGATGTATGATGTTAAATATTTTGCAAAAAACTGCTACATTTTACTTGTCAAGATGCTCTATGAGCCCTTAAAATATTTCGCGGCCTTTCTTTAAATAGATATCTACAGTTATGTTATTAGCGTAGTTGTTTAAACTTCATCCAGAATTTAATTCATTATCTTCATAATATTTCCTTCATAATACCTTCAATTCTTATTGTTAATTTCAAGACATTTTGATTTACATCATAAATCGATTTTTTCCATCTTCTTCTTTAGAAAAAATCCTCCTTTTTTTTTCTGATGAAAAAAAATAATAAAATAATAATAAAACCAGTTTAGTTTATCAGTAATCAGTTTCCGTCAATGTAGGTACAGTTCTTCAACTGTATTCTTCATTCTAGAAAGAATTCTTCAACATGTTCTTCGTCCATTTTTAAATTAATATCATGAGTACTTTCCAGTATATCATTTACCAATTTTTGTACTTTCCAGAATATCTTTTATCGATTTTTGTACTTTATCCGAAGTTCATTCATTATCAGAAGAATCACACAGTTTTCTCAATCTTCTTTAGCCATTTTATTGCTATTGTATTACAAATCTTTGCAATTATCCTATATATGGGGGTGTATTTAGAGTCACAAGTATCCAATGTTCTATTTTTTTCCACAAATGATGACAGAAGTCCTATCCTCTTCCTTTTCACAAAAGCTGCACCGCAACGAGAATTCATGAGAGACATAAATCGCATGCACTCTAAGGAGATTTTCTAGGGTGCTAATTTATTAGTCTGACTGTGGAAAGCGAAAATATGTGTTGTCAGCCTATAAGATGAGCAGTTTAAAAAGACGATATACAAAGTTTAACATCGTGACTTAATGATATTTTTTAATACTTGAAATAGCCTCTTTTCCAAATATCTTTTGCATATAGTAAATTAGCTAACTTAATATTGTAAAAAAGTAATGGTATCAATCTTTGAATTCTAAATATATATGCTATGAAAATGTACATTTTACTTCCACAAACTTTCTAGATTGTCGGTAGCTTCATAAAAATTTTAAAACACAAGACAAAAGTGCCCTTGTGTAAATATTAAAAAAAAAATAATTATCAAGTGATAATTTATGTTGAACTAGATATAATTTTAGAAGAAACAAACCATTGATAAAATCTAACTGTTCTGATATCTCTCTTATTATCAAGGATGGACGAATGCACTTTCTAAGATTAAAAGGCAGATATGGGCAGAGTTTACAGGCATATTGTTTACACATTCCTCGAATCAAATCTGTAAACTCTTGCATTCCTATATTTTGATAGATTTCCACAACACATTGTGATTGATTGAACCTTTTGATATTTTTTATGGTCGGAGATTATTTAAGTTATAAATTAATATTTGTTTTGACTTGCTCTCGCCACTTAAATGGGCAAATTCGTTTTTCAAGATTAAAACGATATTTATAGGCAGATTGTTCAAACACTCTTGAATCCAATCTTTAAATTCTGGTGAATCGAAGTTTTGATAGATTTCCAAAAAAACACTGTGATTCATTGAGAGCTTTTCATATTTTCAATGCAAGGGGATTATCTGAGTAATAAATTAATGGGGTTTTTTTACTTGCTCCTGCCACTTATAACGCGTATGAAAATAATGTTAATCTATAATTAATTGGTTTATGCTTACAAAACATTTTTTTCCTTTTGTGAGAAAAATTCAGTTGAAAAAAATACAAAAAAAATCCACAAAGCTTGTGTTATTAAGCAAAAGTTTATTTTTTAACAACCACTTGTCCTAAATAAAGTACATTGTCAATTAAAGAATATTAAACCAAGCTATAATTGTATATTCCGACTTCATTTAATCATCAATATAATGTAATATATTTTTAATATTATATTTATAATTTTAAGAGATTTTTCTTGTTTACAATTTTATGTACATTATTTTATATAAACTAGCATTTTGTAATAAGGATTCTCATATCATAATAAAACGTTAATAACTGCTAATTTTATAAAACTTAAAGATAATTTTTTTTATATAAAATTTACTTAAATCATACTAAAAAATAAAATTTTTTACTTTTCATAAAATTTATTGAAATCATACTAAAAAATGAAACCGCAAATTTAATGTAAAAAAAAAATTTATTGAAGATATTGGTGGAGAAGACATAAATAACTTGAAATATTATGTAATACTTTATTTATACTTTTTTTAATGAGAAAAATAAAATAATTATTAAATAATTTGAAAAAAAATAAAGGCGTTAAACATCTCCTGAGCAATATAATTTACTATAAATGCTAAAATAATTTTGGATAACAAAGGGTAAAAAATCATAATTTGCCAGGAAAAAAAATATCCTTCAGTGATTTTTTTGGCTTCCACTTCAAAAAGCTTTCAGGTGAATGAATCAAAAATATGTCGAACAAATATCAAATGCATCGTCTCGATATATTTGTCGGAATTTTTTTTTCAATATTCTATTATTTCCTACAAAATAGATTTATTGCAATATGTTTGAAATATTTTGCAAAGCATTTTACATTTTTATGGTCAGTATTTTCTTTTTAAAATGAAATTACTGTTATAGATATAGAATAAACAAAAATACTGTAACAAAATCACTGTGCCCAAGAAATATATTATAGAAACTTCTAGATTCTACATAATAAACATATTTGTAATGACTAGCTACAAATTCAAAACAATCTATGTTAGCTAATGTTTAGTGAAATTACTTTTGCTTTATTTTTTTAACGGAAGAATCACTAATATTATCGAATATTAACATTTTGTATATTTCAAATTCTTTAAATTATTTTAAGTTGACACTACTTTTAAACTTGCAAATCTCAAATATTATTATTTCTTAATTTGTTAACCATGAAATTAAGTTCTTTTAAACTTAATCTTCCGTTATTTCCATTTGTCTGTTCAAACATAACGATATTAGTAGCACATTTAATATAGATTTTTATTAAAATTGTTGATCAAGAAAATTATTGCATGTAGAACTAAATATGTGGCCAAATTAAATTATGAAAATTAAATTAAAAATTAAGTTATTAAATTATGAAAAACGGTTATACCGTGAAACAAAATTATTCTTTTCGGTGAAATTACATTTTTATTAGGAATAAAAAAAAGTACCAGAAACACAAGAAAATTCCACATTAAATTTCCTTGATATCAAATAATAATTGTACAAAAAGGATGAGTCCTAGCAATTTTTCTGTTTAAGATATCATGAATAGCAACAGAACGAGTTTATTGTGGAGCAATTTTTTTTCTAGAAATATTTTTTTTTATAAGCATTATTCTTCTGTCATCAAAACAGTTATGCCTCATTTTAAAACAATTAAAATTTGAAATCAACAGAGTTTTGTGTGGATACCCTGTATATTTGACTCATTACTCTCTTAAACGTATAGTTTATTATTTATGAAAAACAATTCCTAAATTTGCATTTTTTTTTAAGAATAGGTACTGTCATATGCATATATGAGAAGTATTTAATAAAATTTAGCATTCCACTGAGTTACATTGTTTAACAATTACCTCATATTTTTATATATTTGAAAAAATTCCTTAGCTCTGTAAAAGCTTTTCAAAATTCTGCATGCAGTGTTGGGTCTCGCCTTTTAATAGCCCAAAGGACTATTTAGATTATTTGGATTTTATTATCATTTTAGAATTTTACTAACAGCATTTTCAAATAGATCTAGTAATGAAAAATCTGTTTGAATTAGCACAGAAAATACTTAGTGTCTTTGATAGTAGTATATATTTCAGGTTTTATATAGTACATATGCTAAAAATAAAAACGTTACAATGATAGATAGTAATAATGTCTTTCATGTATGTATCACGAATTTTTTCCTTGTGCACATTTTTTGCAGCTGTTGTTAGTTATTTATAAAAAAAAATATTTATTTTGCAAATTCTTAGGATTTTTTAGAATTTTTTAAAGAAACAATAATTATTTTAACACTAGCAATAAATAAATAAATAAATAAAAACTAAGTATTTTTTATATATAAATTCATTTATGATTATAGATTAAAATATATAATTAGATATGTAATATATAATTAGATATTACTTTTCTGAAACAAAATTTAAAAAATAAATTTCAAATTCTCACAACATTTATCTTTAAATTCCGAAGAAATTTTACATGAGTTTCGCTACTAATTCAAGTTATTTTAATGAAGACTGCAATTTTCCTAACTCATTAGCTAATTAAAATTCTCAAATCTAATTTATTCTGTTTACGAGCTTTCGTGCTAAAATAGTTCGATGTTGTTGAATTTCTTAAAAGGATTACGAAGTTTACGCTGACGTTTAGTAAATTAAAGGAAAATTGTGGTAAATAATTATGCAACTTCTCAGATGTTTTGGATCGAAAGCTAAACATGTGTGTCTTAAAACAATTTAATGAAACTTTTTTTTTATCAAGTCAATTGTGATAATTTGAAAAATTAATTTTAGACAATCGATTTTTTAGCGTAAAATAGTTACAAATCCAATGAAGCTATAAAGACAATAAATAACCGAAAATTTTACGTCAAATGGGCTAAATTTATTACTGCATTATAAGGTGGTCTGGTGTAATAACGCCAGGCGGGGGCAATAACGCCAAGTGCTAATATTATACATAATTATGAAATAATCTGGTAAATGACACCCATGTGCTCTGCGCAGAAGGGTTTTGAGTCATATAAAACGCAAAAAACAACTTCAAGTTAATTTGTTTCTTTTTTAGGTCTTATTGTTTTTACAAGCAACTAAAATTAACGCTTCATCTAAAATTTGCGAGATACGTTTTGTGATGTGAAGACTATTTTTTTTTATCCGGAAATACTTTGTTAATTACATAAATATGTAGTACATTTCATGGACTTTCAAAATGTTGTTGAAGATTTTGGATATCTTCTCGAGAAAATTTGTAATTTAAAATGTACAGAGCAATAACTGTAACGGGTTAATAACGCCAATCCTTGGCATTAATACCCCGGTTGATTCCCTACAGTGGCCGAGCTACATCCTAAATACTGATTTAAATAAAGTTCACAGTTAAAACTGTGCAATGTTTCTAATAACTCTATTTAAGCGGTCTTTTTTAAGCAAAAAGAAGCTCACGGTCTGATATTCTTTTGCCTAATCCCCCCCCCCCCCACACACGCACACCACACCGTTATTTTTCTTACACTTTCACAAAAAATTGAACATTTTCAATAGCTTAGAATGCAATTTGTCAATTTCTAAGTTTGTAGAGTTTGTATTTTTAGAATTGGGCAATCTACATGCAGTTATTCCATCTTATTTCATAGTTTTGTTTCATGGCGTTATTACCCATATAGGTGGGTAATAACGCCAAATAGCATTGGTCAAGAAATCACGCCATTATATTTTATGAATACATATCTGTTAAATTATTTTTTTTATATAGATAGTCAATGAGATGCTGTATCAAATCATATATTTGTTTGAAAAATACAAACTTAATCTGAGCCGTGAAAATTGGTAGAACGTTAACATGGCGTTATACCCCTTATGTTAAATTTACTTATAAGGAAATAATAGGTCGCCCTATTAAATAAGCAATCACCAACATGCAACCTAGAATCATTTCCTATTAGGAGATATAGTTAAAATAATTACGTATGATAGGATTTAATTGAATGATCTTCATGATAATTTCAATTGTAAATTACTTTTTACTTTTCTGTCTTTAAAATATTTCATTTTTGCGGTTTCAAAGTGTTTTGTCCTATTTTATTCAGCATTTATCGACAATTCTTTAAATCTACTGATTTCTTGTTACTCCCATACACATTTATGATATATAGATTTGTTATTTATCTTTTAAATATATTAAGTCATAAAAATAATAAAATGCTGTATTGCCATTGGAAGCAAACTTTTGTAATTATTTTTTACAGTTTGAGCATATCAGGAAATGGGCTGAAAATTGCAAAATTCCACTTTTACATAAAAAATGTTGAATTAAAGTGAAAAAAAAAAATTTTTCATATTGTAAAACCTTTAGTTTTTTTTTCAGCTTTTTTTTTAAATCTTACATAATGAGTAAATCTTATTATGCGTATGTATGCAAATTTTACCTATAAACTAGTTCTATGTGCTAATCCCAAAACATTCTTCTATCCCATACGTACATTTTAATTCTTTTAAAAAATAATTACTCATTTTAATGTTTTAATAATTTTAATTCAATATCATACGAACTTTGGTTTTCATCTTAAATTTCTGCTTCAATCAATTAATCGGAGTAAAAACGAATTTCCGTTTCTACACGAGCCGATGAACAATAGAATGATAGGCATATTTTATTTTTAATTCAGAGAGGACCTATTTGCCTTACCAAAAAATACTTATATAAAAAAAATTTTAGTTCAGTTCTAGGACTAACTTCATACACTTTTAGGGGGTGCAATATTGAAAATGGCACAAAATTGGCTATTGCAGCGCCCCCTTCCGGCGGATTTTTTCAAATTCAGGGAGGACTAACTAGCCATAGCCATACACTTACACAAAAAATTTGGTTCAATTCGATGCATAACTTCATATACTTTTGGCCGGTACAATATTGAAAATGTCACAAAAATCGCGATTGCAGCGCCCCCTTCCGCCGGAATATTTCAAAACTGAAGGAGGACCTTCTTGCCACAGCCAGAAACACTCAGAAAAAATTTGGTTCATTTCTTTGCATAACTTCATACACTTTTTGATGGTAGAATGGCGACATACACACAGACACACACACACACACACAAACGGACAGACAGACATTGTGTAAAAACAGGTATTTTGGAATCTCTGACCCCTAAAACGTGTAAATCCGTCGAAAAACGAAAGACGAAAAAAATTTTCGATTACAATACTTTCTTCTATTGAAGATAGAAAAGAGTAAAAAGGCAATAATAATTTTGAGTAAACTTTGTATCCAACCATTTTCGAATACGAAAACAGCCATTGGACTAGATCATATGTTCAAGAAATTACAATTAGTTAGTGATTTGGAGGTTACTATGAGTCAGTGCATATGCAATGCAAGTGAACATTCAAACAGTCATTAAGTCGTTCATGAGTGGATCGTAAAAGAAGTCGCATAGTTTGAAATAATTTGCCAAATTTCACAATGTTTGGGTAACTATTAAAGACATTGGTGCGATTTCTGGAAAATCAATTTTCAAAATTACTAAAATGCGTCTTTAGCTGCAAATATCAAGAATATTACCGAATTTGGCTACTTTGGGGAAATATTTGGTTAAATTCCCAATAGAATTCAATTAAACATGATTAAAACAGTGAAAATCCACTGAACGCTAAAGAATACATAATTCAACTAATTAATATTACCAATTCAAAAACACATGTTTGGGGTAAAATGAAAGATCGTCGCCGAATTCGGTGAAATTTTACAAAAGAATTGGCATTCAGAATATTAAGAAATTTCTAAACTGTTATAAAATTAAATGATTTATACGCATACGCATAACGAGATTATAAGATTACGTAAATTTTCAACACCAAGCATAGCATTAAAAACATAGCTCGGTCTAACATGCTGATTTAGTTTAATAACAATTGAACCGTTCTCGATAAAAAAAGGTTTAAAACTAATGCAATTTGGCTTGACTACAATTATATTTTTTAAATAGAATTCAGGCGCCATCGGCACCTGAAGTTACAAACAAACCAACAATGGATCAAATAACAATAATTTCAGTAACTTTTATTTTTATGATAACCAAATGTATTACATTATAGTTTCTTCGTTATTTTATTTTTTTTTCGATTTTCCTATTTGAAACAATGTTAATATATAAACTATATATAAATATAGTATAATATAATATAAAAACTTTAAAAAAAAAAAAAAAAAAAAAAAAAAAAACTTTTTTTCTGAAACGGAATTTTCGGTATTCATGATCTCCTAATCCCCAATTATCTTACCTATATTCTTTAAGCATTAGACGTTTCTCTAAATAAACCATTTAATGACAGGCTCTCCGTAATGGACTGAATGGATTTTTTTTCTCTGATGTTACATAATTGTTTTGAGCGTGACTGGCAGCGATAAAAAAATTGACAGTCGACATCCATTTTGGTATGTATCTTCATGTTACAGATAACATGCAAGTATATTATAATCCTCGCACTATAACGTATATTTCCGTGTATAAGACGAAAATAGGACTTTTCAGGGGGCAAATTTGTCCAAAATAGCAAACCCATACATAAGTTCATGGTAAATAAGTGATAAAAATTTTGCTAAAAAAAAGTTTAACATTTTTTTGTGACAAAAAATTTCGCTCTTTGATATTATTGATCTGTCTTATTTTGCGTTGACGCGCTTTAAATGGGTTCCACTAATCCCAATATGACTTGCTCGTTCATAAAAACTTAAAAAAAAAAAAAAAAAAAAAAAAAAAAAAAAAAAAAAAAATTTCTATGAAACGGAATTTTTGGTATTCATGATCCTTTAATCCCCAATTATCTTACCTATAGTCTTCAAGCATTGGACGTTTCTCTAAGTAAACCATTTAATGACAAGCTCTTCGTAAAGGACTGAATGGATTTTTTTTCTCGGAATGCAAGTGGACAAATTTTGGTAACTTTTAAAAATTTAACATCATCTCTATCTGTGGATGAATGAAAGAAGCTTGGTTTGAATTACCACAAGAAATATATTTGAACTGCGTGAATATATGCGTGAACTTTCAGGTATATTGCATCAATAATGCGATGTATAGAAATGAAGAGGTAGTGATGATGGTGATGATGTTTAATTAGACACTGTCGCTATTCTTCCTGATGTGCCACATAAAGGAAGCAATTTTACGGAAATACTTAGAAATTCTGATAATTGCTTGGACAGCGCATGTTTATCCTTGACTTTTTTTAATAAAAATGAATTTGGTGTTAGAATATTTTTAAAAATTTTCTAAATATTTTTTAAAGATTTTTATACTTACCCTTTCTTTTATTTTCAAATATCAACTTTGGAAATTTTCTAAAATTCGTGTATAAACCAAACCTCTACTTTGTAGCGAAAAAAACATTCCCTTAAATTCTCGGCTTTTATACGGAAATGTATTGTACGTGAATGTGTCTGTAATGTTATGGTGAAAGAACGTTCTAAGATACACAAAAGATGAGCTTATTTAATTGGAAACTGCATTCTTACAGCGGTAGAAATGACCGGCCCTTTAATTAATGATTATCTTTTTCTACATTTAACCTGTCTGTCGGTCAAACTATAGTGAAAGGACTATATTTTAAGAGAGTTTTAAAGAACTGATTTATTTTTTTATCGCATTAAATTATTTAGACACATAAAAGTAGTCACATGTGGCAATTCCAAAATTTTCTTCTATCTTTATACATGCTAATAATTCCTGAAAAATGCAGCAGGCAATGCCACCGCTGAGGTTGTTTACACCAAGATCTAGTAATCAAAAACTTATGTCGACTTGTAACTAAATTGGAAATGTAATGAATATCTGTGCGGTAGTTTCTATTACAAAATCTTTAACCTCTTCAGTTCCGAGAAAAATCTGCTGCATAGAAAAATTATTTTATTAGCAAATTTTGGCGCGTTTAGACTTAGAAAAAAGAAAATAAAGTTAGTTTTTTATTTTTTTTATTTTAAATTATTAAAAATTATGTCCCCATATGGGTACATCAGGTCACAGTTTAATAAAAATGTCATTCTTTAAATAAGTAATATAATTTTATTTTTATAATAAATTGACTTATTTATTATTTATTATTTAAATGAATTTTTACATAAAGTTGTTTTTGTGTAAAAATACTATACATGTCTTGCAATAATTGTAATACATATCTTGCTACTGTACCATATATGCTCTACATGTCTTGTAATACTATACATACCTTGTAATAATTATCTTCTAATAAAATAGCATTTAGTATGGAATATTTTGAAACAGTTATTATTCTGGAGACAAAGAGATAAATTACATTTCACACATTTTACTTTTTGATTTCCCTTTGCATTCTTTAATGCGGCATCGAGATTGATGTACCCCAGTAACAGATTCTGGACAATGTCGAAACTCATCATAGCGAACCTCATTTTTGGAACTAGACATGATTACTCTCTTTTATTTTAAATGTAAATTTATTGGATGATTGCTCTGATTTTCGTGGTCTTCCAACTGTAGACTTTTTCTTTTCACATGTTATAAAGTCCTCTCCAATATAAAGGCGAAATTTGAGTAAACTCATATGATCTCTTTCGGAATTTTCGAGGATCTACAATCTCTTATGTACAAAACCCAACTATTTACCGCAACTAAGTCGTGAAAATGAGAAAAGACCCCCGAACTGGCCATTTAAGTGTTCGCATAGAAGTACGATAATAAGCAATGAACCCCATATTCCTCAATTCCACCCATATGTGCATTATACATTCTTATTATAGCCGGTCTGGTTACAAGAACCTTGGTTTTTTTATCTTTACACCAGCGCTCACAGATATCACTGGACTCACTTTCACATGCGGTGGATCATATGCACACATTTCTTGTTCTTCCATTTCAACATCACAATTTTATCATCTCATCTAGTAAACTCAGTCCACTCACCACGTTTCATCGCACTGCCTTCACTGTTAAAAGTGAAGGTGACAAACCGGTGCCATTTGGGACCCGGAGGTGAAAAGGCCTAGGGTCCATTGGAACCCGGGGCATTTGGAACCCTAGGGTGTCATAGGGGCTTGGATATGTGGTTGCAGTGCCGACAGGTCTCTTACTGGGTGATTGGAGCTAAATAAGGTGCCATGCACTTCGTATTGGCAGCAATGTGGCACCTCATCGGGTGACTGGAACCATGCGCATGCGCTGTGACGTGTATTTTTCTGTTTTCTGTGACGGCAAGTAAAATCTATGGCTATGAGCGAATGAAGGTGAGCTCGATGGCCGAGCGGTTAGAACGCTGAGCTTGTAATCAGACGTTGTGAGTTCGAATCCTTCGACGGCCAAAAGTCGGTTTGTATATTTTTTAATTTTTTATTATTGGACACTCTGGATTAAGGGTGCCATCTTTTCACCCTAATCAAAGGTGCCATTCTAGCTCCTTAAGGGGTGTCACCAGTGAGACAAGCCTTTCACCCCTAAAAGGTGCAATGTGTCACCATTAGTTTTAACAGTGTTTCACAGCATGCATTTTGTTCGCAACATCACTTATATTAGTCATGACTGTCCCAGTACACAGAATTCCCTTTGAAAGAAGATATTCAGCTATTTTCACTCCAGTGAAATATCTGTGTGTGAATATAACTCTACTTTTGGTATACTCTCAATTAATTCTTTGATAACTGCTCCACCAAGCCCTAACTATTTCATATATCTTGTGCATGAACGGTATTTTTTCCTGTGATCGAGAGAAAATGCAATATTACGCCATCATTTGAGGAGAGAACAAAATTTTTTATACCCAGGGGTAGGATTTCTTCGAAAGAAGATATTGACGGAAGCCACATATCCCAACAAACGAAATCATTTGCCATTAATTAAGCATAGTTTTGGCCTAGAAATTTTAAGACAGGTATTTCTGACTACATTTAGTAAAGAACGTTCTCTCCATAGGCGATCTTTTCTGCCAGAAGAATGTATTAAAGAATCAGCAAAGTGTAAATTTGATCGCAAAAGGAAGAACCTATTTCTTTGCATTGCATTTGTCACTAATGGCAGGAGTGAACACGTTTTTGACCAATACATGCGGGCTTCTGGAATACTAAATACTTCCATCACGTGATATATGCCAACAAAACTTTTAATCACCTTCTTATTTGTCTTTTAGATCTTCCTTTTTTTTGTACAGAGTACAAGTTAGTTTGTTCAGATGTCAATTTCCAGAAATCATTTGTGAAAAAGTGTGAAAAATATGAAAACAGAGATTAAGGCTGTAAAGGTGAAAGACATTCTTCATAATCTGTCTCATAGTCTAACTTACTAAGGAAACATTTTCCTTGCTATATTTTCCTGTGCTTCTTTGGTTGTTGCGAAGATGGATTTTCTTCATTATCTTCAAATGGAAGTATTTCCTCATCTCCATCCCTATCACTATTTTCAGATAATGATATTTAAAATTCCTTATCTGAGTCATCCCTTTCTAACAGTTACTTCTGTAATTCCTCACCAGTCAACAATTTACGTTCTGTAAAAATAAATCAAAAATTCATTCTTAAAAAAATTTTGGCAATAACCGAGTGTATACAATTGTTACACAGAAAATTAGTCTCTTTAGCTGGAAATGTATAGTAATGACCCATTGTACCCAAATGGGTACAACATATTTACAGATGTTTTCAACATCCATGCACATATGAAAAACATTTATAAATAAACTTTTCTACCAAAAATTGAACCGACTTCAAAAACAACTGCAAAGTGAAAAATAATTTTTTTAGATAATAGTAATAAGAAATTAAATTAAGAGCGTAGTATTTACCATGCGTATTATTATATTTATGTACATTAATTTGATTTTTTGGAGTCGGTGCCAGCCAAGCCAAGTTACATGTAATTTTCGATAGCCACACATCCAAGTATCTAAGAGTTTTTTTACGATTTAATATTTAGTTTAAAAAATTAACCTTATTCTTTTACGATTTGCATTGGATACTCAATTTTAACTTTGAAACTGACTTGGCTGGCACCGACTCCAAAAAATCAAGTTAATGTACATAAATATAATAATACGCATGGTAAATACTACGCTCTTAATTTAATTTCTTATTACTATTATCTAAAAAAATTATTTTTCACTTTGCAGTTGTTTTTGAAGTCGGTTCAATTTTTGGTAGAAAAGTTTATTTTTCTCTTTTTAGTTAAAAGTTAATGATTTTTTGAAGTCGGTTAATAAAAATTATAATACGGAAAAAAATATTGTAAATTATACACGTATGTCAGGAGGGAGTTCGAACCGACGCGACGCTCTCTTTCGAAAACCAGAGTTTAAATCTTGCGCCTTAGACCACACGGCCATCTGACTGCACGTATACCTTCCTGACTGCACTCCACTGGGCGAGCTTAGTCAACGTCCATGTTACTTTTAATTTGCAAGAAATTCTTAATTTTATTCGTTTTTGCTTGATTACTAGAAAAATACTGAACAAATTTCGATGAAATGGAAGTGGTTCCAATTCGATTAACCTTTCAACACAAAAACCAAATTAATCGGTTGGATAATTTCGGAGTAATCAGTGAACATACATAAAATATATATATATACATACGCGTCGAATTGATAATATACTCCTTCTATTATGAAGTTAATTAATAAAAATTATAATACGAAAAAAAATATTGTACATAAATGTAAATTATATCAGGAATGGGGTTCGAACCCACACCCCCTTTTGAGATCCAAAGCTTACATCTGGCACTTTAGTTTTTTTGTATTTATGTCGGACAATTATCTACACTGTGGGATATAGGCCCTAAGGGGTGGGATGCCCTCCGTGGAGGTCTTTCTAAGGAAACCTAACCCGTATTTACGCAAAGTTCGAAGAAAACCACGGAAAATTCCGAACGGTTAGGCCGACGGTCGCGATTGGGTTTGAACCCAGCACCTACCATCTATCAGTTTGGAGGTCAGAACCTCGCGGCCACTGGTGGGGCCTGCGACTTTAGACCGCTCGGCCTTCCTGACTGTACTCCACTCGGCGAGCTTATTCAACACCTGTGTTACTTTTAATTTATGAGAAATCACTAATTTTATTAGTTTTTGTCTAATTACTGAAAAATTACTGTGCCAATTTCGATGAAATGGAAGTAGTACCAATTCGAGAATAACTTCTTTCATTTAACATAAAAACCCAATTAATCGGTTGGTTAGTTTCGCAGTAATCGGTGAACATACATAGAAAAAAATACATACGCGTCGAATTGATAACCTCCTCCTCCTTTTTTGAAGTCGGTTTAAAGTTATAACACGGAAAAGATTGTTGTGCACACGTATGCCAGGGGTGGGGTTCGAATCCACGATTTCATTCCATAACCAGAGTGTAAATCAGGCTCCTTAGACCTCTCGGTCATCCTGACTGCATTCCGGTCTGTGAACCTATTCAACGTCCATGTTACTTTTCATTTGCGAGAAATCACTAATTTTATTAGTTTTTGCCTAATTACTAAAAAAGTACTTAACCAATTTCGATGAAATGGAAGTGGTACCAATTCGAGAGTAACCTCTTTCATTTAACACAAATACTAGTTTAATCGGCTGGATAGTTTTGGTGTAATCGGTGAACAAGCATAACGAAAGATAAATACGCGTCGAATTGATCATAACCTTCTCTTCTTTTTTTAAGTCGGTTAAAAAAATTATCACACGAAAAAAAAAAAACACTGTATGTCAGGAGTGGGGTTCGAACCCACGCTCTCTTCTGAGAACCAAAACTTAAATCATCCGCCTTAGACCGCTAGGCTATCCTGACTGCAATCTATTCGGCGAGCTTATTCAAGGTCATGTTACTTTTCGCAAGTCTATGATTTTAGTACTCCTTCTTTGATAAAGTATTGAGTTGATAAAAGTTCTCTGATACTCTGTGCTAACGGTTAAATACAAAATATTCTTAATAGAAAAATTAATATTTAATTTATAAAATGCATATGTAAAAATTATAACACGGAAAAGGTTATTGTACACATGTCTGTCAGGAGTAGGGTTCGAACCCGCTCTCTCTCTTTCGAGAACCGGAGCTTTAATCTGGAGCCTTAGACCGCTCGGCCATTTCGTCGACACTGTATTCAGAGAACTTATTGAATACTTTTATTTAGCGAAAAACCACTAATTATATTAGTTTTTGCCTAATTACTAAAAAAGTACTGAACCAATTTCTATGAAACGAAAGTGGTACCAATTCGACAGCAAGCTCTTTCATTTAACACCAAAACCAAATTAATCGGATGCATAGTTTCGGAGTAATCGGTGAACATACATAAAAAAAATACATACGCGTCGAATTGATAACCTCCTCTCCTTTTTGGAAGTCGGTTAAAGACTCCAAATCATTCTTGAAACAGTATAATTTATAAAAAATGTATTTTTCTTTAATTCACCCACCAATTAGTATTATTCACTTACTTAGCGAAATTGTTGGAAAAATGCTTCTGTCATCTATCTTGGAAATGATTCATTTTCAAAGTCTAATGGCTTTTCTTTCTCTAAACTTGTAGCGCCATCTATTATACAGGACAATTATGACTTATCTGAATAGTGAAAGCAGAAATCTATGCATTTATTAAAATTTTTTGGGGGTAATTTTGCCTCTTCCTTTAACGTAACAAAATGGGGTACTCCTGGAATGAAGAAGTTAAATAATTCTGCATAACAGAATCTTTTGTTAGGTGATGTACATCAAAAACTAAAAAGGATCAATTTACATCAGGTATTAACTGAATCTGAAGTATGATGAAAATCCATGTATTAGTTCTTGAGATACAAATGGAGAAAAATGCAGCATAGTAGCGACACCTGTAAGGGGATTTACGCCAAAATCTAAACAACATTAATCTGTTTCACGGAATAGCTGAATCAGAAGTTTGATGAAAATTCGTGCATTAGTTTTTGAGATATATCTGTTGCGATAATCATGAATAATGTAACATGCCAACGCTACCTACTGAGCGATTTGCACAAACACAAATGTATACCAACTTATATCAAGTACTAACTGAATGCAAAGTTTTACGAAAATCCTTGAGTAATTTCTTGAGGTATAGCTATAGTTGAAGTAGAGAATAAGGCAGCACGGCAGTGCTACCTGTAGAGCTTTTTGCACCAAAACTTAATCGTTTCCAGTTTATATCAAGGTCTGACTGAATCTAACTTTTTTACACATCCGTTTATTATTTCTTGATAAAGAGCGTCCAAAATTTTTTTGTCACTTACTGGTTCATATAGTAACAGAATAACAGATAGACATTTTCCAAAAATCATCAAATCATGTTCAGAACCTTCTAAAACGAATAAATTCATCGAAAAACGGGAGTGAAGTTTTTTACGAATTCAGTACTTTCTTCATAAAAGAAAGATAATAATAAAAAGCACATGTTAAATCCGTTTAAAATACAACGTTGTTCAATTATTTAGAAAAATTTCAGCATTAACACCAAACCATGGTTTTTAATTTAGATATACACAAAAGATAAGTTGCGACGAGAAAGGAAGAAAAAAACATTTTTGACGAGATTTGCACCAGAATAAACTAAAAAATATTAAAAAGTATTTTTTTTTTTTTTTTTTTTTTTTTTTTTTTTTTTTTTTTACCAGTCAATAAACTACTTAATACAAAAAAAGTACATGGGTGAAATAGTTTTATAATTTGTCTTGTATATTATAATATTTATAATATTTATATTTTATATAGATGATAGTTTTAATCTATTCTATTTTTTTTTCAAGTGAATTGCCCTGAAAAGTTAATTAAAAAAATGTTGTGAATTCTCCTCTCTGCACTTTCTGTTCACTTTTCAACTTGTCACAAACACGGGTTTACATGGGCTGATGACAGGCAGTTAAAATTTTCAACCCGAAATGCGCCCTGATTATTCTTTCGTTTTTATGGTGTTTCTTACAATATATTGTTATTTAATTGGGACTTATCACCAGTCTAACACTGGTGTTTCATCTATATATATATCATGTATTTTAGAGAATTACAATCTTCAAAAGCGGAGATCTGCCAAGGCGGAGAATTGGTGAGAAATTATTCGTGGTAATTAAGAGATAATACGAACCAGTGTAAAACTCTTCTGTCCATAAAAAAAACGAAAATTAGTTGATTACAGCTAATTTAATAAAAATTATACTCCGGTAATGTTTTCTCTCTCTGTGTTTACACATTTCTGTATTATATATACGTATGTGTGTGTAAGCGTGTTTATAATTTCAACGGACACCCTAGAACCATGCTACACATCAGAGTTTTCACTCGTCCTAGAGCATAAATGCAACCAAAAATGAAAACTGACGAAAAAAAAGCAAGAAGAAAAAGCCACTTAAAATGTTAATTTGTGTGGATAATTGCGCTAGTTATATTAATAAAAGTTACAATACCTCGAGAAATAATTGCCGTATGGGTAAACACGAGGTGTCAAAATAACAATTAACAAGCTTTCACTCAATACTTTAAAAAGAAAATCGTCTTTTTATCTATTTTTTTAGTAAACTGTTTCCTGAAAGATTGAATATTATCACATTTATATGAAAATTAATTCATCAAAATGCATGTAACATTTTAAACATAAGCCGATAGCATTGCATTTTTTTTAAAATAATCTTCTGCTAGGTAAATAAGTGAACAAATATGCATATATATATACATATTTGTTCGGAATACATATATATATATTTATATGTATATATATATATATATATATATATATATATTTGTTCGGTTAATTTATATATATACGGAAAAAGTATGGGGTATGAAGTAAATGAATAAGGTATGTAAAATATATTTTTAGGTATATACAGTAAAGCATCGTTTATACGACGATCACTTATACGACGTTTACATTTATACGACGTTTTAATGTGGTCCCGATTCATTCCTATTCATTTTAATGTAAAAATATATCGTTTATACGACGCCCAAAATCGTTTATACGTCGATTTTTCGATTTTGTATAGGTTTATTTTTGTTTATTGTTCTTGTGTATTTTACGAACGAGCGGAAGTTGGCAGCTATGAATGACATTAAAGAGCGTGTTTAAATGCTCTCCACATTATAAAAAATGTGGGCTGGTTTTAGATTTCATTAGACATCTGTTATTGTTTTAGATTAGTCTGAAAAATCAGCTTACGTGTAACAGATTACACTGGGAGGTGTCACTCTTTTTTCTGGGATGGTCAGCTATCCCGACCTGTTTTAAGTTGCAAATAAACTATTTTTCTAACTGTTATCAGTATTGACGACTTTTAATTGGCCACGAGGGATTTTTTATCTTTGACTTTAAATGGAAAGGAAATGGTTTACTGCAAATGAGAAACCTTTCTGTGAAAGATAAATAAAAGTACGCATATTTAAAATGCTTACTAATTCCCCCTCCCGCTTTTTTTTGGTTATTTGTTTATTTTGGTTGGTTTAATCTACAAATTCATGCAAATCATCACGTTAAACATTAAAATTAAGTGAAAACAAAATTAATTCTAGTTTTGGAAGTGGAAATCGTTTATACGTCGTTATCGTTTATACGACGTTTTTCGGTAGTCCCTTCGGCGTCGTATAAACGATGTTCCACTGTATATATAAGTTGTTGCCAATATCCAGAGCCTGGCCAATTCTAGAACTGGCCGGCCAATACGCGAACTGGCCAAGCTTCCTGGCCAAAACCCAAAATACCTGAATTGAATAGCGTATTTCGGGTTTTGGCCAGCCAATTCGCGAACTAGCCGGGAAGCCTTAGCCAACACCCGAACTATGATGCATAGGTACCAATTTTTTTGTAATTAAGATAATGTAACATTAAAATGCACAGTAAAAAAGATTCCTATTGATTATATCGAAACGAAATATTTTTGTGTACCCAACTAAATTAACCAAAAATAGTACACAATTGCCTTTCAATATCGAAATTAATTGATAAACCATATAAGATGACAATTACAAGTTAACTGGAAACCTTTACCCGAGTTAGAGCACGGACAGTCTGACGGCTAGACTATTTGAATTCATAGACACTTTCAACTATATTCGAAAGGATTAAGCCGAGTGCCTATATCTATTTCGCGAATTGGCCAATCGCATCTGGCCAGTTCGCGAATTGTCTAGTTGCATCTGGGCAGTTCGCGAATTGGCCAGTCATTTATTAATGTTGCCGGCCAATTCGGGAATTGGCCAATTTCGGGTATTGGCCGCAACATATATATAAATACTCATTATTACTAACCAATTCCTTATGAATTCATAATACCAATATTTCTTTTATTATTCGATGACAGTCATTAAATCTACATAATGGCTCTGTTATTAAACACTATCTCAAGTATCCTCCAAAGCCACTAAACAATATAATACGATTAAGTACGTATTGGCGGTTCATATGTATATATATTCTCATCAATGTCTCATCAAAGATTCAATTGAGCTAATCTTCACTGTTAATCATCCCATTATTTTCGCTGTCCTTTGATGTTAGGAAAAATATAGTTTCGTGAATGAAATAACCTAATATAGTCTTATCCAAAGATTTGAAGACTATCAAAATTATATGTGGATCTCAGAAGCTAAGTTACACGACAAAATTTAGATTTGGAACAAGTTGGGTCCAAAGTTGGAACATCAATAGTAATAGATTGAATTAAAATATGAAATTCTCGCTTATCTGTTAGGGGCTCTGTGAACTCTTATTTTCATAACTGTTAAAGAAAAGCGGAATACATTTCTAAATATTATTTTAAGTAGAGATTAAACCGCTACGTAATTAAGTACACTTTCAAAAAATCTTCCGTCTTTTCACAGAAAATGTACTGGCAGCACTGCTGCCAGTAATTGTCTGTATATTGACGAATATCCGTTTTTTTCTCCGTCAAAAGAGGTAAAATATCCGTCATTTGAAAAAAGTTCGGAAAAGATAAACGCGGCCGGTGGCGTGAGGATCGAATTCAAGGTCCCAGCATTGGAAGGCGAACGCTCTTCCTCAGCGCCACGGTTGTACAAGAGAAAAGTGCTTTGAAGTAGAAGCGTTCATTTCATATGAGTGTGATTTGGTCTATTTTGTTGAAAAGTTTTTAATTTTGAAGTTAATTTCGGGAAGATTCCATCCTTAATTAAACTGTGGCTGGGGTTTTTATACGTTTATATTAATATAGTATAAAAATGTTAAATTTAAATATATTTACGTAGATTGCTAAAGGAAAAATATGGATGTTCTATTTTTATTCGATAAGATTTTTTTGAATAACATCATTTTTTTTTTCGCATTTTATTTTTAATTAAAATATCTTTTAAATGTGTTCACTTAAAGTATATTTTAAATGCGAATATTTATTATATAAATAACTTAGTAAATTCAACTTTATTCAACTTATCCAACTTTGAATAACAAATTGTGAGAATTTTTGAATGAATGAAGAAAGTAATTGTTATTTATTTTTAAATTCGAAAACATTTTTGTCTTTTTAAACTAAATTAGACATTTTAATCTATAGAATATTTTTGTTTTTCATTTTAAAAATAAATTCGAATTTATTACTAACAGACCCAATTCGCATGCGTGCAAGAAATAAACGGAATCTCTTCCTCATTTTTCGACGTTCGGAATGAATTCACAGATCAAATACGTTTTCTGGGAGAACAGAAGTTATTTGTGAAAAAATAACGATAACTTAGTGTATATTGACGAATTTTTCTGACAGTGTAATTTAAATCTTTATGCTTTAGTGTTCCATTGCATGCAACACCCAAATTTGATTCTGAAATGCCACAATCATACCAAATTTCTAGTATACATATTTACCTTGTATAACGCATGAGAAGAATAAATTTTTCATCTTTGTAAGTGCATATGTATGTAAATTCAGGTGTCAAACAGTCTTTTTAACATTTTGTCAATGAAAGTGCATTACACCGCAAAGGGAGAAAGAGCTTAAATAGCTACCTCTAGAACTCTGCACATAATTAGAAAATCAGTAACATCACTGTTAAAACTACAGGTGACATTTAGCACCTTTTAGGGGTGAAAGGCTTGTCTCACTGGTGACACCCCTAGAGAAGCCAAAATGGGTCATTAATTAGGGTGAAAAGGTTGCACCCCTATTCCAGAGTGCCCAATAATAAAAAGAAATTATAAACCGACTTTTGTCCCGTGAAGGATTCGAACCCAAAACTTCTGATTTCAAGTTCAACGCTCTAATCGTTCGGCCATCGAGCTCACCTCCAAAGTCTCTTTGAAATATTCAAATGTCCTGAAATTCAAAGGTTGCTTTATATAAAAAGCTCGCCAAAAGTTTTCCATCCAAAGTTCTAAACGAAATTAAGATAGCGCATGCGCGGTGATAGTCTTCGTAGGAAGAAATAGCTGTTATGATCCACCAGTGACGGTGAGTTGAAGGGGAAGGTACCACATCACAGAGCATGCGCAAATGACTAAGGGGTGAAAATCTTCCAACGGTATGTATTGCGCGGCACCCTAATTAGCGTGAATCACCCAGTGAAGGATAAAACAGCACTCCAAACACATTTTCAAGCCCGCGGGTGTCAAATGATAACACCTTTTCACCCCTGGGTGCCAAATGCAACTGATTTGTCACCTTTATTTTTAACATTTAGTGATTTCTTTACCTAAAAACAAATGGTCTTATTTACAAATACCCTGTGCATTTACTCAGTTTTTTTTTTCCCTTCAGTTTTGTTACTTATACTCCTTGGTATCTGGGGTCCTTCAATGAAAATTGATTCATCAAAATCTGTGGAATAGGTGAAATATTTTCAGTTTGTATTGCATTTTATTCCTTTTTAAAGAATAATCTTTTGCTAGATAAAAATTAATATCTAACTAGTTTGATTTGCGTGAACATCCGTGATGGATTTTAATTATTTTTCTCATTTACTCTTTTGAACACAAATTAACTGTTTTTCCCATCCTAAGTTAAATAATCTTACAAACAGTTTGAGTGAAGGTAGTTTTATGTTCATGTATTTGTTTTGTACAGGTCTCTCAAATGACACGCAAATTGAACACCAATATTAGTTGCAAAAAATTTCATGGTAAGTTTCTACGCAATTTACGTACGAATGAACCTCTTAAGGGTTGTTGTTTCTGCGCAACTTGCAAGAAATATCTAAAAAGAAAAAAGTTATATATACCTGGTGTCCCAAAAATGACTGATGGATTTCAAAATTCAATAACTTGCAAATGGTGACAGCTATTTAAAAAAAAATTGTAGGAGGGTTATGTATAATGTCAGGAGTTTTTTACCGCAATTTTGTATTTTAGTTCGCATTTCAAACAATAGGTGACGCTGACGGCGATTGAAGGCCAGGTGATCAGTGCTGAGTGAAGCGTCGACCTGGCCTTCAATCGCCGTCAGCGCCACCTATTGTTTGAGATGCTAATTAAAATAAAAAATTGCGGTAAAAAAAAAAAAACTTTTGATATTATACATAACCCTCCTGCAAAAATTTTTTAAATAGCTGTCACCGTTTGCAAGTTATTGAATTTTAAAATCCATCAGTCATTTTTGGGACACTCAGTATATATATATAGATTCAGTTCGCGGACCATTTGAGATCCCTACTTAAGTAATACCAGTATATTTTTTTAGGCTTGTTCAAATATTTCCATATGAAAAATTAATCTTTGCAAAATATTCAAATTTAATATGACATTTAACTTTTCTGTAAAATGATACTAAATATTAAGAAAAACAACAACTTTTTTAATATTCACCAGTTTGATCGGTATGAGGAATTAATTTTATATATTTTAAAACCATAGTTGTTAAAACTAAATGCTGTATGAATTATTTATATCATCTTATTTTCGTAAATCGAATTTTTTGACTTATCCTTTTCATTGCATGAATTAAAAATAAAAAATTAAATAGATTTTTTAATTTTTAATATTTATTTGTGAACAATAGAAATTACCTGCTTTCGCGAGATGAGTATACTTTTAATCCTGAATAAATAAATGAATATGTTTTAAAAGTTATTAGAAAATTCAGTTACTTTATCTTTTATGATATCTGTTGTTATTGTATTTTATATAGAACATAATGAAAAAACATGCTTTGGAGTTCTTCAGATGAAAAGAGTAATCAAAATTTATTTCAAATTAGCTTTTTTGATGTTCTTTAAATCCACCGTTTAATTTTGAACCGAGAACTTGTTGTCGTTCATAATACAACTATTATACGTGTAAGCATAAAATTCCCTATCAAATTGGCCTTTTATGCGTAAATAAAAAATAAATTTCTTTCATTTATTTTGAATTATTTGTATGTTTTTAATTCATTTATGTTTTTTTACAGAACAGACAATTTTGAAAAGATTAATTAAATTTAAAATTCAATGATTCTTTTATAAGTAAAAATAATGATAATTCTTAATACAAGTAAAGTGTATTTGTAATCTTTTTCAAGTAAATTTGTGTTATAAATGTAAGTTTAATAAAGTTATCTTTCTTGTAAATTATGTGTAATAGACTCAAATTTCATTGCGAATTTTTTGTTTTGAATAAGGTTTATTATGAACTTTTATTAGTTTTTAATGCTTATGAGATGCTATTTCCCGACATGCCATTTCTTTTAGCTGAATGAATAATGTAAAAAAAAAAAAATGAATTTTTCGTTTTTAAATTTTTTTGTGAATAATACATATTAATTATGCGAGATTTAAGTATTTTTAGTTAAGAATAAATGAGGATTTTGCTTTGAAGATATCAGAAATAAATTTTTATTCTTTTAATATTATAGATTTTTATTTTATAAAGCCGATGACGAAAAATATTTTTGGTGGCAATTTAATCAAAAAGGCACGGTAATTAAAATCTATTTTAAATTAAATTTGATTTTTTTAATAGATGACTGAAATTTGAATGCAGATTTTGATTTAGTTCATAATAGAAGAGGTTATAGATATGAAGGACAATGGAGATAGGAAATATGACTGCACAATAGTGTAACATTCAGTCTTTTTCTCTGATGTGACGCTTATAATACAAACTATCTTATTCCCTTTTTTGCGAAATGTTTATTGTTTATGTCAAAAACATATTATTAGCTAGTTATCTCAAGACTCAAAGCTTATGTTTATCAAAAGAAAAAGTAATCTAATATTGATTGGCTATGATTTTCATATTTTTCCAAACATAATCTTCTCAGCAAAAAGATATATAAAGTCGATATATAAAACCGTCGGAAACAGTAATAAATCTTTGGAGGTAAACTAAAAGTGGGGAGTAGTTTTGATTGTTACATAATTATTCCAATAAGTTATGATATATTTTTTAATAACGTTGATCTATTAAGAAAGGATCATGTTTCATTTCTAAATAAATTTACACTGGAGATAAAAGAATGGACTGTACCAATAGAATCAAAAGACATAAGGTAATATACCATATTGATTTAATCACGAATTACACAAAAAGATAAGTGAAAAAGGTCTTTGTTTAGTTACGAGCTGGCAGATGTTAACAATACAGTTATTACAATGTTAAAATGTACATTTTATTTAAAACTCTTACTACTTTCGGCATGATGTAATTTCACTATATTATATACAGCGAATATTTTTATTAATTGCTGTTCTATTCATTTCCAATCCGTCACTTCACTTGTAACGAGAGAGTTTTAATTTTTAGGGTACGTGAAAGTAGAAGTACTAGTTCTCTGGGTGAATCTTTTGCACAAGAAACAATATTTAACTGTTATTTAAATATTTCGCTACAAATATTTAATCCAGAGTGTTACCATTTCAACTTCTGGCCACTCTAAGAATTGCAGGATCTCCCATTTTAAAAGAAATTATGTGTTTGAAATTAACAAAAATGGTAATTAATGAAAATAATTCCCTGGCGATTCCTTCGATGATACAGACTTAAAATATTAGGAAATTACAACCAAATAATATGAAAAAGTTTATATTGAGTAGTTTTTGATTTACTCATTATTTAACCAAATCAATAGTGGAAAGGGAATCTCTAAAGAATGTGTTTTGATAGCAATTCAAGATAAAAGACTTGATTCAAAGGCTACTTGAAAATTTAATTTCAATTTCATGTAAATTCATTTCTTAAATTTTTGATGTGGTATTTGTTCCTATTCATAACTGAACTTTTTTTTAGGACAAAACATTTCTACTTATAACAGAATATCGATAAATAACTATCCATAACTAACTATTCATAACTAACTATTCATAACTAACTATTCATAACAGAAACTTTTGTTGGGATTAGAATAAATATTAAGTTATAAATTATATGCATTACTTAATAATTATAAACTAAATTTGAAAAACTAATACTAAACGCTAGTCTCACAGAAAACGTCCTACATAACCTTCTAAAATCTTTCCACAAGTTTCACAATAATTTAAAGTTCCCACTGTTTATGGATTCATGAAGCATGGGGGATTTCTTTGAATAAAAAATTTAACCATTCATTTTATTTTATTAAGAACTCGTACTTTTTGCCATTTCTGTTTAATTTGGTATGAAACATTTGTTTCTTTTCATAATAAATCTTTATTATATGACTATAAAAATAAATAATTATAAGTTATTAATTAATATTAAGATCAAATAAAGTACAATAGTAAAAATAGGTCATTTCAAAGAATAGATGCTTTATATAATCACAAATGTTGGTATATAGAAAAATTCTTAATATTTTAAAACATATGTATATTTAAGATTTAAAAAAGGTTTTAAATAGTTCATATTTCCAATAAAACATTTTCGATTTTTAATTTTATTATTATAATGAATGTATGCCAAAGTAATATTATAATGTTTAATTAAAAATTAAACTTTTAGCACATATAATACATACAATGTATACATGAGTTTCTATTTAAAAAATGAAAAGAAATTAATGCCTTTTATATTCCAATCTAGTTCTTTCTTCTTTCAGTTGTAAAGTTATATTATATAGCGTTTAATGAAAAAGAAATTAACAAATATAATATGTCTCATAAATACATAAATTTATGTTTAAAAAAGAAAAAGAAATAGAAGCGTTTCGTGTTCAAAGCTAGTTGTAGCCGGTGTCTGCTGCAAATTCAAATTACAACTCATAACATATATTATAATGTATTCATAAATAGATTTTAAATTCAGTTTTTTTTTTTTTTTTTTTTTTTTTTTTTTTTTTTTAAGAAAAAGCAACAAAATAATAAATTTCTCGTTAGATCTCACTTTAATGTGTGCTATTTTTAAGTTTATTGAAAAACATATTTCTATGTACTTTTAAGATATCAAAATCAAATATCAACATATAAAAATATAGATAAATGAATTAATTCTATAGCTACTGAAAGAATTAAATTGTTTAAATAATTTTACTACATAATAGTTTAAAGAAGAAAAAAAGAAGCTTTATGTAATATAGTAATTTTTGAAACTCGATTCAAATTTAATTTTTATTGCTTTTATTTCGGAGAATTACACATATTTATTTGTCAAATGAAAAAAAATAGAGCTTTTCAATCAACATATAGCTTTTCTTTAAGAATGGACCTGATGAAATTTCAACGACTAAAGCTATCTATCTTTCATCTATTTTGAAATACCCTTTTATATTTGGGGTTTTATTATATTGTTTGCTATGGAAAATCATCAAACTGTCTAGACACATGATTATGGTAGTGCTACATCAAAACTTTCACTAAGCTATATATTGAAAGGAAAATGTTCTCCTTCTATAAAATACACAATTTTGAATATTATTTTTTATTTTCATGAAATACTTTTTGAAAATAACATTTCATTAAAGATTTTTTTAAATTTGTATCGGATATCAAATGTGTAAATTTTGAAATCTGTGTTGAAATATTGTTTGTTCACATTTATGTTTGGTTATTTCGGTTATAAAACCAGGGGATAATTCACCACAAGCAATTTATTGTATTTTCATTTTTCATTTTTATTTTTTTAATTGAATCTCAAATTGCATTCTTTTTTTGAAAAAATTTAACCTCATAGTATTTTTAATAAGATGAAAAAAAAACGAATAATTTAAATGTATCTGATATAAATATATTTTTAATTTATGTGTTTTTAAATGAAAGTTGTATATTTTAAATAAAGTCAGCGACAGCTTTATATTTAAAATAAAATATTGGCGAAGGAAACCTATTTGGCGATTGAACCATTTGAGCAGGCTAAAATAAAAGTAGCAAAATAGCCACCTGGCATATAAAAAATGAAACAGTCAGACGGGAGCTCTTCATGACAATCACATAACTTATATAGGTATTTATATAAATACAATATTAAAATTGTCAGCATGTTTGGTGGGATACTGGGAGTCTCGCGGTAACGTATTTAGCGGGTAGTGGTACTTACATCCCATTGGATGCAAGTTGCGTAAATTCGTTTTTGCTTAGAAATGCCTTTGTGTTTAGATCTTATTCCTTCGGGAATATTCTTATGTTAATTGTTATTCAATTTCTAGAATTATTCAATTTCTACAATTTTTTGTTCCATTCGAGAAAGTACCTTGAATATATTTATTTATTATAATTTTCAATTCTTTGAATAAAATTGTGAACACATTATTTATTTTTCGTTCGACTCCATGGTTTATTTTTCATATCATGCATTTTATATGGCAATGCAATGACTTTTTTGATTATTCTAATACATTAAAAGGGGCTTCCGTGGCCAAGTGGTTAAGACACCATGATGCTAATCGCTTGCGAGCATAGGGGGTTGTGGGTTCAAATCTCGTTGGCTCCATTGCACACACATTTTGTGTTGAGCTTCCGGTTGTACTTCTCTTGTGCAGTAAAATTTCCTTGTGCTATCTCGTCCCTGCATATTGACGATGACTTTTAAGCAGGCTTTCATGTCGAGAACACAAGTCAGATGTATGTTGTTTAATAATAACAATACGTCAAAATTTTCTGCTGCTGTCATCATTTTATAAATTTTTTACAGCAGCAATTTTTTTTTTTTTTAAGATATTAGAAAATCTTCAGTTTTTATCAAAAAAATTAAATGACTAGTATTAAAAAATGCTCTGACGAGCACAAAAAAAGGTTAATATGTTTTTAAGTATAAAAAAGGATTTGACAAGTGCTTCTGGTAACAATTGAGCATGAGGAAGGACTAGGGATCCCTTCTTGGCTACAACTGACTTCAACGCCAACTTTGAAAAAATCATATTTGCACTTTTTCCCTATAAAAGAATGTTGCGGTACTTTAGTAGAGCTTCCCATCGAGTTTTACGTGTTAACTGCACTGTTCACTCTGCAGTATACTATTAATAAATTTTCTGTGCAATTCTACTCTGCGGACGTGGTTCGTGGCAGTGCATGAACGTGATACCTGTATAACTAGGTTTTTGGCCCAATGTCGTCTTGCTTTACATTTATGTCTAATCAAGTCGCATCTTTACTTTTAACGTCTCTACACTGCACATTTTTATAGTAACTGTGACTGATTTCTTTTATATGGAAAAAGTGCAAATATGATTTTTTCAAAGTTGGCATTGAAGTGAGTTGTAGCCAAGAAGGGATCCCTAGTCCTTCCTCATGCTCAATTGTTAACAGAAGCACTTGTCAAATCCTTTTTTATACTTAAAAACATATTAACCTTTTTTGTGCTCGTCAGAGCATTTTTTAATACTAGTTTATATATTATTGAAAATATGTAATATTTTACTTAACCGTGGCAGAATATACTGCATAGTGAATAATGACAAAAATCTACCCAGATTATGCTATGTTACTCGAAATTAAAAAAAACATAACAAAGATAATGAATCAGATATTTATAGTGAAAAAAAATGACGTAATTAAAAAAAAAAGATATGAATTAGACTTATTTAAGGATAAAGTTAAGAAAAAAATATTTCTCTAAGGCTTTCCATTTTTCCACAAACTTCTTCATTTTCATTTTCTTAACTTCTTTTTTTCTTTTATTGTAAGGAAAGTAATGTAATCATTGCTTAAGCATGCGCGTTTGAGCGAACACAGTAACACATAAATGGTACTTAAGATTAAACTCTCATTTCACTAAAATGACATAAATCACTGTTGAAAGAACTGCATAGGCGCTCGTGCAAATCGTCCAATGTATTAGGTTTTCATGATATGGTATACATGAATGTAAACCACTTTGCAAACAATTTTATTTAGGAAATTGTGAAAGAAAAAAATTGCAATGGAATATTGTAAACGCAAAGGCAGCGCATTCAGTTTCAAAACTAGATGTTCGGCATTCGAATTTAGCTGCTTCTGGTATTTTATTTAAATATATAAATATAAAAGCTTGTATATAAATAAATAAATATAAATGTGTACATTTAATTACTTTCATATACTTCCATGAGTTTTTTTATAAGTTTTGCAAAGTTGAGTTTTACAGGCATAAGAATTTCAATTTTTTTTTCCGCAAACTGAAACATTAAGAAATATAAAATGAAGAAGAAGAATATTGGCTCATATCGATTAAATTACTGTCGAAAAATTATATTAAAAAATTAAACGAAAAAATGAATTACAGAAATTTTCATTCTGTAGAAATCTTGCGAATAAGATTCCATAAAATTTTAATGTTCAATAATGAAAAAAACTTGATTAAAATTGGAAAATTTTATGCAACAGAATGAGATAATTCCATTTCATTTTTAATGATATTCTCGTGTATGCATCTGTTGTTCCAAGGAAAAGTATAATTAAAAATGTAACTAAAATCTTATTATTTTCCTGGAATAAAATCCATATATGTAAAACGTAACTTAATTTTCTTCATCGAATTAAAACTTTCTTTTTAATTTTTTTTAACTTTTTAGTATTAGAGGAAATCCATATATGTAAAACGTTATTTAATTTTCTTTATCAAATTGAATTTTTTTTCTGCTTAATCTGATTTTTTAATGGAGTTTTAACAAAGAAATTGTAGAATTTGTATGTTTTTTAATTAATGCTTTCGTACAAATAACGTAGAAATGTTTAAACTTTATGTAAAATGAAAGTTTAATTTCGGTTGAATGAATTTTTTTATTTGCTTTTGATAATTTATGTAATGTAATTCTCATTTTCTAATGAGTGAGTGATAATTATAAAAAATGGTAAATAAAAATCTATTTAATTCACAAAAACAAAAATATCACAGCACTTATTATTTTTAGAGAAAAAATATTCTCAGTTGGTGTACAACCAACTGAGAATATTTTTTCTCTAAAAATAATTCCGTGACCGTATTTGTACAAAATACGGTCACGGAAAAAAGTTTTTATATTTAATTCTTTACTTTCTATTTTTCTTTTTTCTTGTGCTACCTGCTGTGACTAATATTTATAGTGAACTATCGATATTCAAATTATTATATTCAAAATTAGAATAATTATATAAATTTATTTCAAATACAAAATTAATTTACATTAGCATAAGATGTACGCTGTTTATCAAAAAATATTCCATAAATGTGAACAGACAGCTCAAAGTGTAATTATAATATATTAGTTGTTAATTTATTTTAAATTAGTTATTCGTATCAGTTATCCCATTTCACTAAGTTCTCGAGAAACAAAAATTAATTTGATTAAGCGAAAGTTTTAAATTCACGCTAATACTCGTCATCTTGTAAAAAAGATTATTTGAAAAATTAGTTTCAGGCTAAAAAATAATGTAATTTACAGTTTGAACATTCTATAATTTTTTTAAAAACATCGTAATAAATATTTTATGCTTTTATCACGTCTTTATATTATACATAATATATAATTTAAAAATTACGAATTCTTGTGTCATACTTTGATTTAGCTTAAATAATTCAGACCTTTTTTAATTATTGTTTTTAATTTGAGACAAGTTTATTTTACCATTAGATATTCAGTAAATTTCAGATCTTTTAAAAAAGGGCAAAATGCTTATTAAATGCTTTTATAACGATTTTTAACTACACATTATATGCCATTTACTGATACGTCTTTTGATTTAGCGTAAAAGATGCTGCATATTTTGTGTATCCTTTTAGGTAGATTTCGTAAGAAATACTACCTATTGCAACCGCACCAGTTTATATATCTATCTATCTATCTATCTATCTATCTATCTCACTTTTTTATGGACACTATAACTTCTATAATTCTTCACCAATCTCCACCAAACTGGTACATAAAATCAATGGGGATAAAATCTTGGCTGAGTTCGTTAATGGGCAAAATCGGACCAAGGGGGCCGGAATAGGGGGCGTTTTTGTGAAAACCGAAAAAACGCCATAACTTCTTAATTAAAGTAGATATCGAATCAGTTTAAAGTTTATATTACTTCTTAAAAATGGGCCAAAAGTATATACATGACAGATTTTTGATAAATTTAGAAGTGGGCTCAAGGGGCGAAAAAAACAGGGATTTTAAGAGAAAAAAATTCATAACTTCGTCAATTTTTAAGATATCAAGTCCAACTAAATTTTTTATAAATGTTCTTAAAATTATCTAAAACTTTTGTATTTACAAGTTTTTGATAGGACCAATTTTTACCGATGAAAAAAATTAAAAACGAAAAGAAAAAGGGCGCTGAAAAAAAGAGAAAAACCCATAACTCCGTCAATTTTTAAGATATCAAATCTGATTAAATTTATTTTACATTTTCTCAAAAATATCTACAACTTTTATACTGACAAGTTTTTCATAGGACCAATTCGTATAGCAAAAAGAAATTAAACAAAAATAGGAGTTGGAGAAAAAACCTCAGATCCAAACGGCTTATATTCTGACTCATTTTTAAATTCATTTTTGATTTTAAACGCATCCAAATGGTAGATCCTCTTATTTAGAAACTGTATAAAGTGACGCATTGGTCAATTTTTTGATAAAGACAGAATATATTTCAAAAAAGGCTACCAAAAACGGTATTTTGAACAGAATTTCCGAAAGTCATCGGGACTGAAAATTGAAGGAAGTATTCAAATAAGAAATTGCTTTTTTTCTGACTCGTTTTTAAATCCATTTTTGTTCTCAAACGCATCCAATTTACAGATCCTCTTATATAGGAACTATATAATGTGATGCACTGGTCAGATTTTTTGATAAAGACGGAATATATTTCAAAAAAGGCTACCAAAAAGGGTATTTTGAACAGAATTTTCAGAAATCATCGTGACTGAAAATTTAAGGAAGTGTTCAAATAAGAAATTGCGCTTTTTTCTGACTCGTTTTTAAATCCATTTTTGCTCTCAAATGCATCCAATTTACAGATCCTCTTATTTAAAAACTATATAATGTGATGCATTGATCGGTTTTTTGATAAAGACAGAATATATTTTGAAAAAGGCTACCAAAAAGGGCATTTTGAACAGAATTTCCCGAAGTCTTCGCGATTTGAAAATTTAAGGAAGTTTTCACATAGCAAATTGCGTTTTTTATGACTCGTTTTAAAATCCATTTTCGCTCTCAAATGCATCCAATTTACAGATCCTCTTATTTAGGAACTATATACTGTGACGCATTGGCCAGTTTTTTGATAAAGATAGAATATAATTTTAAAAAATGCTGTCAAAGTGAGTATTTCGCACAAAATTTTCCGAAGCAATCATGATTAAAGAATTAAGGATGTATTCAAACAACAAATCGGTTATTTTATGACTCATTTTTAAATTCAATTTTTTTCTCAAATGCTTTCAACTGACAGTTTTTTGTTATTTAGGAACTGTATAATGTACTGTTTTGGTCGATTTTTTAATAAATTCAGAATCTATTTCAAAATATGTTGTCAAAATGGGCATTTGAGCTGAATTTTTCTTAAGATTATTCTGATAAAACCAGTTTTTGCAGAAAAATGAAATTAGAAATTTTTCATAAACGGCCAAATGAAGTTATTAAACTGGGTTTATCTCTAATCATATATATATATATATATATATATATATATATATATTGTTGAAATGAGCACTCTTCGAAATCTACCTCCGCCTATAGGCCCAGCCGACAGGGATTTTTACATTTGAAGCTGCGTCATTTTACAACTAGGTGATTTTTAATTAATTTGAAAGTTAAATGAAACGCTGACACATTGCGGCCATCATAAACATACTCAGGCGTCGCAGCGTCCCTAAAATTTTCAGACTTTCGTACCATAATTTTAAAACGATAATATTTATTGTAAAATTTCATTGTAGATGTTAAACGAATCTGACATGATGCATTTTCATTTAAAATATCGGTAGAAAACTACGAAAATTTTATGGACGCTGCGACCCCTGCGTACTTTCTTCTATATATACAGGGTGTCCCAGAAGTAATGGGACAAACTTTAAGGGGAGGTAGGGGACATCACAAGGATTCAGAATTGCATAGCAACCTATGGTCGGAAATGCTTTCCTGGTGCGGTAGGGATGACAAAAAACACAAGAAAGACCCGACACAAATAAGGGGAGAAAACATGTTTGTTATCCTTAATACAGCAAAAAACTAAGAAAAAAGAACATTAAAGAGACAACGATCGTCATCAAAACAGGTGTTCAAAATTATGATCCCGGGCGTGAAGCACACAGCGCATCTAGGAGCGCATGAATGATCTAATGATCTCGAAAACACCATGAATGTCCCGAACTTTTCCAAGAACTGCCACGATGCTTGTAACAAGTTCCACGGCACTTCCCAGCATTGTCTCAGTATTTTTGCAGCACTGAGAATAATAAACATGTTTTCTTTCCCTGTCCGTGTCCTTTCTTTCTTGTCATTTGTGTCGTCACTACCGCGCCAAGAAAACGTTTCCAACCATGGCTTGCTATGCAATTCTGAATCCTTGTTATGTCCCCTATCTCCCCTTAAAGTTTGTCCCATCACTTATACAGCTAAGGGGGGGGGGGATAATGAATTACATTAAATTCGTGCATCAATTCTTGTGTCATAGCTATTGCGAAAATCGCGAAAAATACTGTGTTGCAAAGCGATAACACGCAGTTAAACCAAATCAGCGCTAATTCATATCAAGTTCCAATAAAATATAAATTTTAATTTAGAAATTTAAATGAATTTTGATTATTCCTAGAAACAGAGTACCCCAAAAAAATTATGATACAAACAATCATTTAGACTCACGGACACGCATTTTTCAAAAACAGTCAAATCGCGTTCAGGACCGTCTCTAATATATAATCCGTCAAAAAAAAGGAACTCAGTATTTTCACAAAACTTTATTTATTGATTTTATTTATTATTATTATTGTGTAGATACAAAAGTAAAAAAGAAAAAAAAAAAAAACTGAGTAAAATCTGACACATTAATCGCTTTATAAACATATTCATTCACTATTATTTAGCATCTTTTTCATTTTAATCTATGCATATTTCATCAGTGTAAAAGTGGGAATGTTTATTGTTGTGTCAGTCATGAATATTTATTAAGCAACATTTTACCAGAATCAACTTCATTTTTAATGTATTGTAAAGTACTCATTCCGTTACTTTTCATTCTCTTGAGAAATAAACATTTAATATTTATCATATATTATTTTATTGTGCACTGGAGATTAAATAATTTAAGTTAGACAATTTTGATTCTGAAACAGTGAATATTGTTATATAAAAATATATTTAGGTGTTGAATCCTCAAAAGGGGCAATGTTATAGCGATTATAAAATTTTATATACAAAATTGTTTTTCATTTTTGTGAAGAGAAGTTGGTTGTTATATCATTTTTGCTTTTAATTTTGTTTTTTATGCGTTAAAATTTTATAAATGTTTACAGTGAAATTCAATTTATGGTAACAGTATTCTGTTGAAAATGTTTTTAGAAATCAAATTTTTCTTTAACACTAAATGAATATTAATTAATCAGCACAACATTCATAATGCTGCTTATGAAATATATATTCACAAAAGACTCTTATTTGGTATATTTATGAACTGCATGGTCAGACAGGGGAGTGCCCGTCTTACTATGTGTTTAGGTATATTTAATTGTATTTCTGTCGGTCAATTAGCTACACTTGGAATATAGGCCCACTATGCGTTTAGGATTGGGATATTTAAATGTTACAGAAGATTGGGTGTTGAATTTCACAGAGGACAAAAGGCTGCAATATATCGTTGGCTAGCACACGAATACAATCTGTAGCCACTGTTGTGTTGCGCTTCAGACAGGGTAACCGCACACAATTTATGCGTGACCATAATTCGAGTTCCTTATTATTCTCTGCTTTGCAATTTGGACGTCGGTTGCGTCTGTCAATATCGCAATTGTGGTTTATTCTAGCGTATTTTGTGTGGTGTCTGCTTAGATCTTCGAGGATGATGGCTGGTTTCTATGTTGCTACTAGGATGCCATGTTGTTGTCTGGCTACGGATTTTTCCATCATGTAAGATTTGCGCCAGCCCCTTGGTTTTCCCTGACATAGGATCCATCAACTGTCACGATTTTCGCTTGGTTTACTATATTTATGCATCAGAAGTATGAAAGCCAAAAAAACAATTCTTGGAATCCCAATGTTAAATAGAAACAGATAGTGAAAATCATTAGAAGTGAAAAAAAAAAAAAAATATTTAAACGGATGCTTTAATACATGACAGGAAGTAATTTATTAAAATTATGAGAATCTAAAAATAGTTTCTTTGAATAAGAATGGTAAATGACACATGGAACTTTTTTATATTAGAAATAGTTATGCTAAATTAACTGATTTTTTTTAGAAAGGTCATTTATATTTCTTCAAAAAATCAATTTTACTATAGATGTAAGCTCTTTTGTTAATCTTTTATATCATTAATATTTATTAAACATTTGACAAAGATATTTTTGAATAGTTACAGACCCATTTGAAAATTCAAATACATTCCAAATGCATTTGTCAATAACTTTATTTTTAACGCAATTCTGTCGTAAATTGATGTTTAAAAATTTTGGAATTTTATTCTTTTTTGTAATCGAGTTCAGGTAAGAGAAATTTACTGCTGATATTGAAAAATTCATGCAAAATAATTTCCTGAATTGTGGGGACGTTTCTTTTTAAAAAAGTAAATGAAAATGCAGTTTAGTTTCCAAAAACAACCATATTAAAACTATTATGGTATTTTATATTTTTCATTGTGAAATATGATTTGAGAGGAAAATTCCAAAGGTGGAAAATTGGCAAAGAGGTGAAGCCTATTGATACCACTATTTTTTTTCTTTTTTTCTTTAGAATTTTCCACCTTAATAAAAACTCAGTAATTTATTATTAAACAAGTCCAAAAATACTATTAAAATTTAGTGATGTTAATAAGCTCCACCTCTGCGCCAGTTTTAACCACTGAAAATTGTTTAATATGATGCTTTCACTATTTTTAACCTTATTGCTTCAAGAATTTGTTAATCGTTATAGTGAATTCTTGGAGTTAAAATTAGATTAAAAGTCCTGTGGCAAAAATTATCATTCAAATCATAATGTTTTTTTTTTTTTTTTTTTTTTTTTTTTTTTAATATAGAATCCATTTAAATTAGCATGTACAACATTACTTCTCCAAAGCACAGTAATATTTCGTCATAAGAGTCATAATTCATTTGTACTACAGTATTTTCTAAAATAACAAAAGCCTACAGTTTTTTTTTTCTTTTTTATATAAAAATGAGAATTTGAAATAGACAGAATCTAAAATAATACTTAGAAGCATAAATATCATTCAACCATAATAACAGATTTAAACTGCAAACTATACAAACTATTTAATGCGTTAGAAAGAGCTATGCTGACGAAACTTCTGATCTTTTACAATAATTATATACAATATAAATATATATTTTACAATGTATTATTTACTTATGTAATTTTTTATTTATTACATTAAAATATAAACAAATTTGAAGAAAAAAAATCTTGATTTTCAATAGACTTTGCAAATAAATTCATTCACTTCTCTTTTGTGAAGAAAACTTTTCTTTCATTGCAAGGTCTTTTGTTAATTAAATAAATTTTATAAATATTCACTAAGAGACCCATATGTAAAATTAAATTCATCCCCAATGTGTTTGCCAAGATTTTTTTTTTTTTTTTCGTAAATGAATATTCAACATTTTTCGAATATCATTCTTTTGAGTACTTGACTTCGGTTTTGTTCAATTCCCAATTTGCTTTTGAATAATTCATGTAAAATAATTTCCTGAACAACGAATTATGTTTTTATTTAAAAATGGCATAAATGTAAATTCTGCTTAATTTACACAGAGAACAATGTCACATTTTTTATGATATTTTACAAGCAAAAATATATATATATATATATTTTTTTTTTTTTACAATTAATTTTTTAGAAGAAAAGTATTTTATGAAGAATTATCAATATTTTTTTTAGTGCATAAAGATTTCCTGAATGATTATAGTGTTCTCATAGAATTGAAAATAGTTTAAAAGTCTTCTGTTGTAAAGTTTTATTCAAAGCAACACCTACATCTGATGCAGAGTCAATTTAAATTAGAATGTACAACACTCTTCCTAAACATAATAAAAATATTTATCTTGAATATTTAACCATAGAGGTCATAATATAATGGTTCCTACGAACTACATTTATTTACTAAAATATAAAGTTTCTATCAATTGATTCTTTAAATAAGAATGGCAATTTTAAATTTAGAGATATTATTATTAATCTAAAATAATAGATAGTAGGGGAAAGGTGGTTCCAAGTATAAATGATTTAAAGTGCCATGTAAACTCCTTACTGATTTAAAAAGAGTTTTGATTAAGAAACTTTTCTTCGTTTAAAACGATGTTATACAATACATATAACCCTAACAGTAGAAAACCAATATTGGTCCAACGTTGCACCAATATTTCATTTATTGGAAATATTACAATAAAACACCAATATTGATTACATATTGGCATTTCAATGGAAATATTTCCAATGAATACCCAATATTTTACAAATGTTGGCTTTACATTGGAAATATTTCAAATGAATTCTCAATATTGTACAACTGTTAGAGTTACATTGGAAATACTTCCAATGCAACCCCAATATTTAACCAATATTGGCATTTAATTGGCAATATTTCCAAGAACCCCTATATTGGCCGCAAGTATTGGCTAAATAAGGGCTAATAATGTAAACACCCCAATATTGGAACAATGTTTCATGCCAATATTGCGCCAATCTGCCAACACTGCTCCAAGATGTAGCCAATATTGAAACAATTATCATTTACTTATGTAATTTTTGATTTAAATTTTGATAATTTTTGATTTTCTGAATCTCAGTTTCTTTATTACAGACAAAGTTATTTAACTTTTGAAAAATTATTAAAAAACAGTAGGCTTAAAGATTTAAAAAAAACTGAACAGAAACTTTCACTTTAACAATTTTATAAAAAAAATTCATTCAATTTCTTTTGTAAAGAATTTAATTTTTCTTTCAATGAAAGCTCTTTTGCAATCATCCAAATTATGAATATTAATCAACAGAACTTTTAGAAAAATAAAATTCATTTCCAGTGTATTTGTCAAGAACTTTTTTCACTTCATTAAGTCAGTAAATCAATATTTGGTGTTTTTTTTATTATTATTCATTTGTATAATTGAGTTCAGTTAATTGAAATTTATTGTTTGCTTTAGTTACATATATTCATATTACATATTTCCTAGGTGACAAGATATGTTTTATTTATTATTATTAACTTTAAATATTGTTTAATTTGAAAGGGGAATATCAAAATTTTTATGATATTTTGTAATTTTTTTTTATTTTTCAATTACTTATACTTTTTTAATTATCCTTATTTTATCTTATACTCAAATACTTCTTTATTTTTCAAATTATGCTTGTTCTCTCCCCCCCCCCCTAATTGTGTATTGTATGAGGTTGAGTGCAGGTTAATGTTTTCCTCCAGAAGAATCAAGTCATTAAGAGAGCTTATTTCTCTCTTATTTGAGAAATTGTTTTGGGAATGAAAGAGCTAGAAATTGCAATTGGTGTTCAGATGATCAATTTAGATTCATGCTATTTAAGAATCTTTTAAATAAAATAGCGCTGTGAATTATGGTCTTGAATTGTAAATTTGTTTATTGAAAAATTACAGAAAAAATTAGTTCATGTTTAGTTTCCGACCCACTAAAAATTGTATTACAAAAAATTTATTAAAATAATCATGTGAATAAATAAAAATAAGTAAATTAAATTAAAATAATCTAATAAGTTTTTTTTTAAATCAATTGTACATAATTTAGAAAATGTTTCGTACTTTTGACTCCCATCCGTATCTCATTCGTTTCTTTCCTTAACACAACTCATGTGTTTTTTGCTCCATTTGAAAACCTCGATATAGCTCTAAAATGGCACATATCAGCTTATTTTTGTCATATTTAAAAGGACATCTTTCTATGCACTAAAACGTTGCAGAAATAAAGTGTGTTAATTTAAATTAAGCATTTTTATAGTAAAAGAAACATATCGTATATGAACCGTATGGAAAAGCGTGATTATTACTTTCTTCTATCTTTACAAGAAGAAAGTATTGGATTCATGAAAATTTTCGACTTCCGGTTTTCGACGGATTTATACGTTTTAGAAGGTCCTGAACACGTTTTGACTATTTTTAGAAAATGTCTGTCTGTGAGTCTGTCAGTCTGTCTGTGAGTCTGTTTGTATGTGACAAAAAAATTGTGGGCGCTCTATCTCAAGAACTAATGCTCAAAATTTAATAAAATTTTATATTCAGTTAGACCTTCATATAAATTAGTGCCTATTGGTTTTTGGTGAAAATTGGCCTGCAGGTGGCGCTGCTATACTACGTTTTTCATGATTTTCAAGATTGCTATATCTCAAAAACTAATGCACAGAATTTCACCAAACTTTAGATTCTGTGACCCCTTGATATACATAGACGCTGATTAAGTTTTTGTGTAAATTGACCAGCAGGTGGCGTTGCTATGCCACGTTTTCCATGATAGCTATATCTCAAGAACTAATGCACAGAATTTCACCAAACTTCAGATTCCGCGATACCTTGAGATAAATAAGGTTTTGGTGTGGACTGCCCTATAGGTGGCGCTGCTATGCTACATTTTGCACGAATTTTGCGATAGCTATATCTCAAGAACCAATGCAGAGAACTTCATCAAATTTTAGATTCTGTTACACTAGAATATATAACATAATTAGACGCTGAATACATTTTTTTATTAACCTTGAAACAGGTGGTGCAGCTATGCTGCATTTTGCAAGATTTTTCCGATAGCTATATCTCAACAACCAACCCACAAAATTTCATCAAACTTCAGATTTTGTTACAAAATGACATATAACATAATTACACGATGATTACGTTTTGTTATAAATCCTTCAACTGATGGTGCTGCAATGCTATATTTTACATGCTTTTTTTAACTAGCTATATCTCACAAACTAATGCACAGAATTTCATCAAACTTCAGATTCTTTTACACCATAACATAATTAGACGCTTTTTTATATTTTGGCATAAATTATCCAAGATATGGTGTTGCTGTGCTGCGTTTTGCAACTTTTTTGTTATAACTATATCTCAAGAACTAATGGACGAAATTCCATCAAATTTCAGATTCTGTTAGGTCTTGACATCAATAGATGCTTATTAGGTTTTAGTATAAATTACCCAACATGAGGCACTACTAAGCTCATTTTCTCAGAATGTTAATTAAATTTTGCGTTTTAGGCTTTTCGGGTACCAGAATCTCATTAGGCTAGGTCAAATGTTCGAGGAAATTCGATAGTGGGTAACTTTAGGGACACCACGTTTTTTTAAAAAAAATATTAAAATGTACTTATGAGATAGAAGAAAGTTTTGGGATTGACACATCCAACTAGTTTTGGAATTAATATCAGTTTTTACGTAGTTATTATTTTGAGCTTTAATAGCAATTTAGAGCGAATCACGCTGTTACGTTCTGCGTGAGATGTTTTATAGTAATTTTAAATTAATTTTTGTGGTCCTTTGTAAACTTTGTCTCAGAACAGGCGGTTAAGTAATGAAATTTTGTGAAAGTTCTTTCTTTATCAAATAAATTTCATAAAGAGCCCCTATTTATTAAAGGGAATTTTATGAAAGGACTCCATTGAGAACCTAATTTTTGCTTTGAACTAAGACATTGTGCATACATAATATAATCATTTTAGGTGTGGGTCTGTTACATGATACTACAGAAGGAGGGGGAATCTGTATTTTCATATGATTAACATATATGATCTAATCAAAATTTTCTCTTTTTTATTTTTTATTTGTTCTTTGCATCAAAATAGTCTGTATAATTTTTTTTTCTTTTTTAGTCTTCTATCTGTTATGTATTTTTATGAAAATACAAAGATACTAATTACTAACCTCATTAATTATATCCCAATGTTTCATACTATTATTCTTCTGCATTCATATGCATATATAATTTGCTATTTACGAAAGCAGGCGCAAAATATGTTTGAAATGATACTTGTTGGGTTTAGTAATAAAGAAAAGATAAAAAAATGCTATCTGTTTGTTTTGTTTATAAAAAGTTCTACCCACCTGTGTGGGGGTAAGAAGACAATATTACTGTTTAACGCATTATGTAACAAAACTCTATTATCAAATACTTTCAGATAATAATTATTTCTTCTAAGTGTTGTTTGATTTAAAATTACCCCATATATAATAATGCTATTTTACTGACTTTGCTTCATTTGAATCGATAAGTATGCAAATAACAAATGTATAATATAGTAGAAGATTTTTATAATGCAATGTTGTGTGTTATATAAAATTTTGCATTATATAGATCATATTTTGCACAGAAATAAATTTACCTTGTAACCATGGCCCAATGTCTCAAACATTTCAAAATACATTAAAGTATTTTTATACTGTTATTCCTTGTCATCCAGATTATAAATTATGTAGATCATTCCACATTGTTAAATTTACTTTATACATATGTTCCAAGCATATCTGAGTCAAATCATTCATTCCATTACTCATTTTCAAAAATGTTTATTGTAACAATAGCCATTTTTTCATTAAAAAGTTCTGAATTGAAGAAATATACTAATGTATCGAATTTAATCTTCTGTAGAGAGTAGCAATTGTTTTACAACGTGAAAATTCAGGTGCTTCTTAATGGCAAAATTCATCGTTTACACCTGAGAGGTTGTACATTATATGAAGAATTGTGTTATAAAGATCTTCTACTAAATTTATATACCTGCAAACAAAGAAAACTAATTTGATATTAATTATGGTATAATTAGGTAGAGAAGGAGGGGTTCAAAATTATTAAAAAGTTGGTAATGTTATGGAGTCAGGCCCCGATTTAACGAACCCCTATTTAACAAATTTTGCAATTTAACAAATTTTGCAATTTAACAAATTTTCCTTTTTCCCCAACTAAAATGAAGATAAAAATCCCTATTTAACAAATAATAAACCCCGAATTTAAAAATTTTATCAACAATCATTTTTTTTTTTTTTTTTTTTTTTTTTTTTTTTTTTAGTTTGAAATAGAAAAATATTCGATTGCTTTTCAAATCATGTGTCCATCTTGTCTGGAAGAAAAGACGACTTTGTATGCAGTAATTTTTGATGAGGAGGGTGCAGCCACAGACTTCTCATATAAGCAGACTCAAAACCTATAGCATCTTCTTGAAGCAAAAACATCACTGTCTGCCATCTCATTATGATGGGCAAAGATAATGTGCTATACTGATTTTTCTCCTGCCTAAATCTCCTTAGAATTTTCCTTTGGATTATCGCCGAAATATTTTCGGCATTTCTATAGAAGTACTGCACATTTTCTTTAAGATAATGTACAGTAGACTCCCTCAAATCCGCACAGCTTGGGACCAGAGGTTTTGCGGATTTTAGAATTTTGCGGATTTCTGGTCATTGCTTTGTTTACAATTTTTAAACGGTAATTTGAATGTAATTAATAATGCAATCAAAAGTATAATAAATGCTTACAATATACTAAAATATTAAAATAAGTAATAAACTAAAATAATAAAAATTTAGATAATTTTTAAAATGATTAAAATACTAAAAGCAAAGGTCAAGTTAATAATCATTAATGTACAATTAAATATTCATTATAAATATGAAATGTGTTTTTCCTAAATTATTCAATGAAACTTGCCTCATAAAAGTACATTACTAATTCACATCAGGATCATAAAATAATGAAGCTTTATTTCAGGTTTAGCCAGACTTAACTAAAAAAGCTTGATTATAATACATAAGTATATGTGGTAAGATTGTGATTACCAATGATATCAGCAATATCTTTATTTTTTCAGAAATAAATTATTCTTTCTTCATGAAAAAACATCAATTCAATAACCTTAACAAAAATTACAAATTAAAAAATGTATGGAATTGATATAAAACTAAAAAAGTGAAATTTTGCACCTACATCTGAACTGACTGTTTCATTGTTTACATCTGTAAAATATGTGCGGATTTTAGGAGCGAGGATTTGAGGGAGTCTACTGTAATTGGAAAGTTCCCAAGGAAGGGCTTACCAGCAAAAGATACAACCTTTAAAGCTTCAAAAAAGGACTTGAGGTACAATCATAAAGGCAGAATAGCAGAACAGAGATTAAATTCCAAACAGAATTTAACTATGAAAATAATGCTCGGTTCATAGCGCCATTGCTCCTATTCTGCAGATCACAATCTGTTGTTTGCTAACTTTCATGAAAGTAAAATACAGAACAGGATGTAGGGGGCACCACATTTATCATTCATAACTGCCGGTAAAGGGAGTCCTACTAGGAAGGATTTTAGGGTCAAAAGTGGAAGCATCGTCTTTGTTTTGCTTCTACTACAGTACAGAACCATTTATCCGTAATGATTGGGATCATATGTATTCCGAATAGCTGATTTTTCTGGTTAATAGGTTGGGCATAAAGCAGCATCCATTTGATAATTTTTAAGGAATATATGTGGTTGTGGTATTACTTCTAATTTTAAATTAATTATTAGATAACTTGAACTAAGAATCAGAAGCAAATAAGATCAAATGTTAAGAGTTTGAAAGAAGATAATTTATGGGAATTTCTTGGGAACAATTCTTCTGTTTTCTCTGCATAAAAAAGATAACATCTACAGTATAACTATATATTCATCTAAATTTCAGTACTAGATGCTGTTATCAAAGTATACAATTCTTTCAAGCAATGCATATGTCAAACTGGCAATGTATGACACTTTTTTCTACAAAGATTCTAACATCCATCTATTAGAAATGCCATTCTGGATAACTGGTTTCCAGATAAATGATTCCATACTGTATCCTAATTTCATGTATACAATACAGTGTATAATTTCTAACTATGGATTTTTTTGTGTAATGTCATATTAGAACTTTTCTATAAGATAAGCACAGAATTTTTTTTTGTTTGTTTTTTGTTTTGGATCCCAATTTAACAAATAAAGATTATTGTCCCAATGAATTCATTAAATTGGGATCTGACTGTGTACAGCCCCTAAAAAATCTGATACAACTTTTTTTTTTAGATTGTAATTTTTACATAAAAGAGAACACGCATTAAAACATTTCCAGATTTTATTAGTCAGTACAAGTCACACAGTAGAATTACCATGCATTAAACACATAAAGCTGAATAACAGCTTTTCACAATATTACAAATATATATGGCAACTATGCAGTACAAATTTTAATACTTCAAAAATATTAAAACTTATCTGTCATATAAAATTGATTGATTGCTGTTAAAATAAAATTAAATATAAGTAGCTCTACTTTTATTTGTTAATAGAAGTATTTCACTAAAAGACATGCATATAAAAAGAGATTAAAACACTCCTTGAGATTTCTTAAGGCTAGAGGGCAAAGGACAGGAACTTTGAAGTGCCATTCAAATTGGCTATGCCAGTGTTTCTCAACTTTTTATTGCATTAAATATTGGCTGTAGCATTATGAAAATAAAATTGCACTTATGTAAATCTACAAATACATGTAAAAAGGTATTTTAATGCCTTGTACCAAATATTCAACGATTACAACAAAATAAATGCTATGGGGGTTGTAATATCAAACTTACTTAAGACGGTTCTCAAATCTAAACTGGTTACTTTCCTGCACATTCCTGTTTGTCTATAAATGCATAGAACTGGCTCTTTTTCAGAAACTATGAAATCAAACACTTTTTTCCATTTTTGTATAAAGTCAAAGGGAATTCAGAAAATACTGTCAGAAAATATTTTTAGAAAAAACTGGTCATCATGAAACGTTAATCACTTATAACTCATATATAGAATGAATATTAGATTCTAAAATAGTTTAATTATTAGTGTCATACTTAGTGTGTAAAAAAATTAGTGGGGATTGGAAGGGGGGGGGGGGGCATATTGTTTTGAAAACGCATTTAAGGTTTCTCTCCAGTTCTTTACAGATGTTACTTTGTAATACACCCATGAAATATTTTTTGTTTCATTGCAAGCATAAAATTTTTAAATATTCACATCCAAGCTCCAAAATATTTAATGGTTTTTCATTTTTCTATAAAAGTAAAGCATATATAAAAAAAAAAAACTACTGTCAAAATTTTCTTCATATTATATAAAAACTAAATCTGCAGTACTATGATGAATTAAAGATCATGACCTTCAGAAATTAGACTGGTGTTCTTAATCATATGGTCTGGTTAGGTGGTGAACATAACACGAGATTCTCAATTAATACTCCTTTTATGGAACAAACTTGGGACCCATTTTATCAATCTTAAATAGATGAATTTAGAGAACCTTGCCCATCCTGGAGTCAAACTTTGGACATGTAGCATGGTAGACAGGAGCACTCAAATCTATGCTACTGGAATTCTCACATTATATCAATGAGGTAAAAATTATAAGAAAAGAAATCATAATTTAATAATTAACTACACATATGAACTACATCTTTGAATAAACAAAGAACAGTTTACTTTTTTGCAGGGTTGGCACGGTTTAAACCAATTGGTTTTAACCATGGTTTAAACCACGGTTTAAACCAACTGGTTTTTTTCTCAAAAAAACCAATTGGGATAAACCAAAGATACAAATATTTTCTAATTTTAAAATTTTCTAATTTACAAATATTTTCTAATTCTATGTTAACGGCAATATTAGGCCAATTTTACATAACATTGTGATCTAACATTATAATATTTATAATTTGAAAGTAAGTAGTCAATAATAAGAAGATATTAAGATGAAATTTGAAACAATTATTATAAAATTCTAATATCGTTTAACTATTAAAATTACCTTGTAAACAAATCTCATATGGTAGTAAATACAATATCAGTTTACCAAAGGGAGTTTAGCTAATTTTTCAGGTAGTTATGTTTTTTAAAAGCTATATTTTCAGTAGTTCCATTATATTGTATTCATTGAGCGGATCTGCAATGATAATTTAAAAGGGTGATAGTATGTTTATGAATCTAAATTCCCAAATGCCACAAGAACTTTGGCAAAATACTTAAATACTTTCCGTTTTAATATGTATGAGAAATATTGCCTTTTTCTTATTTCCAAATAAATTTACTGGTAAATTCCAGTGCCTTTCATTTATTTCAACATTCAAAATGACCTCTGAAAAGGTTAAAGGTATCCTTACAGACAATTTTAGAGCTAGTGTGAATTATCAGATAATTATTATTAATAGTTGCTAGCTTCAAATTAAGGCCACAATATATAGATATATATAATTAGAAATTTTTGTAGCTTTAAAATATAAAAACTTTTCATTCATCTGAGCAGAATTTCCAGATTCTAAATAACGAAATCCTCATTTAATTAAAATAAAAAGTTGTTATTTGGAATCTGAAAATCATGCATATGATTTGAGAACAAACTTAAGAAGTGATTGAGAAACACTGGATAATTAAGGGGGAAAAAAAAGTGCCTAAGTTTTGTAACTTACGCTATAAAACATATAAAGATATAACAGAAAATAAAATGTAATTAGCAAAGCGAAACAACAACAGAAGCTAAAATAATACAAAACATGGAATAGCTGAAAGATTCAATAGAGGCTCATTCTAAAATTTCAACTAGCATAAACTATGAGGACGAACCACAAATCACAGATAGAAATAAAAAATGACTTAGTATGAAAATGGAATAGTTTGACACACACACAAAAAAAAATGCATAAGAATCTTTTACAAATGTCAAACAGTTAAAATGAAAGTACAAAATATACAAGAAAACAAATGAATTTTTACATATCTTTACATAGTTACCATCTTCTGTTTTTTAAGTTTTTTCTCCTTACTTTTACTTCTTGGGTTAAACATAATCAATAAATTTATTCAGTAACATGTGATTTGTTTCTGTTTAATATTGTATTTCATTGAACGTATTAATTAAAATTTCTGTTTTTGAAAATATCTATATGACTTTAAAAAACAAAAAGGTTGGTAACTATGTGTTTACAACAGCAGTTCATTATAAATATGCAACTAAATAATGAAATGATCTCATGGTTGATAATTAAAACATAAATAACTGTTACAAAATTTAAAAGTTTTAAAATTTCTCAATTCATGATGAAATAGTTCCTGCGGCTGTGGCAGCAATTTATTGCATAAAATTCCTTTACAAAACATTAAACAGATAAAGTGCATGTACATTTTCGAAGTACAAAATATACAAATGAAAATGAAACAAATGGATTTTTACACATGCAGATTATTATAATTGCTTTGTAGAAATGTGAATTCATTGAATTGAATTCATTGTTGATGATTAAAATAAAAATAATTGTAAATATATATAAAGGAAAATAAATTTCATTATACAAAATTATTTTATAAAATGTCGAATAGTTAAAATGCCTATATATTTCTGAAGTATAAAATGTACAAGTAAAATAAAAATATTTTTACTCATGCTTATTGAGAAATAATGTCACTTTTAATAATTAAAACATTAATTGTTTTAAAATAATTTGAAAACAGACATAGTCTATGACTTCAAAACTATAAATCTGTAATAAAAACATTAAAGATGGACATTATACAGTTGGGTTGATTGATATGGGAAATTAAAAATACTTTCAGCACATAATTGTACTTTGCTGAAAGTAGTGTGGAATGGAAAAGTAAAAAGTTGATTTTTTCCAACAACTTTGACTAAAACTCTGTAGCCATCCAAACAGAAATTCAAAGGCATAACTGTGGTATGTCTTTGATTATACATGATGCTTGCTATATTAATCCATAAATATAAAAAATATATATACACTGTTTAAAATTTCTTCCTAAATATGTGTAAAGTAATTTAAAAGCAATAAAAAAATCACTGTAGTACATAACAAATTTAAAACAAAATAAAATATTGTATAAAATTCTCTCAGAAAAAGCCAAACAGTTAAAATACAATAGTCAATAATTTAGAACTACAAAATAAACAAATAAAATAAAAACAAATGGATTTTTACATATGCTTATGAAGGCAGTTCATTATAAATATGCCACTAAACTGTGAAACAATGTCACTGCTGATAATTAAAACTTATAGCAAATAATTGCTATATAATTTTTTGTACTCCTTTTATGTAGGGGCTTTTGTGTTTTTGTAAAAGATATTGATACAAATTTCCTTCAGAAACTTTTTTTGCTAAATGACATGCCAAGTCATGAAAACAAAACTGTTCAAATATTATGTTTGTTTATATATGTAATTAATAAATTACTTCTGATTATTTATTTACACTAGATAAATTGCTCCTGTTTGTATATACAGTAGAGTACCCCTAATCTGCGAACACCTGTCTTCACTGTGTATATGAATGGGAAAAAAGAAAAATTTCTTAAGGGTGTTCTCAACAACTCTGCTCAACAAGTGCAAAATGTTTTGACATATTTACAAATGCATTTTTTAATGGAAAGATATAAAATTGGAAGGCCTAACTGAAAGCGCTTTCGAACTGAGCTTTCCATTTTATGACTATTATACCATCTACCGTAAAATGGGGTGAATCGGAACACTTTTCAACTTTAACGTTAAAAAAAAAAACTGATTTTTTAATTTTTAAATTTTTCTACTAGAAACTTTGGTCTTGTTTTGTTCTTTACTTTTTAAGCAAAAACGAAACATTTTTACTGTTTATATATAAATTATTTAAATTTTTAATGGTGTTCCGGTGAATCGGAACAAATGCTATAATCTTTATTTATTCCGATTCAAACTTTAATAGGGTTAATAAAAACAGGTAATAATGATAAAGGAGGAATAGGAACACGAAGTTACTGTGAAACCAAGCCTTTATTTTATATGCAAGTAAAGATATGCCTTTTTAAAAATTAGAAAACAACTTTTAAAACAAGAAAAATTAAAATTTATTTTAAGAAATTATATTCGAATTGGAAATGTAGAATTTAATACAAATTTAGCCCTGTTATGTGTTATCCTTTACTAGTAGTGATTGGGTAAGTGAATCTATTGAGTAGCCCCAATCGCTGCATGTATTAATACGATCTACTTATACGCCCTCATCCCCAGCCCTTAGTACTGTTTGTATTCCTCTCTTTTTTAATTGGTTTTTCATTTTGAGATGTTTGTGTAATGTTGTGGATGCCAGAGAATAATTCTGTACAGTTTTTCTAACTAATTTGCTATTTTAAAAGTCTTTTATTGTATGTTCCATGTCTGTTGGATTAGGTGTTGACTTTTTTGTTTAACCAAGCAATTTCTTGGCACCCTTAAACTCTTCAAGTAATTAGAACAAACAAAATATTGTTACAATACATATTCATGCATATGTTTTCATATATTACATGAAACTATTATTGTATAGAAAAATTAACCATGAGAGAAAATGTGTTCCAATTCACCCCGTAAATCTTAAACCTTTGATGTTTCAAGCCATTTTTCATTTTTTTATTATCTAGTTTAGAAATTAGTAGAATTTAATACAGAATATCGTTAACAGGACTATCATTAATTAAAAATCCCCTCTCTTAGGTTCAGAATATGAAAAACACTGTAGTTACATACAAAGTTTCGAAGACGATGCAAAAATGAGGTTTTTGAGGATCCTCTTGAAGTTTTTTTATGTACCCTAGTAGTTGTCCAAACATGTCAAAACTGAATTTTCCAACTCTTAATGTTATTACCTTCTTATAAAAAAATTGGCAACTAAAAATATCATCACATATATTTATAATGAATTTATTTGTATGACTGGGAAGTTTCGTTCCTATTCACCCCGCTGTTCCTATTCACCCTATTTTACGGTACTGAGTTTTGAGCAATTCTGATCATGTGATCATGCAATTTTCTCCCTTTCATTGACTGTTTTTTCTGCTTTCGTTGGGTAATGCGTTCAAAACGTCAACTTTGACGGCTTGTTCTGAAATATCTATTTCATTTGCAAGAAAACAGAAAAATGAGTAAGACTCGATAATTTCTGAATAA